>JBAJNP010000036.1:29649-54713 GCA_036877545.1 Yasuhikotakia modesta
TGTGATATTACATACAACTGTATTATTCTAAATCCTTATGTCTTTTTCGTTTTAAAGAAATGTATGTCTAGTGTTAGATTTCACTTCTGCGGTGTAATAAATCTAATTCATTGTTCTGACCAGTTGACGTCATAAAAGTAATTAGGATCAATATTGACATGCACTCTACCCACAGGTCAACTTGCAAATATCACACGCATGGCATTCACAGAAAAACATGCACTATACTATATGCTACTTAATGACATTGTTGCTGCTACGGCACAGAATGTGTAACCATGTAGAACTATTCCAAACAGATTCAACATTATAAAACCTACTTAAATACATAAATACTTAAATGCAGAAAAATTTGAAGCAAATTTTGGATATTTTAGTTTATAACAACACCTTGGTCTTCATGTTAACTCACCCGAGTTAACAGAAATTAACTTGGTCTCGTTCCTCAGTTTGCACTAACTAGCTTTTTTTAACTGATGACAAAATAAATTTTCTGTGGTAAACTTGTATAAATTTCTTTAGGAGATCCCTTAATTTTGAGTGTATATAGACATTACATAAGAACCAAATTAATTTAAAGTATACATAATTAATGGCCATCAACCACATACTCATTCACTTCAGTTGTTCAAGTAACAATCAAAAACAGTAAGTACTGCATTTCTCTGAAATAAGGCTCTTTACCTGCGTTGTCTCCTCTAGCTTCTGTACTAAGTGCCTGTGATGCTAGAAGATCCATCTCGGGGTTAACGCCAATGGAAGCTTCTCCAAAAGACAATGAAGACTTGGGAAATTCATCCCTGTGTAGGACCCCCATAGCGTCAATCCGGCCAGAGTGGGATAAGGCTGCCATACTTTGAGCGGGTGGTGGGTTTGAGTTCATGTGCATTTTGTTCTGGTTAACATGATGGGGAGCTCGCAACGGTTTAACCATGGATGTATTAGAGGTCTCCATCGGTAATGATGAGACCCCCATGGGGTCAGTGTCTACAGAGGAAGGCTTGTGGGACACCGAAGACCCAGATGATGGTCTGGTCTGAGAGTTCAACTTGGGTGACTGGGTAACTCCACTAGCGGACCGGTTAACCTCAGAGCTGCTTGGCATGTGTGGATTGGCCACACTGTAATAGTCTTCACCCCTTTCTTGTTTAATCTTCTTCAGTGCTGGATCTGTACAGTCCTCATGTCCTGGACCTTTGCCAACTCTTTTCCTATGTGTAACATTAGAGTTGTGGTTGGTTTCAGTGTCACCCTCTTCATCAGTAGCCGAGGACTCACAGACGATGTCATACAGGTTGTTATTGTACTCCTCTGCGTTGTCGTCCATCTCCGAAGGTTCGCTACAGTTGGAGATGTCACAAGACTCATGAATCTGACTGGAATCCCCTTGACTGGAATTGCCTTTGCTTTTCCTGGCATTGCCGAGCAACCGTTCAGTCGAGGTGTTGTGCATGACGGCTGCTGTCTGTATAATAGCGTCTGTATTAATGCTTCGACTCTCTTGGTAACACATCCGTTCTTTGCCTCCTGTTTTGCAGGTGGCAGTCAGTGGCCAGTGGTAGGCATGGCCAGCGCTGCAGCCCCACAGTGCGGTGAGGGTGCCGTGGGAGCCCTCGTTGAGCATGTGTTTTAGGTTGGGGATGAGGGTGCAGATAGTTCCATGACTGTGGGCCCATTTCACTAATTTAGCCAGATTATCAGATGAAGTGTTTAAGCAGTCCTCCATGTTCAGCGTCTTCCCCTGGTATGAGAATATTCATCATTAATTAAAATAAAGACTGAAAATGAAAAAGCATTTACAATACATTTACTTACATTTTACATAAAAGGACATGTTTAGATTTATTTAGGGTAATAAGGCATGACTTGATTTTATATCAGGTACTGATTTGATCCTAAAACCTGTTTGTTGACACTTTGTTGACACTAAAGACAAGCTGTTTTAGAGGTGAGTACTACATTTTGAGGAAAGATAAAACATGCTCTATTAATTTGTACATAACCAGAAAATTTACTCAGGAGGTAAATAGGACCCTTTTCAATTAATTAATTCAATTACTTTTGATTAAATTAAATTGTGACAACATAAAACTGGACTTAGTTACAAATTATGATCCCAATATTACTGCTTTATCCAATAGATAATTTTTATTGATTTAACATGCCTGGCTAGTAATTAACAATGAAGCAAAATACCATATTGCCATGGAATTTACAAAATATGTGTAAAAACTTTAATATTGTTGTTATATGAAAATAGCAAAAATAGCAAAAAACATGGTACTAATACAATGATACTTTATGTTACTGATATAACTTGAAGACACACCCCATTACTGACAACATCATCAGGCAACAGCCATTTATTTTTTTGTTTTGATATTTAATAAATACTATATTGATATAACAGTATTTACGCTATTTTAATACCATGACATTAACATAGACATATGACACATGACTTACATGGTACATGTAGGTACTTTTTGTTATTGGTATAACTTCAAGACACACCCCATCACCAACAAGTACACAACCAGTCACAGGCATCATTTCCTATACTTGCTCTTTGTTGTTATCACTTTTATAGCATGTACTGCCTTTGATGTCTGGGATTGTCTAAAGTGACAGTCTGCGTCTGTATGAAAACAGTCAGCTGCCTGCCTAGACATCAATTTTAAAAAGCACGATCGAGGTTTGTAGCCGAACCCAGAATGGCATGCGAAATGCTCTCTCGGTGGGCTATAAAATCTATTAAGGCTCCTTACTAGGTTTTAAAACAAAGCCCGTGTTTCATGTATCTGAACACATAACATACACAAAGAGTCACACAAAAACATCATGTACCTTCACACAGGAGAATAACTCCGACATCCGCTCACGTATGTTGTTCGCTCCCTCTTCGCACGATATCAAGCATCATTTGTTAATAAAGAGCTTTCATTTCTGTTTCTTCTGCAATTTTTTGACAGTTTTTTACACAAAAGCCATTAATTTTGCCTTTAATGGACGTGCAGCGGTTACTTCCGCTACCACCGGAAGTACGTGTTCGAGATATATGATAACGCTGATGTGCATGTCTGCATTCTACTATAGATTATATTAATATTATATATTATACTCATACGTGACAATATTAAATAATTATAGCAATTAAGCATTTGTTTATGTGTTATATTCTGATAAGTAAAACGTTGTATATGAATACACCTAGAATGTACAAACCTCTCTTCATGTAAAAATTACCATGGTAACAACCTTTCCCGCATTATTTCCCATAATGATTACTATAGTTACTACTGATGGTACTACAAGGAAACAATCACTGTCATAGAAAAGAAAGAAAAATACAGAAACGTGTAATAGGTGGATCCCATAGTCAGATAATTTAAAAACTGGGAAGAATTTGAAAATCTAAAATCATATCTTATTTTGACAAAGGTATTATTGGTAACCATAACTGTCTTAACTATGGCATTAGAGGGAAACTATGGTAGCCGTTATACATTTTGTAAGAGATTCAACTTTTCTGTCTTCCACCAAAAAAAGGAAAATTGTTTATTAGAATTAGCAGTAGCTTAACAAAAGTGATAAAGAAAAGAAGAAACTGAAACACTGAAAAATTATTTACATGACATAAGGCAGATATAGTGATTATATCACAGCTTAGACTTCATCATAGCCATCATCTTCTCCAGTTCGACGGCCAGTCCCATGTCACCCTTTTATCTTCAGTTTTCCAGACAGGAAGGCAATGGTTGGCTTTAATTTCCCTGTTAACAAAGATGCTGGTTTTCTTCATTCAAGTACACTTTTCATTATTTTTTATTCGAATCATGCATCATTCAGTATTTTAATACCTGCCAGTATCTTGGTAAAATCTGCACTGTCCGTCGTCATGACAACATCAGCTTTGACAGGTGGTTTCTCACAGCCCACAAACTTGGCATCATTTTTCAGATCAATGTACCAGATTCCAGCAAGCTCACTTGTCAATAACACAGTGAACTGAGTATCAAATTAGTTATTTAATAGCAGATGATGTTGGTGTAACTGGACTGATGTGGTGTGATATAGTAAGAGACCTGATAACTTAAACTTGTACATTCCTTGTGTAGATTTCACTGAATCTAGATTCAGAATTCCTGTTAGCAACAGGTCCAGCGGCAGCTAAATTTGCACTAGATTTTCCACTCCTGAAAGCTGGACAAGCAAAGAGAACAGAGAATCAAAACACATTCCTTAAAGGTCTGCTGAACTGTGCTTGATAAGAGCAATTTAATCACCAAGCAGAGAAAAAGATGCATGTTCTTGAAGTTTATCATATCTTACCATGTTTTTCCATTTTCCTTTGTTTATGTTATACGTTCCTCTGACTACTCATCCAAGGAAAAGTTAGAAAGTAATGGATGACCTAAAAAGATACATTTAGGTGCCGTGTTGACATTCACAGTTAACATTGTCTCAATATTAATTCTTTCTTATTATGTCAGTTTTGTTTAGTCCATAAAACACTAAAAAAAAGACAAAAAATTTAACCAATGTATCATTTTCAAATATAAAGTAACACAAAGCCAACCTGGTTTTAAACAGCATTTATCTTTCACATCGAAGTCTATGAAGCTGATGATGCTATTTTGAGATAATATTCCTACTTACTTTTGACTTTCTTTATTGGAGTATCCAGAGTTTCTGTAAAACTGATGGCTCCAGCATTGTTTACCAAGATGTCAATTCCTGTCATTGGAACAACAACAAAAAACGTATTAAGGCACTCTACACTAGAGCACTGAGAACCACTGGGGAGGAATTTCAGATGCTCACCTCCACATTTCTCCACAGCTTCGTTTATCTGCTTCTAATTGCGAACATCCACGGGGCACGGCAACGTCATCTGGCTGTGATCATATCACACAGAATAACATCCATTAATCATTGGGTAAAATAGGCTTGTGTCTCACTTTCTGCAGCTGCTGTGTATATGGTTCCAGGCAGTTTAGTTTACAGATCTGCGATTTTACAAGCTATGACTGCGGCTTTGAGAGCATTGATCTTACAATGACCTCGACTCGCACCAGTAATGAAGAGAGTTAAACCTGCCAACTTCCTTATATTAAATGCATTATCATAAAATTATCTGATCTATTAACATTTAAACATAATGAAAACTATTTTAAATGCAAATTTATGCCTCATGGGTTGCTTACATTAAAACTACAGATATTATAGTTTTATTATATAGCAGAGTTTTTGCATTTTTATTTTAATGTTATTTTCACCATAGAATTTTGTTAAAATTCTGTGTATGAATAAGTATTTTCTATTATCCATATTAGCACCAAGCGATGCAATTGTGCAAATGCATGGCAAAGGTTATTTCAGACCACTCCAAATAAATGCTAGAAACATCAATTTAATTAAATTCAATTCAATATCTCAAATCTCAAACAAACATCTTTGTATATGACAGGCAGGTAATGCAGCACTAACACGCAGTAACAGTGAATTAACAGTAAAATAACACGCATGTAAAGGTACATTAATTTAAGTTTTATGTGTCTGATCGCCACTCACCCCGTACTCTGCAACATGCTTAGCCGTGTATCCTATCTGTGCTGGAAATAGAAGAGCGAAGACCTACAGTGTATCCATGGGTGTAGCATTAAATTGAAACCGAAACAGTACGACGCAAACGATTACGACGGATTCGCCCTTTACTTTTACTAAAGACTTTTACTGCCAGAGCGACTCTGACCACTTCCGGTACAATTTCCTGGAGGCGATTCTAGTTTAAGGGAACAACAGTATTATAAACAATATAAGATCAGAACAACACCCAACAAAAAGGTAAAAAAAAAGGCAGAAATAATACAAATGAACTTATAGCATATGACTGATTTACATTAATCATTCGTTTAGACCCTTGTATTAAATTTATTTTTACAATAACATTTGGAAAATGCATGATAAACTAAAATTAAATAAAACACAAACAATTAAACAAATTAATTTAAAAACGGATGATTATTTTTATAAGGTGTTGTACTGAAAGAAGAGATATACTTTTGAATTAATGTGATAGCCTGAAAAAACTGTTAAAGGCTGCTTAATAATTTATTGTGGTTTAATTCATAGTAAAATTCAAAGCGTATATTGTGATTTTAACGCGTTTATTTTTAGAAACAATCGTGGTGAAAATACAAAAACGTTGCAATATTTACCCAGTTTATTCAACAGCGTCATCTAGTGTGTGTATAGAGCTGTACTGGTGGCGACAGGATGGACGCTACTTGTTGCAATAAGTATATTTGCAATAATTGTCTTGTATTTTGCATTTTGTTTGACTGCGACTTTTAGTTCCTCCGTGTTTGTTTCTCTTGCTCATGCTCAATGATGTTATTGTTCTTGAACAAAAAGGTAATTTTTTACATTTATGTTTCCATGACGACGCGCGATCGTTTCAATAATGTAATGTACACACTTAAATTAGATCCAGGTCTCTTAGGGGGAAAAACTAAAGATGCGTATTTTACATATATTAAAAACTTACACAACTGCCTTGCAGATTCGAAATGTCAATCCATTTCCATTTACATGTTTGCTTACACAACAGTTTTGGTGACATAACATCTCACACACATTATATGTAAGCACAAGATTGCAGTTTAGCCGGTCCGACAAGTGTAACAAGTTTTACATGCCTCAGCCTACTGAAGGGATAACATCTTCCTTGCTGTCTTGACATTACAAGATTATAAGAAGTCACAATTGACATGCTCGCAGGCATTAATTGACAAAATGGGCAAAACTACTTTGCTGTCTCTCCACTATTAAGTAGAGTAATTAATAATTCATAAGATCCAGCATAAAGAATATATTGTTAATAATAATATGTTTTCGAGAAAGTGTTTCACTTTATTTAATAAATAAAGAAAACGCTGGCAGCTGTCATAATGAAGCTATCGACTGCATGTTTATTGGGAGGCTCCGGTACTTTAAAGCTTTCCCGAAGGCCCATTGCTTAATTAATAAATACATTCCTGGAACAAGATTATCCTCCATTGAGCTTCTTGTACGGATGGCATCGTCGATTTATGCCCTATCCCATGCTTCAAAATAGTGGATGCGCGAAACTTATTGTTCCGTGTAATAATTAACTGTTTAGCGGCGCTATCAACAAAACGTTCATCAAGAAACATATTACGCGCGTAGAGATTTTGTGAAGGTGTGTCTGCTGAAAGGGGAGGCCATTTTGTACAGAGAAACGTCTGTACATGTCTGTGTGTGTGTGAGTGTGTGTTTCTGACTGTGTTCACGTCAGGAGCAGGAAGTGTGTGTGTGCGCCTTTGTGCCAGAGAGAGAGTGAAATTGTGTTGGGTCGAACTGTAGTAACAGCGGCACACGTTTCTTCATTTTCCTGCGCTTGCATTGTTATTTCGCCTCGTCTCTCTTTTCTTCTGTGCAATGGATGGGTATGTGAGTTTCCAGTGTTTTATTTTCTTATTGCGCGTGATTGTCTGTGGTATTTACTGTGGTGTTTTATTGTCTGCTATTATAATATTAAACAATAACAGCACGTCAGAAAATGTCAACGGAAGAAAAGTGGGGGAGGAAACATATATCTGAAGTGCTGGGTCGTAACCTCGGGGCGCTTGTTTTTAATGCAAATGCTGTGTAAATTTAAAGTGTCAGTCTTTAGTTTAGCTTTTGTGTCTTGCTTTAAATATTATGTTACATATGATCCTCACTAATCGGGTCTGATGTTGCTGAAATGCGAAATATGGGCGTATAGCACTGTGATTATGCTATGATCAAAGTTAGATTCAAGGAAGTGGGCTTGTTTAGAATTTAATGGCGTAATAAAATGGTTGCGTAGAGGTTTTGCTGTAATTTCTCGTTTACTTTTACAGCTGGCTATTCTACATATACATGGCGAAGGGAATTGAGCTGCAATATATTTCTGAAATAGTGAAAATAAAGGAAATAAAAGGTCCTCATGTGCTACTGCCATTTTAAAGCCACGAAGGGGCGTTTCTTTAGCGACTATGTCTAGAAAACAGCGTTTCCTGTCTAAACGCTCACGCTTTAATACAGCGACACGCTAAAGTCGATGTTATATTAAGGATTGTAAATAATAACGCGATTTGGTTCTACATATCGCGATATCACGTTACACGACTTTTAAAGCTCTAACGTTGCAAACCGCGGCGCAACAACACAGAACGCTTCCATATAACGAACGATGTCGCGCGTTTACAGTACCTTAAAATTGCTTACAATGGGACTTTTGCATTTGCCCCGTAATGCTTGCAGTATAAGGGGTAAAACGCTTAAATTGTAACATTGTTTACATTCGTGTTAGTGGGCAGAGCTGGAGGGCTGCGTGGCGCACATTTTCTATTGTACTCACACAGCAAGTTGCGTGATGGTATTGCAAGGCATTTTTGTCTTTGTCAGGGTTTTTTGTTATTGTGTGCAATGTGGTTAACGCTTACTCAAACTTAATAATGGTATTAAAAGCATATTACTTTTCCTACACTTTTTAAAGAAAGCGATCATAAAATCTGATTTAATATTACAGGGGATTACACGCCAGTTAAGCAAATTTGTTATGGTTTCGTTTGGTTAGTGTTGAGGTTTGCGACAATGTAGGATTATGAAAACTTGTGTCACGTTGTCCGCACAGAACAAAGAACAGCGACAGTTTCCTATTATAGCTTGTCACACCTCTCTGCCTTTTTAGTAGGCTAGTTATCTGGCCCACAATTATTGCCACATTTTAACAGGTTTCGTCATGGGTTTTTTCCTACTTCGGTATAGCGTTTAACTAATGCATATAACACGTAACGCTGCAAAAGCATAGACATTAGATAATTGTGCATTTAACACAATCCCAGTGGAATTCCACAATCAAACAACTCCTACAATTCCCCAGTGTGGACTGTTACAATCAGTCAATTTTGCATGTATTTTATTGGCTTTTAACAACTGACCACCTGGAAAGTTGAAATACTTGAGGTATACTTGAGCTTTTTTGCAGAGACTCCTGTTATATGTGGTACAGGTGTCATATATTGTATGTAATGGAGCAATGCACAGATAGTAGACAGATGTTATTTGTTTTGGGGCCTGGTTTGTTATATGTTAATAATGTTGTTTGTTTACAGATATGACATATTTGGTAAATGGAGCAAGTAAAGGCCAATGGTTTATACTGCCCTGTTGCAACTTGAACAAACATTTTAGATTGTACAAATAGGAAGAAAAATGAACATAGTTCCTGAAATTCCACTTTTTGCAACTCATTGCAACTACACTGATTGCAACTCAAAACTCAAGTGGTTATAGCAGGTTAAGGGCTCTAGTAGAGATTCAGTAAGTGTGTATCATGGAAAACTAAGGATTTGATATTTAGTAGAAATAACTTTTGATAAATAAATAAATATATCAGAACGTTTTTATGGCATCATCCAAACAGCAAATGCAATTTCCCCAGAATTCTCACTTACATCTAGACACTAAAGGCAATCTATGTCACCCAAGTGTCACCTTCAAACACACCCTATAACCATGTGTAAATAATCGACTTTGTGGAAGATATTTCTAGGATGTATTTGAAAGAAATACTGTGGGCTGTAAACAGGCCCAACTTGTCTTTAGCAGATCTAGTGCCCTTATTATAAAAAAGTGAAGTTTCTACTAAAAACTAAATCAGTATTTGTGTGGTTTGAACACGGAAACATGTCACTTAACAATTTTGTATGACTAGAAAGAATATAAACTTATAATATAGCTTGTAATATATACTATATTATAATATATAATATAATTTATAATATAGCTATAAATTATGGCATGATATTATACCTGGAACATTTTGTTATTGCTTCCTTGGCAGTTTTCACCCAGATTTTGCAAGAGCGATTTTGCTGTTAGATTTCTAGAGGCCTTCTGTCCTACATGAATTAGAGATGATCACTCACACATGCATTTTAATGTATCGTAACCCAGTGGCAACAGCTCCAAAATGGAAACTGTTTGATGAGCCTCATGTGGGAGATTAATTTAAAACATTTCACTTTTAGATGAATGTTGCCTTCATGAGGAAATATTCAGTCTTGTCTGTGTTTTCCTGATAAGTCTGAATTTACGATGATTTAGCGTGTGTGAGTGTGGGCTGATGGCGTTAAGATAGCAAGGTTTTCCTCAAACCTGTGTGAGATGTTGAGAAAGTTCTCTTGCCAGATTGGGGTGGATTACATCATGAACTTTATACATTCTGCTTTGTGGGGCTGGAAACACCCAGTTCTCTGATGTCCGTCACACATTCTGTTAGACCTAGTTAAATGTTCAGAATCTTACATTTGGTGTTTTTAATGCAAAGAGTGTCACACTATCCAATTAAGTAATAATAATCATATTTGATCACAGTGTGAGTCACTCTTAGATCTTGTTTACAAAGCAAAAGGTTTGTTCATGAGCAAAACACAGATGAGGATGTCAGCTGCAGTGCTTTGCAACAGTAGGGTACAAAAGAACGTTACAAGATTTCAGAGAATGTTTCTTGCAAGAACATTGCAAAAATAGCATTGTTTTGTTTTGTTTTGTTAGAGGCAAGGTAGGTGATTTGTTGCAGAAGCATTTTGCAGTCTCTTGACTATGTGAAGTCATCTAAATATAGTTAGATAAATATATATTTTCTGTGGAAGATGCAGGACAATAAAATGTTCTTCCAGTCATTGCATTCTGGGATGTTTGTGAAACTGTGTTCTTGTGTTGGAGGTGGGCGTGGCTTAGGAGAGTACACTAAGGGAGGGTGGGACCTTATGCTTTCAAAGATAGTTTACTATTGCTAGCCTCTTTGAAATTGTCTACCCTACCCTTAAGATGAAGGTCAGTGTAAATGCATATCTATGTCAAATTTTCCTTTCATGTTTTACAGTACACTCTTTCAGTTCAACTCATTAGATTTGTACATTTCTGGATAGAAACTTAAGGGTTTGTTTCTGCTTGTAAAACCCATTGCTGTAAAATGTGTTGCGTTTGGTTACCAGGGTATTGTTATGCAGTTGCTAAGTAGTTCTGAGTGTTTTATGGGCTTCTGGATGGTTGCTTACAGACCTAAGCCAGAAAAGACGTTTATTTTATATTCTGGTCCCTACATATGTCTCAAGTCTGTTCCTGTAGGTCAAACAGTGGGGGACTAACCACATTTAATATGTATTCTTATTCAGATCACCAAA
The DNA here is from genome assembly GCA_036877545.1 of Yasuhikotakia modesta. Classification (NCBI taxonomy): domain Eukaryota; kingdom Metazoa; phylum Chordata; class Actinopteri; order Cypriniformes; family Botiidae; genus Yasuhikotakia; species Yasuhikotakia modesta. The sequence goes on from JBAJNP010000036.1 coordinate 40,893, forward strand.
GAATGAGCCTTAGCAAGATGCACAAAACAACATTTTCATCAACACATGTAAACCACTCTTGACTACTCAAAGACCAGGTAATTCAAAACAGCATCATCACTTTTGAGTCACAGGCTTCAACCCAGGTGCCTATAAGCGCATCAGAAAATAAGCCCTTATCAAGGATCAGCTCTCCCTTGTCTGGGTAATCAAACTCTTTTGGACATGAAAGCCCCAGACTGATCCCAGATCAGCACTTTTATTGTAAGAAGATTTATGTGTCAGATGTAAAGACATTCTGCTAAGGATGTAGGTCAAAAGACAGAAGGTTAACAGAAGGTTACTCCCGGAGCTGAGATGGAAATGAGAAATGTTATTTTCTCCATTCATGTCATGTTATTTTATTAATGCTCAGGGCAAAAAGAGCAAAACACGGTCATATGATGGCTGCCTTCACAGGGCTGAGAGACTATGAAGATTCATATGAAAATAAGCTGTGCTATTTTCATTTTTGGAATGTGAAAATGAATGAGCGTGTGATTGCACTTTGATTGTTACTGGTATAGCATTACATGCACATACTAAAGTTGGCCATGTGATCGTTTTTAGTTGTGCTTGGAAAGCAAGTATCACTGTTCCTGTTTATACTTGTTTATACACAGCTTGTACTTGAACGAACCACTAAACATCAGTTTTAAAGTTTTGCTAGCACTTTTCTATGTGATCTTAACTTGAACTTAAGACTTGCTCCTGGTGTAAGCAAAACTTCCAATATACTTTGAATAACCAATACTTTGAATAACTTTGAATGATTAGAGTATGAAGACTTAGTAGACAACATCACTCAGTGCACCCTAGGAACTACACAGTGACATTCTGGTATCACCCACAACAAAACATTGTGCTGTTGGGTTTTGTCAAACAGTTTTGTCTTGTTTGTCTTATGTAACTTTGCAGAAGATATTATGCAATTGACATGCTTGTACATCTAAAATTACTACCACTCTGTGTTTAGCTTAAAATGCCAGTCATGTTTGCTAGTTTTCTGTAGATTACCCATCATGCTTTGCATAACATTAAGATGTGACCAACCCTTTCTACAGTTTGACAATAATGATTGGTTCAGGCCCTATTTTAATAAAATTCTCTAGTTATTCTGAAAGTGCCATAGTTACAGAAAATACAGTAAATGTATGTTAAAATGTACAGATTTTGGAATTTAAACAAAGGAGAGCTGTTTTGTACTTGCTTCCTGTTCAGTTTTTCTTGTACAGCAATAAATGCTTTGCCAATCTAACTCAGCTGTGCAGAATTACAGATACACTCACATTTTCAGAATTTCTTGAGAAAAGCGACATGTTTCGCCCCCTCACATGTCTGCCATATGGACAGTGTCCTCGTCTCCAGACAAACTCAGTTCTTTGCCTTTTAACAGGGCATTTTTTGAGCATGTATGAAGTTTACTAGCTCTTTGAGTCATGTAGCATCTTGTAGCAGTTGTTCTTTTCTGCTGTTGAGATCATTTTCGGGTTTAGATCAGATCCTTTAAAGCATGATTGCAATTCTAAAGGCTAGCAGAATGTCTTCTATGTTTAGCTAAGGAAGATTTAATAAGAACTTCTAAGATTTAATAAGAAATCTTGGCAGAGATTGTTGGAATGAGTTTTATAAAGCTTTTCTTTGCACTTGATGCAGACACAAAAGTCAGGATGACACAGCAACACATTTTCAAGGTTTCATATTAATAAATTGTGCTGTTTGCTAAGGCAAGCATATTAGTATCGCTATTAGTATAGCAGCGTGCCAGAAGGGGTTTGCATGGGCAAGCAGCACACGTGTTTATCTCAGAAAATGTAAATATCTGCTTCATAATAATGTTGTTGTTGAGGACATTTTAAATGATGAGATTGTCCAGTGTCAAAGGAAACTGTTCACCACTTCCTTGTTTTCATACACTGCACTTCCTGCTGTACTCTGCATAATGAAATGTGTCCAAAAAGCAAGCTATTCTCTGCACTTTCCTGATAGTTTTGTCCATCTTAATCGCTAATCAACACACATTAGTGTGTGTGTGTGTGTGTGTGTGTGTGTGTGTGTGTGTGTGAAAGTGTCTGTTTTGAAATCCAACAGAGATCAAAATGACCCTTTAATGCATGTTTTACTGTGTGTAAATTAATTATGCATGTTAACTTTAGAATATTCCTTCGAATGTCAAAACTTTCTCTGAAACAACTTATTATTTAGCTGATGTCACCAATCTCTTATTTTTCAACCCCTCCCTTGACCTTTCGTCATATGTTCTGCCATTTGCATGGTGCAAGCAATAACAAGATGGGTTTGATTCTCTGGGAACATATTAATTAATCAAATGTGTTGGACCATAAATGCATCGTAAATAATTTGAAATAAAAGTGTCTGCCAAATACATAAATGTAAATATGCGATTACTGAGAGATAAAATTAAGTCTTTGTCCGCTTTTGTAAATTGTTTAACAGAACATTGTTCCTTATAAATATAAAATGAGCAAAGACTTGAGCTCATTCTTTTTCCTAAAGAAATTTCCAAAGCCTCTGCATTAGCCTTGCTTACAAGACTCTTACTTTATAAAGGTTGTTCAAGTATACAGGGAATTAGAAACACCAGCTTGCTTATTATGTCACTAAGAATAAAAGGGCAAACCTGCTCATGTGCATCTGGATGTTGACACCATAAAGCAGTAAACAGACACTTAATGCATTCACATGCTCTTAAATTGCTTACATAAAAGTAGACTGTAAACGGTTTAATGATTAATAGATGAATTCACCTGGTAATGAAACGTATTGCTTACTCAACCTCATGGCCTTACAGACCTGTATGATGTTTATGCAGGTCTATTCCATATTTTGCCAGTTTGTTTTGCAGCTTGCGCTCAGGTGAGACGCTCACATTTGAGTCTGTTATACCACCTTTGAAATGGAACATTTTGCTTTCCATTCATTCAGGGGATCAGAGATGTTGAAGTTTGGCAAATTCTCGATTTCCTGTCATTTGTTATCTTCCTGTAATACAGGGCTGACCTCCCGCAGGGGCTGTAAAATATACAGAACACGCTTCTGCCCATTTAAGTGTTTAGCTTTTTTGCCTTGGAAAATTAAACAGCAGTCACATGACTACACGTTGAGCGGTCACCGATTCGGTTGAAAGGTGAAGCACTTAACATTGTCCAAACAGCTGATGTATGATGGATGTGTAAGTGTTTTTCTTTATTAGGCTTAGCTGCACTGTTTTATATATTATGAGTCAAATAAATTGCAGTGGAAACTACCGCCTCATTTTTCATTCAGTGTTAAGGTTAGAAAGACGTTTTCAACTCTACATCCACAGTTTAAAGTTTAATAGTTCATCCGATAATTTAAATTTGGTCAATATTTATGCACCCTCACACATTTCTATATTCTATTGTATAATAGGAATTATTGAATATTCTATATTCAATTATTTATATTGTGTTCTATAGTTCTATGTCTATAGAACACAAATAAAAAATTTAAAATAATTTTTATAAAAAAATAATTTTTAAACAAATGCTATGGCTTTATTTTGCCTAATACCAAAAATATAGCCTATTGGTTTCAAAAAAGGCATTGCGTGTATGTTTGGAATGAAACACTAGCATATTGCATACTATGCAGTATATAGTATACAGTGCTTACTATTTAAAAAACAGTGTGTAAAAAACAAATAAAACCGTGGTCATATTACATTGTGGGACACATTTTTTTACACAATATGGCCTGTAGTCTACTGTACCTTTTGGAAAACACAGTCATTTACTCCATGCATACAGACAATTTGTATACTGTGCACAGTATACACACTGTAGAAATTGTACAAATGGTATGACACCACTAGTATCCTATTCCGAATATGACCGGTTGCCAAACCGTCCCTTCTAACTGAATGGATGCTTGGGAATGAAGCATGAGTAAAATATGTGGCGAACACAAGCTCTGAGTAAATTACAGGGACTTGATTTAGAGGGGCCAGCCACGCCAGGCACACCCCTCATCTCCCCCTCTGTGCAAATCCTTAGAAGCCTGGTGAAATCAGGCGGAACAGATGCTGTTTGGTTAACCAGAGCATAATGTTTGAAGCCGCTAGCAGGTACGCCCAAATAGAGCTTTAACTCACTTTTTAGGCTTCAGAATCAAAAGCATAATTATCTCAGTTTCTTATAATGTCAATATCTAACTATTTACCAGCATTCAACATGAAAAAAGAAGCCATATTGCAACTCAGTCAGAAAATAGCAAAAAATGATTCTCTTTTTTCCCAAATGCTTAGCCCTGTTGAGTGATGGTGGGAAAATCCCAAACGCCTAGTTTTTCCATTTTTGGCAACACTGTAGCACTACTGCCCCCTTTTCAATTGTGCCAAGACTACATGCCATTAATCGCGAGTGATGCTGCCCCTGAGAAGTGTTTTAAATCGCCATCTAAAAAACACTTTTCTGATCCAGATGCATTTTCTCAGATAAAAAGCAACACAATTGACAACAGTACTAGGTGAATGAACGTGCCTTGTAAGAGAGCAGTGATCATTTTTTGTAATGTGGGAACCTTATTTAATAAATTTTTGGTGAGAATTTCTAAGGCAGGTATTAATTTTAATAATTCTCATACGTAAGGATTTGAACAAATGCTTAAAGTATTAAATAGTATTGAGGTTTTTACTTTTACTCATTTGACTTGGACTCACCTTACAGGAGGAAACATAGATTTACACTAAATGAGGGATTTGAGATGTAAACCAGTATATTTCAGTCACTTGGGAGTGAACCCTGTTGACATTGATCAGCCTCTAACCAGCCACATGGCAAGGTCCCATAACATCCTAGCAACCACTTAGCAATACCCTAGCAACTGCTTAACAATGCTGTGGAACCCTCCCAGAACATTCTAGCATGATGGTGGCAACTTTGGCACCCCCTTAGCTGTTGCTTTTGTTTAAACGGGTGTTTAGTGCTGAACTAATTCTGTGAAGAATGCCACAATCACATGACAAGAAAATCATGTTATTTCTTTTTATGGTTCATGTTTATTGAACCAAAATTCTCACAGTTTTGCTTGTTTGCTTGGGTAAATTTGGCTGCATAAGAGACATTTTTGCCATTTCAGCAGAAAGTCAACCTTCTCTCTTAGCAGTTAAGAGCAGTAAAAGGCCTCTGTTGACCAAATTGTGGAGGTTGTTTCAAAAACTAAAAACTAGATTTTTGAATCTTCTGAGGAAAACATGAGTAGAAACCTTGTTGTCATGATAGTGAGACTTTCTAGTGATTTTTTTTACCCATTTCATTGTCCATGGGTGAAAATCATAGTTTGAGTACTTAAAACATAGTGCAGTATGTCCGTAGCATAAGTTTAATACATAGAGGTTTGTTGAAATCTAAGTATAAGCAACAGTTGTGCTTATGAAATATCTTTTATGAAATATCTATTTACTGTTCATTGTGTGTTCTGTGTTACCGTCGAGCCATCAGTATTTTGACTGCTAAGTGTTGTTAGCGCTCTCTTGGCATTCTCGACTCCACTGGTGGCCCGTGTTTTGGCTAGTAGGACAGGGAGTCTGGCTGAGAAGGCTATTGTTCTGCTGTACTCCTGTGCTTCACCCAAATATCTCCCACTTCCTTCTCACCCCACCTCTCATCTTTGAGGAATGAGAACTATGCTGTGGCCCAGATGGAATGAGCACCCATGTTGTTTACCCTGTTTCTGCCACGTCTGTGACGTTCAGTGTTTTGATCCATTGAAAATGTACTATGTGACTCAAGGCTATAAGTTACAATGTTTTGTAGAATAGCGAGACTGTTTTGTTTTTGACCGATAAGCTTCTCTTATTTTGTTTGCTAGTGACGAGTGGAGTAACTGCACCTGCGGTTTGCTAATGTTTCCACATTATGTAATATAACCAAAAACACCTACTTTGCAGAATTACAAGAGTATTTCTCTAGAGCAACATCGCATTTAAATAAAAAAGAAAAACCTAACAAAACATTAGCCACTGAAGAAAATGTGATTTTCTTTGGCCTTCAGTTTGTTGTTACCAAATAGGTAAGAAGCCATTGTTACTTTCAGAGTCAATAGCTGTAAACATGCTCAGCAATGCATAGCCTTGATTTGCATATTAAAAAGATCAAAGGTATGGCAGTTTTATGTATATGTTTTGTTTGCTCAGCAGTATTACAGGAAATGCAACTTCCAGGTCAGCATTGCAGCTAGTTCTTACGGCAGGACTGACAGAACATCACACTGTTCCATGTACTGGGTTCTGCGTTCTACCCCACAGACACTGCAGCTCAGGTGAAAGGCAGGCTGTTTTTGAGGGGATCATATGGCCGCTCCTATCTGTCCTGTTAGTCAGCTGAGCTGGTTTCAGTTCTCCCCTCTTTATTTCGTCTCTACAATATTAAAGGGAAACGGACACTGGTCTGGGCCTCCCCTCAGTAACATGAGTTTGCAGTTCCTCTTTCTTTTTGTCACACTCTTAGTACCGAACTGTTTTCTTTTTGTTGCTGGGGAGAAAAGGATACAACAAATATTACATTAATTAAATATTAATGTAAATATTACATGAATGTAATGTCTTTAACTTTGTTTTATGTATAAACCTTTTGAATGGAATTTCCTCTAGATTCTAGATTTAAATTTATGTTTTGTAGCTTAAGCGCATGCCTGTTGGCTTTGAGTCCATTTATATTCTAGTGTGCTTCTACAAGTTGAAAAGAGCTTTTAAAAACATGCATATAACGTGTACAGTCCTATCTGGGAAAATGAAACAAAAATATTGATGACTCATGCAATCAGGGGTTTTATCCAATGAAATGGTCTCTGTCCTGCCCTAAATACTTCCTATCTGTGATTTGCATTAGAAAGTAGCAAATTAATGATTTATGTGAAGTATTTAAGCTGTAAAATTGAACACACTAAGCTGTTCAATTTGCCGTGTTTTAACCTAAATGAAACACATTAAAACAGGAAGGAAACAATTGTCAATTGTCATTAAAATAAGGGTGGACTGCAAAATATATATAAATATAATATTTAAGCCTTCTCATCTAAACATGTTCCTAAGCTTTATAAGATTCACCATTTGGTTGTTAGCTGCAAAAATGTTGAGAATGCTCAGCAGGAACAGTAGAATCATTAGCTGGTGTTGATAAACTCTTTTCCTGTTTTCTCTGAGCTGCTCCTGACAGCATCTGAGGTGTGAACATAGATCGTTCCCTGAACTCACCACACATAGATCATAGATCGTTCCCTGAACAGTGAAAACCATCAAAGAGCTCATAGTCTAAATCTTGTGCATAGCTGTCAGCTTGTTAATGTATGTGTATAATGATGAGCGTTAAATACAGAAACCCAGTCCTTCTCTTCTTCACTTTAATTTTCTGTTCCTCCCCTGAGGTCAGCAGTATGCAGATTCTAAGGGTAATTAGTGTGTGGAAGCACATTGTCCATATAGCACCACAACATGCTAATATCACCAGCGGCCTTAAAACCAAAAGCATTTAATGCCTGTGTCAACCTGAATGTTGGGGGAATTGTGGGTAATCAGACAGCAGCCCAGATGCCTCGTTACATTTCAAAGAGTAATAAACTCAACATGAGCAAAAGCGCTGCTTTTATTAAATTGTTCTGGAACTGGGTGGCTTTTCTTGAGAATGTGAAAATTGGTTGTGAGATAAAAATGAGGTGTCAGACTCAACAGGTTGTGACAAATGCTAACACGCTGGCATATCGTTGCTGGTTTAAAGTTATTTTTTTCCTGATAGTGAAGTACTCTTGGCAGTGCCCTTGATTCACCGTGATTATAATAATTTCAGCTTAACATCTCATAATTACTACAGTTTGTTTCTACATAATCGTCCTTTAAACAATAATATAAAGTGCAAATTGCTACTGTTTACTGTAGTATGGTTGCTAGTTTAGTTACCAGGAAAATTGTTTAAGGGGTTGCTGTTAGTTGTCACTTACACTATTTGTGCTTCTGTTTTATAACTGCAATTGGAGAAAAACACTATTTAAAGACCACTGTCCTCTGAGGGTCTGTTATAAACTGCTATACTGTACATGTTACCTGGTATACAACCTTTTCGCTGCTTTTCTACTTGTACAATCTGTCTTTCCCCTTTTATTACCCGCTGTTTATGTTTCCCCTTTGCCTGTGACTCTTTCAACAGTGCTAGTTAATTGGAATGTTCTCTTTGGCCAGTCGTATCTTGTTACTGGTGGGGCATCTCAATAATAGATATCATAGGCAATGGAGCTAACACACACACGTGAAAACACAAAACACGCACACTGGCCTTCATCTTACAACATTTATATGCTATGCAGTTAAACAATTTAACGTGGAATCTCCCATTTGATTATGTGTATGTCAGGGATTTGCTATGGCATATTATTGATTTTTGTATCATAAATAATACTTCATTGTTAAATATCAGTCCTGTATTTCTTGCTTTAGGATTGTTTATTTCTCTTCACTTCGCTATAAAAATGATAAATTAATGATGTTGCCAGGATTCCTTTTCCCCATGCTAAACCACAGCTCCAACAAGCTCAGCCGTCTCTTAGGTGTGTTGGGGTGCTTTTCAAACGGATGTATGTCTTGTCACCAAGGCTGCCATGTCACCAAGCACCATCGAAGGTCATCTCCGTTTGAAGGATCCTTGATAGGCAGCCTTTGTTTCACATCCTTTATTTGGCATATTTTAAAGGATGCATGATATATACGTCACATCCTGCAATCACCCAATCTTGTCACCCACAAAATCCATAGCACACATTGCACTGAACTTAACCAGATTTTGTTATAATATGCAAGACAAAACGTGTTTTCAGTGATTAAAACTTACTATTTTTTGTAAATTGAATCACTGTTTGTTATGAAGCACATTGGCTACTGGAGTACAAACTAATGACGTGGCAATGCGCACTTACTAGACCACCTCATTCTAACATTTACTGCGAAGGAAGTCTGGTCTATGAGGTACGCATCGTAGGATGGGTCTCCAGATTAAAAATTTAAAGTGGTGCTACGCAGAGTAGCGCACGCCGAAGTGCCGCAATAATGAGTTGCGGGTGTACAACGATGTTAATGTTTTTTTGTCAACAGTGTGTATAATGTTCTCCTGCTCCTTATTGTTATTGCATGCAAGATATAATGAAATGTTAACACCTGCGTTTTCCCTTAATAGCGTTCCTCGATCGGAAGCTCAGGGGACATGCGCAGACCACTGCACGCCGCCCTCTCGAGTGTAGGTAAACGAGCTTGCCGCCTACGGTGTAAGACAGCGTTCCTGTTATGATATGCGAAACTGTCCACGCTACTGGCACACGACTCGAAGTTGCTTCGTTTGAAACACTCTGTTTTTGCGTCGTTTGCTTGCGGTGCCCGTGGACTACAGCCCATACACAGTTTCTAAGGCGATTCACAAACCTGTTGCTATCTCTTTTATCCACAATCGTTTTTCTCTTGTCTTACACTACTTAACAGCGACATGAACATAACGTTTACGGTTTTTGCGTTCTGTTAATACGCGAACACATCGCGTTTTCACTCTTTGCACCGTGTCGCGCATGTCATGTCTCTCACACACATACACACGCACCCATTAAACACCCCCTACCATCATGTGGTTCATGTTTCCCTCTGTCCTCTCCTGTCTCCTGAACCATCACTATCATCTGAGCTCCGTCTGTTTTACTTCTCCCTTCATCCTACACGCACTTCTGTCACTCTCCTCCTCAATTAGCCTGTCTCTCTCTCTCTCTCTGTCACTCTTTCATTCTCTTGTTGCTTTCAGTAGCTTTAAACAGGAATAATCTGATATGCTGGAGATGAGTTTAAGGTACAGTTTGGCTTGTGTTATTTATATTTGATCTGAAACTACCATGTTGACTTTGCGATGGCTGTTGCATTTATGGTGCAGGACTTGACTAATTTAAGCTTATACAATATATTAAAATAGCACGTTGACTGTTTACATGTCATTTTAAAGGTGGTGTTCAGTATGACATGAGCTTTGCAAGCAAACTTTAGTTTAAATCGACAATATATACTTAGGTTTAAATTTACTTTAATTTACGTTTAAATATATACTTTAGTTTGCCACTTCAGAGAGGGTAATGAAAGATGCGATTTAAATAAATTGTGCAATTGAAAGCTGGTAATGACACTTAATTTAAGACTAAATAAATAAGCACTGTTTTGTTTACCTTTTATTAATCTGTCGATGAAATCGCTGTTGACACCTGGTTCAGCGATGCACGTCATGTTGTTTTAAACACCGAAAAGGACGACATTTGTTATCTAAATGTTTATTAAGGAAGAATGTATAAGATTATGGTAGGCTGTTGACGTATCATTGATCTGATGGTTATAAGATTAAATGTTTTTTTGATGTTGATGGGGATACAATGATGTTGTTATCTGAACATAGTGTTCCTGCAATGGATAATTATTAGCATACCGGCGGAGGCTACAAAAAAATAGCCTTTAATTTGGCTTGGATTAAAAATGGTTGCTAAAATGACAGTAATTTTTATATTTATTTGTATGCCTATTTATAACAGTTTACATCTTTGATGTTGTTTGGAGAATTTAGTTGCAGATTCGTGGCTAGACGATCACAATAAAAATAGTTCAAATAGCTACTGTTCACAAGCTTGACACGCACAGCGGGGTCTGTTGAAGATAAAAGCAGACAGAGAATTAATTCTTCATCACAGTTTGAGAAAGTCAGTCGGATGAAATAATTAGATGTGATAGGATGGCAAGATGAAGCACCTTGTTTGTTGAAAGTTATTTGGCTCTGTAACCTCCATCTCTTTGATCTGACACAAATCGAATTTGTAATCTACCTTTTAATCTTGTTGTCCTGTAAAAATGTTTTTAATTTTTTAAGTACAATATATCTTCCTTGAAAAGATGAATTTACCTCAGAATTGTGTAGGACAGTACCTGCTATCTGACAATGTGTTTTTCATGCAATGTTGGCTTTTCTTATTTTAAGTGTTTTCACATTTTAAGAATAAATCGAATTAAATTGAGGTCAAAGTGAAATGAGCCATGAGTCATGAGACGAGAGGAACTATTTTAATGACACTTTAAAGTAAATGACCAATTATAAATTGCAAACATATTCTGATAATTCCACATAATTTCACAATTCAAAACTTTACTTGTAGTACAGGCTGTATCCTAACATGTTGATTAGAACGCTTTAATGGTTTGCTTCCCATTCTGTTATTTAATCACACAGTTATTTGCCTGTCCTGCCAATAACACCATAAATTCTTGAACACTGGGTTTTTATTGCGCAAATTTTTATGCTTGCCTCTGCATGCATGCTACAAAAACCTTAATATCTTCAGTATCCAAGCTGTCAAAGAAACTTAAAATGGCTGGGGCATTATTCACGCAGTGCATAATATATCTAATTGGAAGGAGATGGTGGTCTGTTGTCTGTTGATAGTCAAGGGACCACCAATCTTTCATTGCCTTTAAACCCAAGCTGAGAGGCACTAAGACTTTCTTGCTTCGGACCTGCTTGATAAAAATAAAGATCATTTCAGCCTGGCATGTGTCCAGACAGCCTGTTTCCTGCTCCAGCAGAGAGCTCTCGGCCACAAATTCACTCTTCAATTCCTCAATTTTGTCTGATGGAAAATGTTATTGTCCGCCAATGCCCATTGTAACAGGGCAATTTGGCACAGCGACATGTTGTGGTCAAGCCCTGGGAAACAGATGACTTGAGTCTCAGGGATATTGATTTGTTTGCTGTCAGTTTTATAATATTTGTGCCTTTCCAGGGAAGCAATAGTTTTTCTTTCACAGACTGGCACAGGCACATATTTACTGCCATTCACAGGATCTGTTACAGGCTGATGTGTAAAGCCAGCTGCTGTTAACTGGGTAGTGTGTGTAGTTAATTGCATTGTAAAAAGCCTTTTGGTTTGTGTTGTGAATTTTATCAGTTTTTAGGTTACGGTAACTTAGTGTTGCCAGTTTTGCCCAATATCCTCTTTAGTGGCACCATACTGAATATTACATAAGGGGAAATCTCCCTCTGAACACCCCCCCCCCCCCCAACTGTTTCCATGGTTATTTTGTTTGTTGCCTCAAACATCAAAAACCAGTGCCTGAGAACCCCACAGTGCCTACAGCATCTATTAATATTATCTAGTCACTTTTGTTCATCTTCATGTTGTTTTAAATCTAATATATTTTGTTGAATGTTAATGCTGCTTATTTCCATATAGTTAAAGTGAATGGAGTCTGAGGCTCTTGAGCTCTAAAAATGACAAAACCATACTATACTATCATACACATACATACTATGATGTTACTTTTGAGCATTAGCATAGCTTTATCAACACCCTGTTTCTAAGTTATACCCTGGTATAAAGTCATAAACTGCATATAAAAACAATAGCTTGTCTGCGCTAAAGAAGAAATCAGTAGGTTACCTCCAGCAATGTGCTCTCCAGATTAATGAACGGTGAAAATTGCACTTTTACATTATTAACTTCTGCATCCTTGACAGCCTGATTTCATTTTCGCTGCCCCTGTTAATTATAGAATATCCCCTAGCCAGGCTGTTAAATGATCAAACCGTTATTAAGTATCTTTAAAGGTTCCGCTTATTAACTGTTTATTATTTTTCCTCCCTTCCGCACTTAAAGCGATTGTTTGATAGTTACAAAACATGGAAAACCCAACATCAGTAAGTACCAGTAGCAATAAGAATCATCTGCTTGTCTCTTTACTGGTATACAAATAATGTAAAAAAAAACATGTTTATTTGCAGTGGTACCCAATAAAGCTTCTTTCAGGTGCAAGCAATCAACACTTCAATCAAGACTTTTGTGTTTTAAAAAGACAATATAAGGTACCAATTGCTTTTATCGTTCTAAAATCAAATATATATTGCCACTGTTCCTAAAATATCTCTCCAAAAATTTGTTGACTAAATATTTACAAAATCCAAACAGGAAAATGTTGTCTGGGTTATTGACACTAGTCAAGTTAAAGTGGCCCATCTGTTTCTATAAAGAGTATTGTACCATTTTTATTGCAGAGGCTGCAAAGAATAGCAGTGAATGGGTATTATTTCAATCAGTTCTCTCTCTCTCTCGGCCCTCAACTAATTAACACACTCAACAATAGCAGCAGCAGAGCGGTGAAATGGCATGGTTGAGTCTGTGACCATCTCTGCCATATATGGCAATGAGGGCGGGGCTGTTTGACCTGTCCCCGCTCTTTGAGGGCATGTATAGGGAAATTGCAATTACGATGCAGGCGTTGAGCATCAGTATACGTTTCATCGTCCTTAGCTCATCTGAACACAAAATGTCACAGGCATTAGACGAGGGCTTAGCTGTAAAGGGTAAAGAGATTCTATCTTTTGTGTTCTTTTTTTGCATATTCATACTCCGCCTGGGCTCATTTGAATTTCATCTAAAAAAAGGAAAAGATAAGCTTATGTGTTCTTTCCTGGTAGGCTGAGGTGACAATAACGCACCAATAGGGAAACAGCATGTCGGTGACTCCACCCAAAGCAAGCTCTCCCTTCCAACAACACCTGGCTGAGATGAATAACACAAAGCATGGAGAGAGTCTCTGTGGCGGTCGTTTCAGACTTGCTGCGTGTCCTCAGCTGAGCTCTATCCACACAACCCCTCTGAACTCATTAATAGGAACTACAAACTGCCTGTTCTGGTTTATAATGGCTTCTGTTTGCGTTTCATTTTAACACTGAAAAAATATCTGCATTAAATGAAACTATCACTATA
>JBAJNP010000036.1:54750-191004 GCA_036877545.1 Yasuhikotakia modesta
TATATATTGGCCTAGTGTTCTGACAGCTTTTTGTAGCAGTAATGATTTGAGCTGTCTGCATGATTAAAACTCCTGCGCCTTTGAAGCACAGCTGCTACAGTCATACATATTCAGTCAGGCATCACTGATCTTTGGGGTACAAGGGGACAACATCAGAAATGACCCCAGCTAGATTCAAACTCAGCTCCCCAGCAAGCACCACTGTGCACTCAATGTGTGACAGCTTAGACACTACCCATAAGGCCACATCTGGTACTTTTGGGGTTGGTAGCAGTCCATTAGCAAATGCTACCATTAGCATGGTAGCAAGACCATTCTTAATATTAGTCAAGAGTTATTGTACTAATAAAAACAGCCGTAATTTTGTTATAGTCGTAATGACATTTCCACTCACTCTCTCTAGCTCCTAAAATAAAACAGGTTGGTTTTGTGGTCAAATGTTTATTTGCCTCTGGCTGTGATGTCACAAGCATAATGATTTCCTTCATCCTGTCCTATTTACATGATGTATATATGTTTGATTTTGAGTGAGGGCAAGTAATTTCAATTTAATAAATCATTTGTAAGACATAAAAGCTCTTATTGAGCTCCTATTGACTCAAAAAACGTTTAACTGTCATGAGACCACTTTCATTTTTATCCAGTTCCACACAATCCTAATTGTCTTGCCCCACCACAAAATACCCCAACTCCCATCAAAGCTTCTAAAATTAGAAACTGATGAGGAAGACAATTACAGAGGTATTCCCCAAGCAGTAAGTGGCTTGCTGAGGAAATAAAACACAAATGGAGACATTTCCTCTAGAGTCCGGTTGTCTGAAGGCCATGTTGAAGACTGTATTCCTGATCCGCCCACCTCACAAACAATTTGCTGCTAATGGATGCATTTGTGTGCTTGTTAGACAACGTCCTCAAGGAATTGTTGAACCACTGAAATTTACCTCCCAGGCCGAAAACAGTCTTTTAATGTGGCACAGGGGCTTTTGGTTGGTTACGCATGTCGCCTCACTGGTCATTTTAGGGATTATTTCAACCTCCAAAACATGGAAAGAAAAAGCAAATGCTTGGTGGTGTATTGTTCTGAGCTTTGTTTTGTTTCAGGAGAAAATCAAAGCGATTTGCTGTACTTTGGCTGTATATTTGGAGTTTAATTAGTCATGTTTGTTGTCACACCTGATCTAAAATCATCTTTATATCTGAACTGAAGTTAAATACCGTAGTAGTTTTGTGACAGGCCTAAAAATAATGTGTGGTGACAAGAGCGTTGCTTGGCAGTTGCTATGTTGTTATGTGTGGCTTCTAGGGCATTGGTAGGGGCTTGCTAAGGTGTTGCTAGTTGGTTGCATTCTGCTCAAAAGTCAAAAGAGGCCATTGCTGAATCAGATTTGTTCTGCTTTTCTTGCAGAAAACTTGGTTTTCAGGAAGTTTTCAAAGTGAACTCAGTGAAGTGTATAAACTATATCATAGCACATGGATTTTCAGAAGCCCTCAGTAGGTGTTGTTCCCACTTGTCCGTTTGACTGAGACTCTTATCTTTGTGTGTTTTAGTGGGCATCTGGAGAGCTTCCTGTTTCCGCCTCCTCGTGTTGCCGTACTACCATGAGCAGTTCCACCCCATCCACAGGTACTATCTGTTCCTCAGCCTCACTTTTGGGATTGTTGTGGTGAAACTAAATCAAAATCTTGTAGGAAACGAGTACAGTTATAAAGTATAAATTTAATAACATCAACAAGTAAGTCTTCTATTAACAAAACATAGGCTATATACAACAAAATTCTGATAAAAATTCAGGAAAAGTATTTTTCTTTATCTTTTTGTTAACTTTTTTACCAGCACTGAAAATGCATTATACAACAAGTGATGTGTGATAGTGAGATGGTTGGCAGTGTGTTAGCTGTCATTTGAGCATTGAGTCCGTTCTGCCGGAGCTAAAATGGAGGTTAGAATGAAATGACCCCATCATCTGCTCACTTATCAACTTTTCTTACCCCTGCCTTTTATTTTTTTACGCACTCTCTAATCCTCTATATGGTGAACAATAATCCTTAATATGTTGTTGTGCATTTGAAGGAAGAAACAATGTGGCTGTTATTTTTAGTTTAAAGCAGAAGGACCAGGGACAGCCAATAGGCAGCTTCTACATGTTGATGCTTCTCGTGAAAGCCTAGCTCTTCGTTTTTGATGTTGTGTTGATCCAGCTAATTGTAAAATGATAGTTTTTATGCGGTTTCATGCTAGTTTTGCTCAGAATAGAATTTTGGAATAAATTTAGAATAAATGCGTTTAGAATAAATAGCTCCCTGACTGGCAAAAACATTTTTCATTGGTTTTGTATTTTAACCAGCTTTGCTTTGATTTTAAGGGTTTTGGTATTGGTAGATGGGTATCAACTAATAGGTGTTATATGTAGCAAAATGGTAAACTAGGACAAAAACAGTCAACCACTGGTCTGAAACGTCCTGTTGTTAGCATTGATAATTAATGCTAGCTCTAGCACTGAAATATGATTTACCTTGAATTGAAGTTGACCTCATGTATTTCTCTCAGATATATAGTCAGATATATCATTGTTTGGGTTAGTTGGCGTGTTGACGTGTGCAATGTCCTTCAGAACTGTGGTCATGTTTGTCACTACACAACGCATTGTCTGTGTTTCCCCAAGCTAAAGAAGCAATAACAAAGCTGACCCTCAGACTGTGCTCTTAGCTCAGTAAAGTATTCTGTCACTGCATACCATTAACTGAATGGTGATAATCATGCTAGAGACATGTTCACGCAGGCCTAACACTTGTTTTAATTGAAGAAAAGTTATGTTGTTTATCTAGAGAGTCACTCATGTCACGTGACTCGTGTGTCATTATTATGTGTTTCTAGGTGTTTCCTAGATTTAAACCTATCAGTGCCTAATGTCCTTTTGTTTACAAATATTTAGTGTAAGGTCTGTATGTATTGAAAATAAATGTATAATATCAGCAATGTTTATTTTTTATTTATTTATTTATTACCTAATCATTTGTAAGCTTAAGAACACAAACTTTAAATGTGTGCTTCATGTTTTAATAGATCATTATTATATTCATTATTGGTCACTGTTTTCTGTAGACACTGATATCAAGTTTTTAGAAAACTTTAGCGACTGTTATCTCTTAAAAGCATGTAGGACCGTTTTTTCCCATGTGAAATTAACCTTGTGTTCCCCCACATCAAGCAGGTGAAAACCCAAAAGCTTAGAGTCGTTCCAACCTGGTAAATACAAACTTGATTGCTGTCTACTGGGACCAGTCTACCAGAACAATACAAAAGCATTTCTGCACTATCAAACCTGACAGACTCCCTCTTCCCCAGGCAAAGCTGACAGTAACCATGCCTGTAGCCATAAGTTACAGCTGATCAGACATGTTTGACCCTGGGGTGTGTGTTGAAGACTGTTACTGTATTACAGGACAGATCTTAATACTTCAGACGCATTTCATTGAAAGTGGATTTTTGGTAGTGGGTTAAGCAGCTAACAGGAGGAACCGCACAAGGTAATACTTGCCTTGAAAGGACAGTATCCTTGGAATTCTTGGAATGTCCAATTTGGGAATTGTTGATGGGAAATCACGGCATTATGTGAATTCTGTGGTGTCCTAGCAACAGTTTTACTGTCACAGTGCATTCCTGAATAAACTGTGACAGCAAGGAAAAGATTGTTCTGTTGTCTCGTGGGTGATGCAAAGACAAATATCACAGAAAATGACATTTCCTCTGAACTGTTAATGGTGCTTCAGTGGTGCAGAAATCCTCATTCCTTTATGCTGTTTTGGTTTGAGGCTTAAGCATATTTGCAGTATTTGCCTACAGTATTGGAATTGTTTGTATTGTCTAGTGACATGTCTTTAGTCAAACAAAGACTACATTAATCTTTATCCTAACCCAACCTTTAGATCTGGGGTTAAATATAAGTCTGAGTAGTTTTTTTTGGTTTGTTGTAGCTATGTGCGTTTGCATTAATGGTCTACCTACTGTAGAACGTGAAAGACTGTACCTTTAAGCGAACAATTTTGTTGTGTCAGGGCTATGGTATAGTGATTAGAGTACATTAAAGAATCTGGCTTGCAACATTTCTGAATTTGGTTTCTCAATGTCTTTAGTTTTTCTTTTACTGTTTTGAAAATAATATGGGCAAAAATTAAAAAACATAATTGAATTGGATTCTCCTTAAGCACTGTTTAACAATTTTAAACAAACCATATCAACAGTCACTTACACAAAACAGTAACACTCCCTTAATATGTCATTATTAAACATGTTTCAGAAAACGTACATAAAACATACATTATATTTAATTATTATCTCTGTTATACAAAACATTACATACATTACAGTTTAAAATATTTTAAACCTTTGTATACCTAATAATGTAGAAAACCCATTTGCTTGCATGGCTTGACTTCAAATATGGCCAGTCAATTTCAAAGGTCTGTTTTACTCATTTCCTCTTGGAAAGCCTGTGGCATATTTGATTCAGGGATGGTTCCTCTAATCACATTAAACACAATAAGATTTGTTAACGGCACAATGTGTATGGTCACCATGGTAACACAGGGTCATTTGAAAAGTGGGCCAATCATCTTCCTGTTCTCCCAGTAGCTGCACTGTGTCAGAGATGCTGTCTCCAGGACATGTAAGGATCTTGTCCATGCGTCATGAAAAATCACTGGTCTCTGTAATAAGACAGCGAAATGCATTAAAGCATGTGGGCCATTTTTAGAATGTGCTACAGTTCTGTAACTGAGCCCTATTCAAACTTGCACATTTTAAATTCAAAATTAGCCTCCAGCTGTATAAATTGCAGGCTAAGTGCTATTCATATGCTTTTTATTTCGGCATTATTTCTTTAGGTGGAATAGAAGAGTAACATAAATATGTTCTGCTTTTCTGTTCTGTAAAGACATAATCTAATTTAGTTTTTCAGCTTGTTAGATCTCTGCATGTGGTGGGCTACTGCTCCAGCCTGCATCAAGTTATTTTACTGGAGGTTACTGTTTTGTTGCCCATTTGATTGGACTGTGTGTTTGATCTGTGTTCTGTGTGTTAGCCGTAGATGCTTTGCAGATGCAAGCTTGTTTTGCCTTGTCCATTGATTTCAATTGAATCTGGATGCAGGGTCTGAACGAGCAGACATCATTATTTTTAAATAAGGATTTGGATATGTGGCAAAAAGAGAGTGCAAGAAGAAAGCGCATGTAACACAAATGCTGATTCTGTTAGGTTTCATTTATTTGTGTATCAGTTGAAAACTCTTAGTCAAAGGCTTCAAAACAAGAAGCATTCAGGGTGTGTGTGCAAACTGTAGAGACATTGTAAAAAAAGCAACACTGACATGACAATGATTTAAACTGTAAAGTTTTGTTGTTGTTGTTTGTAAAGTGCTATAGCCTTTTGTAGTACACTTCTATGATGTCATGCAAGGGCCTCGTTGTTCATTTACAAGCTTCAGTCTTACAATTTCCCTTTGCTGCAACCAGCTCACAGACACCTACAGCTACCCTACTGCACAGCAACAGAAGAGGTTGTCCATTATTGCACACTTGTGTTTGTATATTTTATTACAAATAATTCTATTCTTGTGATTGTATATTATTATCAGCACCCTCACAAGACACGTTGTTTGGTGTCTGTTGCTTTGCTATAGTTTGTTTCTTGCTATAGGTTCTCTGGTCAATTTCAATGACACCTTTGGCACAGATTTTTATTTGACATCTATTTCAAAACCTCACACATTATTATCATGTGACTCTGTTTGTCTAGTCACATAAGTGCCACATTCTTTACCACAGCATATGTGGGGTTGCTGTGATTAGTTGTGAGGGAAGGGATAGGATTAATGTGCTGGGCTATCTCTGTGCTGGGTTGTGAGGGAAGTGATGGGATCTCTGGCTGGGCTGTGAGGGTAGGGATGGAATCTTGGTACAGAGCTGTGAGGGTCCATTGATCTCTGTGCTGGGTTGTGAGGGGAGTGATGGGATCTCTGTGCTGGGCTCTGAGGAAATGTATTGGATCTTTTGTGCTGGGGAGAGTTGCCTGCTTGTCTAGTTGTGGTCAGTCGTCTTGCTTATGACAGCACTTTCTTTTGTGTTTCCCTCTGCCTCCATTCACTGGCTGTGAGGCTTAACTTAAAAGAGATTGGGTATCTATGCGTGAGAAAGAGATTTCACAGTCACTAGTCCTTGCCTTCACACTGCTGCATTTATAATGGAGAAATTGGTACCATTATGCCACATGTTCACACACACAAACCGATAAAAGATTTGACCTATATTTTAATATTACTAAAGAAATACTTCCTGTATTGTAGTAGTAGAATTTTTAAGGTAATTTCTCATGAAAAGTTCACAAATGATTGGACAAATCAGAAGAGTGGAAACTAACAGCACAGTAATTTCATGGCTGATGTCTCACCCACTCATTGGTTTGACTGAACATTAAAATGGGATTATTTTTAACATTGAAAGAATTACACACTTTGCATAGATGTAACTATAAAAGTCTAAAAGAAATTGCTGTTTGTTTAAGTGATATGTGTTGTTACAGTTCACTCAAAAATATGGGAGAGTAATAATTTACTCTCCCACATTGTTGTTGCAAACCATATGACACATAAGGTGAATTTTCAAGAAATATTTTGGCTGCCCTTTTTTTAAATGGTTAAACTAAATGGGGTCCAAAGCAAAAAGAATTATCACACATAATTTGTCCAGATCCAAAGAACTAAAAAAATGATATGTTAAACGTTAAATCATGAAATGTTATTTTAAGGGGGAACCATTTCTTTTAAAACATGAATACTGTAACAATTAAATCAGGAATTTTGATCTTGTGCCTAATTCACATTATAGAAGAGAGTTGAGTGCTTTATGAATGGTGTTTCATCTTATATATGCATTGATGTATTGATGATTTAACAGGACCACTGTCTGCCCACTGACTGTATGATGTAATCAATGCCTGTAAAAATGCTTCAGTCTACATACAAACTGCTTTAATGCATCAATCTGCAGTATGACAAACATAATCATCTTCCTTTTAACATAAGAGCCTTTCGTATTGCAGGAACTTTATCGTACTCTCTAGAACTATTGGTGGAAGTTCTCACTTTTTGCCATGTTTGCACCACATGAACTGGAGGAACTGTGTGTAAATGATTTTAGTTGTAGGAGCACCTTTTGGGGGAACAAAATTAGCACCTTCTTTAGAGTAGAGTCTAAAAAAGTCTCTAGGAACTATTAGTGACTTAAGTGTTTGTTGATTGGCCGAAGGCCATGCATAACACATGCACCCTCCATTTTTAAAAAGCTGTGTAAACACAGTTTATATTTACTCCAAGAACATTTTGAAGTGTTACAAGACAAACTTGTGATCACAACATTTATTATAAAACTGCACCTCAGTCATGACATGGGTTCACAAATATAATATATACATTTACACTTTTTTTCTTGGGGACATTAGATTTCATGTAAGATAATCATTGTTATTTTCCATCAAAGTATGCATGACACGCAGTGTTACTGTGTTCCTCTGGTTACTGTGTACATCACTGTAGTTCCTACTCTTGGTGAGATTGCTAGTCAAGACAATATTACAGGAAAACTAAGGGTTCTCAGGCAATCACCTTGGTTCCTATAATTTAGTTCTTGGAACTACCTGGTGTGAATCTGGCTATAGTGATTTCTTTTTAAATTTGTGGTCTTAAAACCCAAGGCAGCCAGTCTGTCATAGTCTGTCACTTTTAAAACTGTCACAAGTCTATAATGTACCCACCCAAATATCCACCGTCATGTCAGTGTTGCTTTTTTTTTACAATGTCATTAAAATGTTACTAAATTCTTTGACATTGCAAGATATTTTCCAACAGTGACCTTTGTTTGGTGTCAGTCAGTCAGTAATAATGGTGTTTGGTGTTTGATGGATCTTGCTTTTGTAATGTCCATGTGCATCTTTGCCAATTTTGGCATTTGGAAAAATAATAACAAAATAGAATAATCATGTTTTTTGTTCGTTTTTTGGCAGCTAATGGCAACGACAGTACAAAATATAAAGGAGACCGATCTCCCTGTGTCCCCTCCCGTGTCCTCCACGTCCGCAGAGTTCCCATCGAGGTGTCTGAGGCAGAGGTCATATCACTAGGAGTTCCTTTCGGCAAAGTCACCAACCTGTTGATGCTTAAAGGGAAAAATCAAGTAAGTGCTGCATAAAACTGTAGTTCATTTTTAACTTTGTAAATATGATGTATGTTTTTAAAACTGTGGTACACATTGGGGTTGACTTTTTTTAAACTTTTAAGCACCCATCCCATGTTTTGTGGGGTAAGAACTACGTTGAATATTTGTATTTAAATGTTAGTTTAATGCATATTGTTAGTCGCAACCATTTTACTACTTGATATAGACAATAAACATTTTTGAAGCTGGAGCTTTTGTGTTGTGAGGTTTTCCGTGCTCATGTTGGTTTAGCACTGGAATTTCAGGATTATACTGCATGAATTACATGAGAGGTTAGGGAAAAAATGTGTGTGTGTGTGAGAGAGAGAGAGAGAGAGAGAGAGAGAAAGATGCATCATGGTGTAACTTGATGATCACTTGTGTCAGTATGTGTTACTGTACATGGTTCCCTACTTATTTTTCAAAGTTTTACTTTGAAAGAAAACAATTCAAAAAAATTCAAAAAAGGGGAGATGAATTCTTTAATTAAAGGCTGAACTACAATCCTGTGAAACACTGCAAATAATGGGATTAATATATTTTATGTGTATAATCATTAAGTTTAGTAAAACAGCAAACAAATCAATAAATACATCTGTCAAAACAAACTAAATAATAAATACAAGCTGTCTAAACAGGTTGATGATAGTAGGACCAAATCTGATTTCACTTTATGTGCTCTGTAATAGAAAGTGAAGTGTGTTCTTTCAAACACATCAAGGTCCAGTTAATAACTGAAATTGATAAGGAGCTTTGTAAAAACACAGCAGTGTCTCGCTTCTGCTCAAGTATCTTTTCATATTCAAATGGAACTGGCATATTTAGACAATAAAAGACAGGCAAAGTTCTAACGGCCCTGTTGCATAATTTGTTATGTTCTGGTTTGTTTAATTGGGGCATCAAAAGAGTTTATTGTCTGCTTCTGTATCTATAACTCTCTTACACCTTGCTTAATGAAGTAAGGACCATTTGCAGTGATGCCTGTTAGGACAAACATAAATTTAAAGTTTTAGGGTAGAGATTCATACCTTAAACCAAAAGTGTTACAATTATGAAAAGTGTTACACAGTATGTTCAAATACTGTTTGTGTTACTTATGTGAATCATAGATAATATAAATACGTCTACAAATTTCATTTCCCTAAGGGTGCAGACCAGGAAACCCAAAACAATAGCGTTTATTTCTGAATAAAGTTTTAATATTTCCCTTGTTAAGAATGTTTTTTAGAAAGCACAATAAAATCTTTTAGATCTTTTTAGGCTATTTGTTACACTACTTAGTTTTATTTTTAAACTTAGCCAAAACATTTTTGATTGAAGTTGATATTTGATATTTGATATATACATTTGTGCACTGCATTAGAAACAAGAACCAAGTTGGATTAAGCATCACATTGGTTCAATTGGATAAATATATGGTTATCAGAGCCGAGTGCTTATGTTTCTCATTGCACTCCAGGCTTTTATAGAAATGGCTTCTGAAGAAGCAGCTGTTACCATGGTAAACTACTACACCGCAGCCACGCCCCATGTCCGCAACCAACCTGTCTACATCCAGTATTCCAACCACCGTGAGCTGAAGACTGACAACCTGCCCAACCAAGGGGTGAGAATGTTTTACTGTAATTCCAAACTGCACTTACCATTCCTAACTTTTATAGCACTATAGATTAAATCACATCAAACTGACATCTTCAAGTCTGGTTCTATTTAAATGTATATTTTTAAATAGAACGCATTGGTGTAGTGGTGTAATAGTCAAGTATACAATGGTAAAATACTTTCCTTAAGCCTTAAATGAATGAAATTATATTGAAAAATATTTCAAAGGTTTTTTAGATTAAGTAGCCATAAAAATATGGAGCTGAATTCCGAAATTTAAAACATAATCCTCACAGAAAAGCCATTCAGAAGTATTTTGGAATAGATTTATAGATAAAATAAAACACTGACACAAATTTGCTTAGGAGTTTCAGTAAAAACAGTGAAGCTTAACTAATGCAGTTCTGTCTTTGCCTGCATATGTAGAGATGCCTTTGTGCTTAGCATAAAGCTGCTAATTACAGAGCAATTTGCTGACTGGAACATTGCTGTAGCATTATGGGAACCAGGTGTACATGCTGGAAAGACTTGTATGTATTTACTGTTTTAGAAGAGTTTGGTCAAATGATAACCCTGTGTGTCTTGCGTTTAGAGGGCTCAAGCTGCCTTGCAAGCTGTCAATGCAGTGCATTCTGGGAACATGAGTCTCTCTGGATCTGCAGCCAGTGATAGTGGCATGATGCCTGTACAGAGTCCTGTGCTTCGCATTATAGTGGAGAATCTTTATTACCCGGTGTCTCTAGAAGTTCTACATCAGGTAAGACTTCACCGAAAACAGAGCTGGTTATTAGCCCAACTCAGTTTGATTCTGTCTGAAATTGATTTATTCTGATTACACAGATCTTCTCAAAATTTGGGACGGTTCTGAAGATCATCACCTTCACCAAGAACAATCAGTTTCAGGCCTTGCTACAATATGCAGATCCAATGAACGCACATCATGCCAAGGTGGTCAGTACCAAAGCAGAACCTAGTGGCACAAAAATGCTCCTTTATTATCTTATTATTGGGTTTTGGTGGTACATGCTGAAGAGTGAAAGTTAAAAATATGGCAACCATATTTGGTTAAACACGCCGTAGGACTTGCTGTAGATGTGGTTAGCTGGGAATTCTAGTCCATTCAGTTCCTCAGGCTGTTTACAGAGACAAGTGGTTTAGTTATGGTCATCCCTCAACAACACTTCACTGTGGCCTGTCGTCCATCCCCTATAATCACAGTTTTGCTATCAAACACAAATAAACTTGCACAAGCCGAGACCTGCTTGAATTCTATGTTTGCCATTTCCCTATATTTCTCTATGAAGGGCCAAAAATGTGTCAAAGCAACATCTGTTTTTTCCCCCATCCACGACAGGAAAGCCAGTTTTCGGTAGACTGCACCAATCATACGCCCCCTGTAATTAATATGTCAGTGCTGAGGTTATCTAATGAATGCCAATGCAGCTTACCAGAAAAAAAGATCACATAATTGCTCCTCTGGTTTGAGGGTGTTATCTATTGTGTGGCTGCCATGTTACATTGCCTCTTTGCACAAAGAGAGTATTTGTTAGTGTTATGGGGGGTGGAGACTAGAGTCTTTTTTGGAAAGGGTGGTATGAAGCCCTCCCAAATCTTCCCCTTTTAAAATTGGTACAAAAAGGAAAGAAATTGTATGCAGATGCACCTTATTTTCTCAGTATCTTGACAGGCAAAGTGCAAGTGATTACTTGTAATTCAAAGAAGTCTAGAATTGGCAGCGATCACCCATTTACTAACAAACTAAATTTACAAACTTAGATTTTTACAATTGCATTTTATCACAAGATAATGTGAGTGGTGGTTGACGGTTTGTTGCCATGCAGTTGCCTCAGTGTTTTAAGTATTGTATTGTGTTATTGGAGGGTTTTAGGTGGGATGGCAACACACACGTTAAGCACATCTCTACTCAATAAGCAGTATTATTTATGGACAAGTTATGTGCTGATAAAATTCAATTTTTTAAATTTTAAGTTGATAAAATAAAAAAAACACCCGTAAACTTAAGTCAACATAATAGTGATGTTTGACTTACCAATAATAACCATTTTAACAAACACTTCATACTCATACAATTCTCTATATAAACTCATTACTCTCCTGTTAGGATTAAATTGGATGAACATTTATCATCAGGGTTTAGTCAGACAAATGGTCCAATGGGAGAAGTTACTTTACACAGACCACCTTAAAAAACCTGCCCCAGGAGCTGCACACAATACACAATTTAACAAAAGATATGTTACACTAAATTAGGAGACAAACTTTATCATGTTTAATGGATCTTGTTTACTTACACTGGGCGGTTTAATGGCAAGTTATGTGCAATAATTGTAGGTTCATATAGCTGTTCTCTCAGAACAGGCTACTGTGTGATGGGGATTATAGGTAATCTGACCTGAAGAAGCCATTAGAGACATGTAATGGCTAATTACTGGGGAAACGTGGTACTACAAGGAAAAATACAGGGATTGTATTTTTTGCAAATATATTTTGTGGTTTGCAAGTTTATTAACCGTTATTTTTTTTTTTTGCTAAACTTTAGCTTGTGTTGCTTTAGTACCACTTGGTTTTTGGTCTTTGACCTGAGACCTCATGACTGCACCTCCGTTAGCATTTGTCTGAGGAGTTTGGTTGTCACTGGCTGGAGATATTGATTAACAGATAGAACAACTGTGATAGGATTCTCAGGCCTCAGATGTAATTAAGTACAGAAGATGTGATCAATTGAAACATACTGCTGTAATTCAGTGCTCATTTTTACAGCTGTGGGCACACACATTATTAGCATCACTGTTTGAATCACAAGTGTGTCATGTGCTGTTAGTCATACAGGTCATATTGTACCATATTGCATATTGAAATGTATATTTAGGATGATTAAGAATGAGGAAAAAAATTTCTTGACAATTAAAAAGCATTTACTGAAAACATTTTTATATGACTGAATATACAGTATTAGTCAAAAGTTTAGAAGCACTTGTTTCTTATGACCTTAAAATCTTTTAATCTGAGGCTGTTTGCTTTTTATTCAAAGCTATGGTTGGAATTGTTTTGAAATAACTTGAAGTATTTGCAATACTGTTGAATAATCTCAGTGTGACACTTTAAGAACCTGGCTAATAAAATATCAATTAAATTTTTTAATAAATTCTAGGCAAAGGGTGACATTAAATGATCATTGAATTTATTTAGTCACAATATAATTCTCAAAGTGTCATTTGTGTTACATTTAATAGTTTTATTTTATAGCAGTATGGAAAAAGTTTAATAAAGTAAGTCAAAAGTGTTTCTAACCTTTTCACTGGCACTGTAGTTATTAATACATAATTAACTTCATATTGCCTTCAGTATGTGGAATACTTTCTGGAATATGATCAGGACATATTCTTAACTGTCTGTACACATTTAAAGTAAAGAAAGAACGTTCAAATGGTTAATATCTTAATTGACATAAATAACTTGTGATGTGACGTTTGTCAGGCATTGGATGGGCAGAACATCTACAATGGCTGCTGCACTTTGCGTGTGGAATTCTCCAAGCTGACCAGTCTGAATGTCAAATATAACAATGACAAAAGCAGGGACTTCACACGTCTAGACCTTCCTTCAGGGGACGGGCAGCCCACCCTAGAGCCCACTTTACAGACAGCTTTTGGTAAGTTTATAACCAATACCGGCATGATACACACAGGTGTGTACTTGGCTGGTGAGTTTTGCTTATGTGTGGAATGTCTATCACAGAAATGATATTTGGAGGACAGTGATATTTTGTTACCAGACGTACATGAACACACACACGCATACACACACACACACACACACACACACCATCTGCTTTCCCCTGTAGCTCTGAAAGTCTTTGTCCCATGATAAAAGATGTCAGATTTATTTTTAATGAACAAGAATGCATAATGTATGGCATCAAGACCTTATACAAAACTGATAAAATATACATTTTGTTGTTTGGCGTGAAAGAGTTTTGTACTGTTTACTTGCAAAATTTCCGCTTTGATTCTCATGTCTGATAGATCGGTTTCTGTGTTCTCACCATGTTGGCTTTTAATTAATATTCTGTGTTAATTACATTTTAAGGTCTATTTTTTTAATTACCACAGGGAAAAAATTGGAAAGGGAACGATATAATTTTTTTAGCAACTGTCTTTCGGTTGTTATTCAGCACAAAAGCACAAAGTAAAATATAAATACAAATATAAAAATATAAATACAAACTTCAAATAAATACTAATAAACTTTAAATATATACAGTTAAATAAATATACAATTGTAATGCTGTTAAAAACCACAACAAACATATTGAATATTGCACATGCTTGGAACACTAGAGTAACAAGGGGCAGACAGTAAAAGGTAATTTTTCTTACTTGCTCTTTCCAAGCCCAATCTGTTTGTGTTTTATTATAGCGCTATCAGTTTCTTGTAAACGCACAATGAACGGACACACCTTATCGCACATGCACACAAATGTACGTGGGCTGGACAGCATTTGGACCAGAAGAGTAGATTTATTATCTGCCTTAGCTTGTAAGCATGCGTACGCGTCAAAGGTGATAGCTAAAGGGGCGGCAGATAACACTACTGCCCATCCCTGCATCTTCCTCTCTCAGATTCTGTAAATCACTGGCAGCGTCTACAGCAGGAGGCGGTGTGGATACCGATAAGCCAGGTGTGTATTCTTGTGTGTGTGTAAATCAGGGCTGAATAATTGGTCCTGGTGCAGACTGGCGTTTCAGACGTGCTCCCTGGCGTCACCAGACACCCGCTAAAGCAGTAAAACATGTTTAAATGGCAGTTTTTATTAGACCATTGCCATTTTCTCTTTTCCCCCAACAACCCTCATGAAAATGTTGTACTGTTGTCACGTTTGTTTTGGTTTGTATGTACACTGCTGTACCTAATATCCAACTGGGAGAATTTATTTTAAATGATATCACACCTCACCTAGAAGTTTAAGACATTGCAATGGCAAAATACTTCAATGTGCATTTCTTGAAAAGGTAAAAAAAAATCTCAAAATTAAAAGTTCACCAAAAAAAACATAGGTTTGCCTCGTTAGCATCATTGTTAATATGCAAATTCAAAATATTTTCCCTAAACCCTAAATGTACATTTTTGCAGTATAGGAATGATACCTTAAATTGTGGCTTGTTTAGGCAACCAATAAACAGCATCCTAGCATCCACCAGAAAACTTCAGTTGCCACATAGCAAAGTCTGGGCATCCACAGTTAACACCCTAGCATTGGGTTTTGCTGAGTGGTGTTGAGTTTCTTCTCCTTAAGGCCTGTAATTTCTTTCATTTCTATTTACTTCTTTTTACTTTCATTTCTTTGTTTGTGTCACATACATTTTTCCTAAGATGGCTATATAGGCAACAGTTGCCCACATGTAACCTTTATTTGCCATGCTGTTCTTTAACCTGAAAAGTTAATTGTATCTGGGTAGTACTGCTAGACAGATACACACACAGCACTTAAAGTACCCTTGTTGTCTGGTTTGCATTTATGGCCAGTTTTTCAATCACAGGCCATTTGGTTGTTGTTGGTGACCTCAGTGTTTGTGTGTGTGCGTGCAGGGGCTCCTGGGATAATTTCCTCTCCATACCCTGGGGCGGCTGGATTCGCACCCACTATTGGTTTCCCTCAGGCAGGTAAGATTTCACACTGTCACGCAGTCAGTAATGGAACCAGAGCTCTGCTGCTCACGACATTGTTCAGACCCAATAATTGGAGGTATTACAGTATAATTACATGAGCCACATCGCAATCACATGTGCCTATTGCCGCTCGAGATTGACACCAGCAAAGTGAGCAAAATGTGAACACACAGACAGTAATATTGACATTACTTTTAAAACTAGATTTAGCAGCATGCTTTGAGCAACACACACATCGTAATTGAATGACGCTCTTTGCATTTTGTTCTGGCTATAGATCTGTTTGCACACATTGTTTTGATTTATTCCATCAATAAATTCAATTGGTGTGATCCTGATTCCATTGGTTTTCAATGACCTGTTCTATCATTGAGGAATAACTATTGGAAAAATGAACCTAAAAGTCATTTTTTAGGAATACTATGGACAGAAAACTCTTACAAAATAATATGTCATACCTGCAAATGTTACTTGTCTTTAATTCCAAATTTCACAGCTCCATTTTCACACTCCAGCCCCTAACCTTACAACAATGCAAGACCTACTCTTGTTTATCTGATAACAAAAACAGCTACAGGTGGTGAAAATGGAAGGTTGATTGTAGGAAATTCCTCTCCTGTTTTTCAAATGACTTCTCCTCACTGGACTATGGCCTGGTAAGGTCTGTCCATGCAGACGATGCCTGGTGCTCTTGGACCTCTGACCATCCCTTCATCTGCCATGACAGGAAGGATGGCCATCCACGGCATGGCCCCCACCGTCATCCACTCTGTGCTCCTCGTCTCCAACCTCAACCCTGATGTGAGTTCTGACCCACCCCCAACACCACCTTCCTGTAAAGCCCAGGTCACCCATTCAACATATTTCAGCCCTGCTTTGTGAGCCATATAAATGTGATTTCTAAGGTATGATTGCAAGGGTTCCGATGACTTACATTTGATGATTCTATTTGAAATACATACATTAAAACATACACAATTATGCATTTGGCAGATATAAAGCAACTTACATTGCATTCACTGTACAAATTTGATCAGTGTTGTAAAATCAGTTAAATTTCTAAAAATTGTCACATTCATTTTGTTATTGAATAGAAATTTACAAAATGTGATTTTATATGTAATTTCTTCATTTGTTTTATATCTGTATCATTAAACAGAAGTTTATCACCTAATATGAAGTGGATGCAGAAGTTTCTGTTTAGTCTGGAGTCTTGTTGGCTGCATAATTGTCAATGTCTGCTCCAGTTCATCTATTTATAGGCAGATATATCAGTCTTTCACTAGTCAGAGTCATATTATCTATCTGAGCCTATAGTACTTCAGAAACTGTTAGTTCTGTACTGACCCTAAAGCTAAAATGTTTTTTGGATATCAAGATTGTGTGTATGTTGTATTGTAGAAATAGATTAGCCAATAAATACATTTTTTATTTCAAACCTGTATGACTTTGGTTAAAAGGATAAAAGTCTGTTTGCAACACAAAGTTATGTTGCTTAAAGATAAAAATAGTATATCATTTACATATGCTGAACACAAATGTAGATATTTAAGATATTTTTGTGTTTGTATTAAAACAGTTTTGGGGTACTGTTGACCTCCATATTTTTTTCTAATATGGAAATCAAGGGTGTTCAAAACATTCCACATAAAATCTGCTTTTGTGATCAGTAAAAAAATACAGCTTTAAAATAACTTGAGGGCAAGTAAATAACGACAGAATTTTCATTTCATTACAACTACTGTGAACAGAAGTTGTACACGTCAATGTGTATAATACCTTTATAGCTTACGTGTAGCTTAAAAGCCACTTTCATTATAAGAATGGGCAGAATGTTCCTCATTAAATTCATCTTTTGTAATTTACAGAAGAAAAACAATTCATTTAGGTTTAGAATAACATGAGGGCAAGAAAATAATGGCAGAATTTTCATGTTTGTGTGAGCTGTTCCTTTTATGTGCCTTTATAATGTTAGTATGCTAATTTGTTACAGTTCATTCTAATGCTTTTTGAATACTGAGTCATTTATAATGTTCTGTCTCTTGCAGAGTATATCTCCACATGGACTCTTCATTTTATTTGGTAAGAAGAAATGTATTAGTCATCTGTATCAGTGTAGAAGACAGATGTAGAAGTTTTATGAAGGAAGGAGAGGGTAGTGAGCGAGTAAAGGAATAGTTTTCTTACAAACCCACAGTGGGGAGATTATTTGCATGTTGTAATAGCATGTTGTGCCTCCCACCATATGAATGTTTCAAATGCCCAATATAGCACACACACAAAGGCACACACTCTGTGTGCCATTATTATAGTCTCCACAGTTTAATAACTGTCAACATCAGAGACGGACCTTAGTGGAATCAATATCCTTCAAAACCGGCCTGCAGTCGCCCTCTGGCTTCAATAATAAAATACTGAGATGTGCAGATAGTGTTATTATTTACTGTAAATAACATTCACAGCACATTTAAACACATTTCTTTCTTATGCCTGTAGGAGTCTACGGAGATGTTCACAGGGTGAAGATTCTGTTTAACAAGAAAGAGAATGCTTTAATACAGATGGCAGACGCCACACAAGCCCAGCTCGGTATGCTAATTCAAACCCTTCATCTTAATCTGTTCTCCTGAAAAGACATGGAAGTCGACATAATCTTTGGTTATATTAAAGCTACAATGCAGTGTGCTTTGTAGCATTTTATAGTTGTAATGTGAAATAAAACAAGTACAAACTGAAGCATTCATGCATAAAAGGCCATATTGCACAATACTGGGAGTATTAACATAATGCGAATGCTGGAGTGAATTATCATAATGCTTTTCTTGTATTTGGCTGAGCAGTTGTTAAGTGGCTCCCCAATGTATTACAATTGATTCTATTACATAAACAAGTGAGCAAGAAAACATGGTTTTTAGGCGAAGCGTTTTTTGAAGATGCCATTATAGCAAAGTTGTTTGTAACAGTTGTTAACAGTTGTATGATAACAAGTGTTTATGATAAATAATATGTGAATTTCTGCTTGTGCAATACATGTAGAAAGCACCCGCTTCCTTAAATAACTCAAAGCATATAAAACAGGAGCAGATACAAATGTTGTTGTGAAAAGTCTTCCACACTATTTGTGCATTTATAGACTGATTTGCATAAATTCACACATTTAGTAGGACTAAGCACTCCAAACTGGAGTAACACCAGATTTTAGGGTGCATTCACACTAGGCAGTCTTAAACCGTGCCGAAACGTAATTGTGATGACTAGCTGTTCTGAGCCCTTAGCCCACTTTAGCTGTTCTAGCTGTTCTGAGCCCTTAGCCCACTTTAGCTGTTCTAGCTGTTCTAGCTGTTCTGAGCCCTTAGCCCGCTCTGACCCACCTCCTCAGATGGGTCACATACAGCTGGGTTACATACAGCTTCTGGGCAAGGCTCACAGCAATCACACTGGTCAAACTAGCCATATTTTGGGGGTCAAACACGTTCAGGTGTGGTTCAGAATTTATAATGTGAAAACACCCTTAATGTAGTGTAAACCTAACTGAAAAGTTTTTGTCTGAAAACAAAAGTATACAAAACATACAAAATACTTTTGTCTTTTTAAAGTATGGCTTATTCAAGGTTGGAGGTTAATGCGACGCTTCTTAGATGAAAGCTGAAGTTTAACACATTTTTTTCTGGTTTGGAAGCGATGAGTCATTTGAACGGCCAGCGTCTGTACGGTAAAGTGATCCGCGTGACCATCTCCAAGCACCAGACGGTGCAGCTCCCCAGGGAGGGTCAGGAGGACCAGGGCCTGACCAAAGACTTCAGCGGGAGCCCACTGCACCGCTTCAAAAAGCCCGGCTCCAAGAACTTTCAGAACATCTTTCCTCCCTCCGCCACTCTCCACCTCTCAAATATCCCGTGAGTGTGTTTCTCCAACAAGTGTTTACATGTATGAGGGCACTGCATGCAAAGAAAGGACATTTTAGAAAGATGCCCATTTTAATCTGATTTTGTATCAACACAAAGCCCTTATTAAAATATATGCTTCAATATATATTCATATTGTTTCATGCCCCTGCTTGGGCAATTCCATGTAAATGTCAACTATACCATGAACAGATTAATTAGTTTTAAAAATTAAAATGCTTCATGTTAAATTATTTATTTAGGTCTATATTTCAGTGTCTTATTATTCTATGATGAATTATAAGGAAACCTTTGGTTATTTGCCTCGCAGCCCACTGTATTTTCAAGTAAGTTATAGCCTGAATTGTCGTTTGTTGAATATGTTGTTTTTTTAAACTACCCCCACCAGTCCCTCCACCACGGATGACTTTCTGAAGGATCTGTTTTCCAGTTCTGGATACACTGTCAAGGCCTTCAAATTTTTCCTGTAAGTTTTTCTCTTAGATGTTTTTGTTCTCCACCATTTATCTGGTTGACGTTATTAGGTGAAGCTGAATTTGTTCACACAGTGTGTGTGAAGAATCTGCCTGTACCCTTTCTAACAAGACAACATGATAAGAAGAAACTGTTAAATAAAAGCATGTCAACTAAATGTCATAAACAATGTCTGAACTGCCCGCTGGAACAGAAAGAGAAACAGAGAAAAAAATGTGATAAACCTGACAATGTGCTCAGATATTTCAAAGGAACAGTTCGCCCAAAAACAAATATGTTGTGATTTTACATTCATGTCTAACCTAATCCTTATGACTCCCTTTCTTGTATGGAACATGGGGAGTTATCTAGAAGAATGTTCAGGCTTCTTTTTCTATGCAATGAAAGTGAATAGTGACCACAGCTGAACTTGTCTGAACAGACATTTGTGCC
Organism: Yasuhikotakia modesta; assembly: GCA_036877545.1. NCBI lineage: Eukaryota > Metazoa > Chordata > Actinopteri > Cypriniformes > Botiidae > Yasuhikotakia > Yasuhikotakia modesta. Next base: position 75,102 of record JBAJNP010000036.1, read on the forward strand.
GCGTTAACCAATCAGGCACTTGCTCTATTAGTGACGTGATCAGGAAGTGCCCCCTCTCATAATATAATGGGAGTCTGTGTCTGCTGTGAACGCACCATAAGAAAACACTTTTAGGGTAAAGTGCCTTGTACATGATGCCAAGGTGACTCACTTCTGTCTTTTGACTACTAGAATTTAATTAAGATATTTAATTAATTACATTTAAATTGAATTAATTAATTGAATTAATTAGCATATATATTACTTGTTTAAGGGAAAAAATGTTATCAGTTAACCACCCTATAGTTCTTATAGATTGATTTTAAATTAGCATCTGATGCATGTTTTTTACTGACTGTGTTTGATTGACAGGAAAGACCGCAAGATGGCACTGATCCAGCTGGGCTCGGTGGAAGAAGCTATTCAGGCTCTTATCGACCTTCACAACCATGACCTTGGAGAAAACCATCACCTGCGAGTGTCCTTCTCCAAATCCACCATCTAGCAGCCCCTTCACTACAAACACTCCCTCTCCCTATTTCCCCCCATTCCAGCCCTTTTAACTTCACCAGACGGACAGTTTTCTTTAAAAAAACTACAGCTGGCTGAGGAACTCCAGTAAACATTACAAATATTAAAGAAGTAGTTTTAGAGATTTTTTCCAAAAAGAAAAAAAATAGAATGACAGGCTAAAGCTTGTAGTCTGAGAGTGAATTTGTTTTACTCTCAGGTAACCAGGGCTGGAGACACATGGGATATCCATGACCAAATGTGATGTTCCTGGGAGCTTCCGTGCTGAGGAAGTAGACTCCCTCTATAGTCAATTGCAGGTCACTTGGTAAAGACATTTATTGATGTAGTTCAACAACAAACACGAGGTGACTGTTCAGCGCTGAGGAAGGCTCTTCGTTTTCTCTAACTCATCAATACCATTGGAGACTCACAGCTCATGTAGCCCAATGGCCTTGTGCCCTCTGACCTTTGTGAGGGTGGAGTCTCTTACTCTGTGCCTCCCCTGAAACTTAACACCTTCATTCTCATTGGCTGTTCGACAGAGCGCTCCACTCTGCATTTCCTGTGGAATGTGTTGGGTGCAGAAGGTCACCTTTTGAATTTTGATGACGTCATTACAAGGTGCTGCTGGAAAACAAAATCTGTAGCGACGGCCCCAACCAATGGGCTTGTCCTTTTCCTCTGAGTAGCATTAAAATAAGAGTGCTTTGGATTTAAGAATGAGTTCATTTAAAATTCAGTCGCAACAAACCTTATGTTGTTTCTTGGCACTTTGGTTGATTTGAACTGTAGACGGGCATCGCGGGGAATGTTGTTATCATATCTGTTTACTGTGCAAAGATGTATAGCCAGAAGGTAAGCATCTGTGAATAGATAGTGAATGATGTGATTTGTTCTTTTTATGCTTGTATAATGGAAATTTTATGTTGGACAGACTAGCCTGTCATGGGCTCTCTGCGCCTGCAATGCTGTCAGAGTACATCTGTGCACAATGGCGCGGGATGTCATCCATGAGTCCAGTCGATCAGGTTCCTCTGAACCAGAGAAACATGCAGGATCATTCCGGAAAATTTACGGCCAGCTGTCAATCTTACTGGAACACTCCAATCAGCAACACCCAGCCTGATGGGAGGTCCCACCTCCTCCCTAGTGAAATTCTGAATGTGAATGGTGTAGCCCATGATCTGTTTGGGAAATTGATTATTTCCTACATTCGGTTTCCCCCTCTTGCCCTTAATTGGGTCCTGTTTTCTTTGTTTGGTCTCTTTCCTCATATGGCAGATGGGGGTTCTGCGCTCTTTTCTCTGTTCTTTCATTCATTGGCTCTGTTCACCTGTGTGAGAGTTTGCAGCCATATGGGCTTTTGTAGAAACAGCCGTGAAGTCCACCAAGTCATAGCAACAAAAATGGACGGTACGCTTTTGCCTTGCAGTCCCATGCTAACTGCCTCTGCATCTGAGCAAACCAAATATTCATAGAAAACGCAAGACATTCACTTTGTTTTTAAACCTAGTGAGCGGCCCTAGTGTCCCCTACATGGACAGCTGCCTTCTAAGTTAGCATCTCAGCCTCAGTTAAGCATCTTTAAAGTGACTGATTTGAAATTCATGTAACGCGACTTTTACACCACGCCCTGTTGCATCCTTTAAGTATAAATAGGGAATTTCAATTATAGTGCAATTTAAATGTAAAATGAAAATATAAAATATAATTTTAAATTTAAATTTAGAATAAATATTACTGCAGATCAGGAGAGCTAGATGAGGCTGTTCTCCCTTGAAAAGATAACAGCTTCAATTAATAGATAACTAAAAATTTTAATAGATAACTCATAACATTTGTCTATATGAATGTAATTGTTTCTAATATTTACTTTGGTGCTGTGGACTCTTAAGTTAAAAGTTTCCCTATGACCTGAAGCTATATGTACATGAATGAATGTTAAGTTATCAGTTCACACAGGAGTAAATGTAGGCTTTAATGCCAATATGTATACCATGATAGGTAGTTTTTGGTTATTTCTATTTCCATGTAAACTATATAAAAACTGCAAACAATCTGTCTAACTATAAACTAAACAGTGTAGCCGTGTGTTAGATTAAAACCTTAAAAAGCATTGATTGTTTCTAATTGAGCTTGACAAGAGATTTTCACTCTGAGGTCAAAATTCTCAGTGTTACTAGAAAAAGTGTAACTGTCAGCTTGGATCCTGTGTGCCCCGTACACCAATTGTGAAAAACCTTAGCACCACCGAAATGTTGAATTGCATCAAAATACATTTAAAAACAACTTCTCTTAACTTGTCTGCCATCTTGGATGAATAAGAAGCCGATTGAATAAGACCTACTGCAATGCATTCTGGGACTGCCTTCTGTATGCAATGTTGCCTTAGATTTTGGCCAAACGAGGTATTTTAGGAGGCAGAATAAGGTGGCTGCCTGCCATTTGGAACGTACCTATGATGCCTTAAAATGCTGTTTAGGTAGGCAACTCACTAGGTTTTGGAACAAGCTACAGTGTGCACATACAGTCGCTTAGGAGTCTTAGCAATGCTGCATATATATGCAGTATTTAAATATTGCAGCTACACCAAGACCTCCCTAAGATATGACATCTCCCTTGAGCGTTCTAGGGAAGTCTTATTTAACAAAGATCAGGCCTTAACATTCCAAGGAGGGTCACAGTAGACCTGTTGAGTAACATCCAATGGGAGCAGCTTTTGTGCCTGTGTTGCTATAGTCTCAATGTCTATTTAAAATGCAATCCATTATCAAACATAATGCTCATGTAAATGCAAGGCAAGCGACAGAGTCCTTTTTTTGCTTTTGACGGATTTCACTCAAAGTGTTACGAAACTTCACTTTCACTTCTCAAAAGAAATTAAATTTTGTTGAAGTTTACAGTCTTAAAGCAAAACTATTCAGGTCTGTATATCTTAAGGATTGTCAAGATTTTTTGAAAAAAAAGTTACTTATTTTTGGTAATTTGTTCTTTTATATGGAAGAGGAAAAAATCTAATTTGAAACCTCATCGGGTTTTTGTACCACTATAATCATTCAAAAAATCATGGTGAAAAAAATCATATTTACTGTGTATTTACCTAATTTCTTATTACGTGCCTTATTATGTGTCTCATAATCAAATAGGTTTTAGAAGTTTTACCTGAAATATCTTATTTACTATCTTGGGGGATTGGTGATAGGGTTGATTTTATTTGCTCTTTATTTTATTTTTTATGTTGTGTTACTTCTCTAGATGTGTAATTTTATGTGGGGGTTCAGTTCTATGTGGTCTTACTATGATGCATGACGTAAGTTATGATGTAAGGTGCTGTGAATGCTCTTTTCATTTTTCTCTTAGAAAAATGAAGGGTGAACTCCATGTTCAGAGTGTGCTGTGGGCCTCTGTTCTCCTGTTATCGGCTGTGAGCATGCATGTGTGTGTACATATATGTGCTTTACCTGCATACCGCTGTTACATGCAGCCTTTCTAGGCTGGAAACAAACTCCAACTCTGCTCTCCAGTCAGAGATTATGGAGATTGCTGTAGACTTGCATATTTTTATGACTGCATAGTGTTAATGAGAATTCTGTCTTGAGCACATGTGTGAAGTTGTGTTGGTAGATTAGATCTAGATTAAATGATCTAGATAAATTGATCTAGATAAGGAATGCTCAAGCTTTTAGATATATTGAAAATCACGATGATCTTATCTTTATTACTTTAGCATCACACATGAGGAGCTGCCCAGATTGTACCCATCAGTTATCTCGCTTAGAACTGAATGTGTATACCACAAAAATGTGCACTAGACATTCAGTCCACAACAGGCTTAAATGGCTTTTTCAAAATTGCCACAAAGATTTTTAAGTACCTACTCATTAGTACTTTCATGTAAATGCCGAAGCTTTAATGTTAGTCCAATACAGCATTCGTTGATTTTGACTGTTATACTGTTAATTTGATATTGGCTAGAAAGGTCATATTGGCTAGAAAAGGCAGAAAGGAAATTTGTAGCTTAAACCTTGTGGAACCTTCAAAACATTTGAAACAATTGTCATTTAAACCTGATTGTTTATTAATCAGGTCTTCTGAAAACACCTAATCAGTCTAAATTAGCCCCAGAAAGCAAAAATAGTCAAGAATCTCCATTCACCCAGAAGCTCACAGCATCCACTCTAACAGTTCAGGTCTGCCTTCCATTTTGCTTTTGAGTGACAATGATATGTCTGAGATCTCCAGCTGTGTGTTTTGGAGTTATTTACTGTATGTTATAAATGAATTATTTTAGGGGGTTTTTGTTGTTGCGATACTTCTTTTTTCTGGGTTGTTTGTTGGTTTTATCTTTTTTGGAGCGTGAAAAACTGGTTCAAGATTGTTGTCTGTCACTCTGCCTGTTCACAACAGCAGTTCTGAGTCTGTAGTATCAACTAATGTATGCGAATGGGAGCAGGGAAGACATCCCAGAGCTCCAATCACACAAGGTCAGGTCAATCAAAAGTGTTAAGAAGTTTAAATACACACGGCTGTGTAGCAGGATTCTGGTTCGAACCGGCCACAATCTGCTTCTTGGCTGTTATGTTTTTCTGTTAAGCTTTTTATTTATGAACAGGAGAAAAGCCAGACTCCATAAATGTGTCACGTAAGTCAAATGCCTCATAACGTTCATTTTCGTTTCACTGGACGAAATATTTTCCAACCATGTCTTGACTCAGGCAATGATGTTACGCTGCGTCGCAAGACACTCTCAACAGTCGCTCAAACGGTTACATGTATATGGTTTTTCCAGGCTTTTTACTTAAAAAAGTCACAAATAATGCAGGACCAAAGTTTATGTGCCTTTCATCTAGCTTATTTGTAACTTATTTCCTGGCTGTATATCAGAACCCGACAAACTTCTTGTAATTTCCACTTTCGATCATTGTTACAAGTCTCAGAAATGTGTGTCCCACAGTGTGTTGGTTTGTTTCATTCAAAACTCAGAAGGTCAAGCCATATTCTTCCCCTCATAAACTAGATTCATTTATGATACTGAATGTTAACTGGCCCGTACGTTGAACTCATTTGAACAGCCTTTCAGTATTTCATAAACAAATAGTTTATAATAGCCACAATCTGTACCTGGCAGATTATCAAAGTTCCCTTGACAAAACCTTCGAAAAACAAGTCACTGTTTTGTCTTATTCTTCATGAATTCCATAAAAAAGCTTTACTCTAAAATGTACAAGACCATAAACCAACCTTTCAAACCAAAGGACTTAAATTAAATTGGAAACAATGCAGCACTATTTAGATGTGACTGAAATGTTTTATTTATTGCTGATAAAGTTGAACTTCACCATCTAAACTTCAAATTTTAGCTATAATATGTTCTATTTTCTTCTCATTTACTTAATTTTATGGGCTATGCTGATGCTAATTGAGCTGTATAATTTGCATAAATGGGAGGGGCTAAATTAAATGAGTTAACTGAGGTGTCACCCAAATGCAAGGCACATGCAGAAGTGCCTGAATTAACCACAGGATGTTTGACACACAGTGAAATAGTTAATTTATAGTTTATATGAACGTTTCACTACCAATCGAAAACTAATGCTGTAAATATGTGTTCCCTTTTATTTTTATTTTTTACCTGGCCAAAAATAAATGAATAAATAATGGTTTCGGGGAACAAGATACAAACACACAATATGAACTGGTTTTTATATTTATGGAAATTAACAGAAAAACACAATTTGTCTTCTGTATTTTGATATCATAACAGTACCAGCTTTCATTTGTAAAGCAGTTCATGTGATGTGTGAGAACTGGGGTGAGACATGAGTGTATCCAGTTTATGGGTTTGATGTAATAAATGCAAATAGAAGATAAACTATTAAAGAAACATATTTTCTAATTTTGCAGTGCATGAGTGAAGATTTTATTTGTATTTTTTCTGTTTTTGAATGGCTTATAATTACTATTATTATGCATCATTAGAATTATTATTAATACCCACCCAGAGTCTCTGCTGAAGTTTCCTAATCAACTTTAATTGTAGCATGCCTTGAATAAATGTCATGACACCTGTACTTTGCTTTGTCCTCTGCGTTTTCATATCTTTCTTTCCAGATGTGTCCTAAATCCATCAGCCTTTCAGTGCAAATACTCAGTAAACACAGATCACAATTCCTCCTCCACAGTCTTAAAGAGACTGAACTGTGTTCTGTGTTTTGCAGGAGTATTGGAATGAAGGTCTGATTGTAAACTTCCTACTTCCTCTAACCTCTGCTGCTTACGACTAACTGTCCAATCATCTAATGCTATCTTCTGCTGTATGTGTGTCTGACCCCACTCTGCTTAAGTTCAAATTTATTTATAAAGCATTTTGTTTACAATGTTGCATTCTTGCATTCAAAGCAGCATTACATATAATGAAAAGAAAAACACAGAAAACATGCATTATGAAATATGTATAATGCAGAATGCATGGTGTTATTGCAAATTGTATTGTTTATGGTACGATGTATACTATTACAACTAAACCTAACTTTAAATTAGTTATATAATCTTATAACTAAGATTATAGTTTTATGAATATAAAGTTGGCTGAATTTATGATAATTGCAACACATTGAACCATTTGAAGAAATGGTTCAATGGTTCAATGAGACTGAGTCCAATTGTCTATCTAGTTAGTAAAAGAATATGTTTGTTGTTGTAATGCTAATGGTAATGCTCTGTTTTGTGCTCTGGCATGGTAAGTGACACACTAGATGCAAATGTTGCCCCAACCTAATAAAACTGTGCTTCTCTTTAAGTGGGCCAGAGCACAGTTTGGAGCAATCAAAATAACTTTGGGGGTCTTTGGCGGTCAGAAGCACTCTGCCACAGTTTAGAGTGTGGTTCTTATTAAAATATTAAAAAGCAGTATTAACAATTTACAAAACCCAAGCTAAAGATCAGCAATCTTTAAGTATGCAAGCCAACGGGGCGACAATGGCAACAAACCAAAACTACATTGTTAAATAAATGCAGAAAAAAACTTGGGGGAAACCAGGCTCAATTGAGAGGGCCAGTTTTTCTGTATCACATTAAAGCTGCAATTTAAAAATGCTGAGTTTGATTTTATGACAATATATCAAATATGAACAATATTACAAACAAAGATGGTGATACAGGTGTAATGCTACTATTTGCAGCTATGACATCACACTGCTTTGACTAAGCAGGAAATAAAAGGTGTTGTAGTTTAGCTGGGCTAGAGGTTGATAAAAGGTAATAGGTAATAGGGGAATCTTGTAAGTAATTAACTAATACAATTAAAGTAATTGAAAGAATTAAAGTTTTTGACGCTTACTATAGGCAACCAGTGCAGTGTTGACAGAGTCAGGCAAATATTGTCAGTTAAATGTCTATAGCTGCACATAGTTTTTTACAGTAGATTTATCAGTTTTAACATCAGCCCTAACATTAGTGATTGTGACTCCTGAACATATAAATGAATTACTGGTATTAGAACTTTTATAACAGAGCTGGGCATGAACATCACAGTGTTTATTAATCCGCTGCTGCAAATGTAGCTCCTCTTATATTCCATTGATGCGCTTTAGAATGGTCTCAATTATATAGTTCATTTTTTGCAAACCTGTAGTTAAACTTCTGTCAGGTAAAATTGTTAATGGCCAAGGCTGTTATTTCATTACACCACCAGATGGCGGCAGCACACAGAAAATATCTAAGGCAATTCATGAAACGTCAGAATTGATACGTTAAACATTATTGAAAGTATCAATACATTTGTTATTAATTCATATTTGTATAATTCATATTTATAAATGTTTGACATTAATATTTTCTAACAATTTTTAAATTATTAAACAACATAAATAACAATTAAACAATAAAACAACAAAAATATCACACTTGAACAACCCTTAAAAACCATTAACCATAGTTTTACTACAGTTTACACTAAAAACGAGGCTTTAACAGACTCTTTGTTAGAAATCAGTATATGGCTATAAAACATATACATTCAGACCAATTAACTTTTAAACCGTCAAATCCACTTTGAGCACTTCGGCTTTAATAAAAGAAACACTTCTATTTTAATATATTAGTTACAGCGGCTAAATAGGGACATAATCTCTGTTCACTACAAAAATGTATGTAGCCAGACAAGTCACGTGAAAATAGGTCCCTAATGTTAAATTATGTTTCCGGGAAATAGATCATGTGGAAGGGAGGGGGTTAAGTGATTTGTGACTATCCATCATGCATCCTAATGCAAACAGCAGTAACATGAATACTTGAATACTTTTAACGTCGATCATCTTAGACATGTGACTCAATATAGTACAATGCCACTGTGCACTCGTGTCAATAATATAATCTAACATATAATCGATAATATATAGTGATATGATCATTCATAATACACACGGAAATAATAATTCTGCCTGCAGTTTGATTCTTTACTGGTCTGCAAGATTACTGTCTTGTTCAGTTCCTAGTGGTTGCAGCTGGAAACGTGGACTGTAAAGGAGCAGCCGTATCTGACACAAGTCATCTATGCCTAATTACTGTGACACATTGCAACAGCAGATGGCTTAGTGGGACTGCCAGTATCGCACACGTACACACATGCCATCTCAAATTTCTCACTCGTCAGTGGAGACAGGTCTCTAGATGAGGGAAAGATAAGTCTGCGTGAGCGTGTGAGACGGACATTACGCATTAGGCCACACCCAGATAACGTTACCTTGCTAGAGGGCTGTCAGCTCTCGTATTAAGCAACTTGGTCTGTCGAAGGGATGTTTTCGTAGCATTTATTTGCTTTAAATGTTTTTATATATATAATCATATATACCTATTCATAATGAAAAAGCGCGTCGCTGCTTTTACTCTTCACTGGGTTCGGGATGAGCTGGGAAAGGGAGAAACAGAGGAAAACAGGGAAAACATATTTACATTATGTAAGGTTCAGATATTGATTGGATGCCATTAGTCATTGTTTGTTGTGCTATGTGGGTCAGTTTCTAGTAAGACCAAATAGACCAAAAAACTCAGTTTATTATTAATAAGAGGATTTGGCAACAAGTAAGGTACCTGCCCTTATTTACACTGAGACCCAAACAAAACAGAATGGCATTCAGAAACACTATGGGACTCGACAACGTGCAGAAAAAAAATGACACTTACAAAAAATGAGAACAATGTGAAAAGGAATTTGTACACTAACAGTTACATAGTTAAAAAAAATCAATAATAGTAATTGTATGTTTATCTTGCTTGATTGCTTGTAATAAAATGACCCTTTTCAGTCCAACATCTGTGTGTTGTCAATAGATCAACAAGGAGCAAAAACAAGCAATACTGCATATTTTAATAACTGCATACTGCAAAAATGGTAAATGAAGTATGATTCCAAACACAGCTATTGTGCAACTATCCTGTGGTAACAGGGTTAATCCTCATACCAGTGTAATGTTAGGGTAACATGTGAGTCGCTCCGAGGCCTGAATTCCTTGCATTTTTATTGCAGTAACAGGCAGGGGAAAATGACTAGAGCCATACATCCCATGACCACCGTAAGCTCTAAGACATCATGTGAAAGCCATCCCCTCTGAACTTGTACCAACATCAGACTGGAACCATAATCCTATTGATTCACATTAAATTACATATTTCAATGCTTTTTAATGCTTGATGCTCTGTCAGCAGTTAAAACTACACAAAATGTTTATATCCACACATTAACAGCTGCGGTCAGTTGAGTGTATTGCTATTTGACATTTTGAAATATTGGTAATATTTCAATATGCTTTGTGTGACTCTCATGCAACTAAAAGCAGCTGTCAGTGTTTGTGCTAACCACATGGATCACATGACAAATGTATTTGATACATTTATGCAGATACAGTGTGATCTTAATGAAACATCAACTTTGAACAACTGAACATCTGATCTGACCAATCAGACGGAGACAAATGATGAAATATTCTAATTTTAATGCTTTTAAATGTAGTTTGGATTAATTTTGGACTAAGCTTTTGCTGCTCGAAAAACAATTAAAAAAAAAATAAACAGTTATGCCAAATATAATGCAAATTCATATATTTTTATTTAGCATGTTCTAAACAAAACATTTGAAATGTCTGTACTTAAGGAAGCCCAGACATTTGCAAATGCATAAAACACATTATAAATGATTTGCCTCCTGGTAAAATGGAGAGAGACAAATTTTCTAACACATCTATGCTGCAGATCCTTGGCTCACAGGAAGCTCTTGAATGTTGAGTGTTTCTGCTGGTGGTGATGTCACACTGCCATGCCACTGATACGCTGCTGTTAATGAGCTGCTCTGTGTTTGAATGGTGTGGGTGAGGATTGGGTACATTGGATTGAAATGAGACTGTCCCTGTCCAAGGGTCTATGAAAACTGATGTCATCTGCAACAATTGTAAGTTAACCCACTGACTCCAGAGCAATTCATTACGGTTCTTAATTCTTTGACACTCATTGGTTTTATTGAGAATGAGCGATTTCTTAATCACATTAATACCTGACCAGGTATTAAAGTCTGACCAGACTAACAAATAAATACTATTTGGAGAAGAGTAACAGACAGATAAAATTTAGGTAATTAGACACAGACAAGCATCCTGTATATTAAACAGAAAGACAGCGACACATCATTGGCCAGCCTGACACACAACAGACTAACCAACAGCCTAAAACAGACTGACTGACTATAGAACAAAAACAGACAAATAAATAACTAGATTAAAAAGCTCTTACTCCTGTCTGAATAAGATGGTACATCTTTTGCCACCAAACAGCTGGGGTTTTCTGGATCATGGCCCTAAATCTTAAGAGTGTTCTGATTGGATGATGGGACAAGTGGCAACAAAGAGAAGCATTCATGGAGAAAGCTTTTGAGCAGGCAGCAGTCCAGCCTGTAGTGCCATACTCAACCACTTCAGTTATACCAGCGCTGCTCTGTTCCCTGGCACCCACCCAGAGACTGTGCCAACATGGAAACATTGGTGTCTGTTTGATATTGTAACAGCTGATAATCCGAGATTCAGATACACGTTATCTACTATTATTGAAAGACAGACTGTGATCTCTCAGAAAACAGATACTTTCACTAGTTTCAGTAGAGGTGTTTATCAACCAATCCTAGGACGACAGGCAGTTGGTAATTGATGCAATGACCAGTTAAAGGAACAATAATGCTCTCAGATGCATTAGTGAATAATGTGAGAACAAGATGTTCGTTATTGACAGTGTTCACTTTGTAAGATGCACTTTGCAGGCTATTTGCGTTCAAGAGCTGAGGACAGCACAGTTATATATAGAAAAGTGACTGCAGAAATCTTAAAGATATATTTGGCTACTGGATGATAGGGATTGTCATTGTGATTGTTGAGTGATTTCAAGTGATTATTTATGAGGTCAATACAACTGCACTATAACAGCACCTTATAATTTATGGCAAACAGGAAAAATAATGTGTTGGAGTAAATGTTTTTTGCCGTTTTTAACTTCACCCTCATTAGGTGATAATAATATAAAACAGCAGGGCCTTTCATGTTTGAAAAACTGAACTTCCCATATTTGACCCAACAAAAATGGTATTAACCCATCTTCTAAATTAATCTGCATGGGGTTGAAATCAAAGTTTAGATGTGGTATTAAAAACATATTAGGTACCAAGAGATAGCAACCAAGAAAGAAAAAGGGAGAGTGACTCAATTGTATCAATCTTCTTTTTGTGATATAAACATATGGTCTCGACTCTCAGAGGGTCTGTGTACAGTAGGGTCTGTGTACAGTATTTTGACTTTTTTGGGATTTGCACAAAAAAAATTATCATGCTGCAGTCTAAGTTTCTATTAGTAGCACTTTTTACACTGTGCTAAACCCTGTGCCAAGCAACATCTTGCAAAGAGATGCTAATCAGAGCAGAGTTAACATCAAACCACAGTGCCAAAGCAAGACACAACCAATCACGTCATTTCAAACACAAGCCAATCACAAGTGTTTACCTCTTGAAATACATAATTGTATAGAGCTTTGTATAGCCAAAAACTATGTTTCAGACTCTAAGAGTAAATGTTACATTTTTTAACTTTATATAACAAATCAAATCTCAAATCATCCATAAGTATAACTATAACATTAGACTTCCAAAGATACATAAGGGAAATGGCCTTGAGTTTTCAGTGAGATCCTGTGGTGTCAGTTCTCCATTAAGGTCCTGTTCCTCTAAAAATGGGCTGCTATAAAGCTGAAAGCTGAGATAAGCACTGACAGGCCTCCTGCAGGTACGAACACAGCCCAGCTAATAAAACACATAATACAAAGAGACACTAAAACAGGCACTGAATAAACCACAGGGCTGGCCCCAGGGTGAGAAAATATGCAGTCATAGGGAATGTTTGCGCTAATAGGCTAATACAACTGACAGAATGGTAGGTAATGGCAGAGAGGTCCAAGTTTAAGGTAGTCAAAAATGTAAATTCTGTCATTATTTACTCAGACTGTAGTATGTGAACAGGGGGTGGAGGTATGACATAACCTGGAACAGATCACACTCCCAGTAAACACAGAGCAATGACCTACAGCACACTGACATGCGGTCCATTTATTTGCTCTGCTGTAATTCCATTATTTACAAAGATACACAGAGAAACTGTGGAGCCAAGCAGCTGACATGGGATAATTACCTGTTATTTGAACTACAGCCTGGAGTGTACAACACACTGAAGGGTCAAAGCGTTATCTATCAAACGCTGATCATACAAATCAACATTTTAATATAGCTTTCATACTATACAATATAATTTATATAAGCCTTCAAATGAATGGCACTAAAATCAATATATGATGTTTAAATGCAGTTTAAAGTCTTTGTAAATCGGCAGTTATTCTCATGTCTTCCAAACATGATACACCATGTTCTGAGGTTGTGCCCACTTCCTCTATGAATGAATTTGTCATCTACTTACAGTGCATGCATGAAACCACACAAACTTAAATACAGAGGAAATGCAAAACACGGCTTTGAGAAAGAGTTTTGGTCAGAAAAACTGAAATAAAAACTTAGGAGGCATTTTAAATGGATTGATAAAGCTTTAATTTGTTTGTAGTTACACAGTTCCCAGCTGTGGTTTATGCATTCTGCATTAGGTACAATACACAACACCTACAAAATAAACACAAAATGTTCAGAAACTGAAGTCTGTCCAGCCTTACCACTGCGCACACATAGGGAACAATAAAAAAAAAAAACACTTGATAAATTAAGCTATATAAAGCAGTGTACCGGTTTTCAACCAAACTTCAGTGAACTTAGAGACAAATTAACTGTACATTTTCTTTAAAAATGATTTTTAAACTTACAGCACATAAAATAAAGGCAGTGGATCACAACTAGACTGTTTTTTCTTTTGTGACTAGTTTCGTTTGACCATTTCTCTCAACAATGAAATACGATGCATTAGAGTGAAATGTGTAAATATGTAAAACATATCACAGCATATGACACTTACAACTTATAGGCATCAAAACCTAGCGAACTGCCTGCTTAGACAGAATTGTTTGGGTAGATTTGAACATTTGCATCAAATCATGTACTCATGTTAGCATGTCCAGAACAGCCACAGGTTTTATCATGTTCACACGACACCATACGGGTCACCAGCAATCTATAATCGATCAAATACGTGTCCACAAACATACAATTGTACATGTATGGAAAAAAGTCCAATTCCCCACAGAGTATTTTGATAATACAATCCCTTTAGAATTGTCATATCAATAAACGTTTAAAGCAGCTGTAAGCATCATTCACACAGAATGGAAAAGTCTAAACAGAAAGTTTACAGTGCATTGTAGACTTTCCATAAATGAGGTTCTTTCACATATTACTTATTGACAGTATTTTACAAACATAAAATAAGAACCAGCAGATCCGTTAAAAAACAAAAACAAGTTAAGCTATCCCAGCCTTCCCCTTTTGAAACAAACTGCTATTATTTCTATTGTGATGTATTGTCTTACTGATAAGCAAAAAAACTAAGTCACATGTTCAATTTTATTAATGAAGCGGAGCCATTAAACTTTGGGCCTTATTCATGAACATGGGCAGAATGGATTTCTGTGTAAATCTTCTGTAAACCATTCTTACATTATTGCCTTCAATTCAATGCATTCATTTACGCAAGAAGAGTTTTTCAGTGCATACATTTTGAAAAAGAAAAAATGTACAATTTGTTTAATTTGTCCGTTTTACAAACAAGGCCTGCTGCTTGTGGTTTTGTGCATTTTACCAGAAAAGTTTAGCAAACTTTGAAATGTTTATTAAACCAAATCTGGACATAGAAATGGGTTCGGAAACTAAAAGTTTTGATTCATAGCCTGAATGTAGTATTAACTTAAGTATAATCTCATTATTGCTTATTTAACCCCAACTCTTAATACTGCCACATTACAGTCGCATGGCAATTTTTCTGGCCTCAAGCACAAAACACAAGTTTATTTCCAATAGCCAGTCCATTCACCAGAACAAATTCATTTAAATTAGAAATTTCAAAGCAACACCTCTTATGAAAACAACAGAGTTTGGCATTGGGCTAGAACAGCGTTTATAATTCTGAAAGAAAAATCTAAATGGCAGCTTTGATGGTATCAAGGCACATGCACATGGCTTATGCCAATATATTCTTCCTAAATCACACAAAATGGTTTGAGATTCACAGCTGAACTATAATAATGAATGAGTAAATTATCTGCAAAACATTACAAAATAGGCTCTTAATGATAAAAGCCAAGATTTCTGTACATGTTGCAGTGAATGAAATAAAAGCTGGAGGAATTTTGAAAAACCAGTTTTTCAACAACAGAGGGTTTTTTTTTCAAAACAAAACAAGCAGTTATCGAGATAAAACTGTGGGTTGAATGAGGTGAAGATGACAAGGTGAAAAAAATGCTAATTGTGAATGTTGAGTGTTTGCCTTTAACAAATTACAGACATTTACGTAAACGCTGGTATGGATCAAGGAATTACCAATTATCACAAAATCCCACAGTGATTTGCTTGAAATGAATCAAATTGTAAACCTGTTGGCCAATATGTGCCATTTATTTTGTCATTTCAGTCATCATCTCAGTCATCTTATGTCGAATTAACTTAAAGAAGTTTATATGAAATAAAAAAAGTAAGCAATATGGATAAAATGGCTAAATGAAATGCCATTTAATGAAATGTTTGGACAATTTAGTGATCATGTGAACCAGTGCATTTGAACATGGCTTAAAAACAAATCTAATATTTGCAGGAAAATACTGACAGAGGAAATGCCCAATATGTTTAGAAAATCCTGGTCCTGGACCGAGACTTACAAAGGAGTTTAAATTAAACAAAGCGGAAAAAGTCAAACCTTTAAACATCATTGTGTTGACATTAAAGACGCCAACATCACAAAGAAAACATTTGCTTCTCAAATGGCACTCAATTTTCAAAAGATATGTCATTAAGTCTGCAAATATCATACTGAGAATAATTTAGGCTTAAACAAATTCTTTATACCTCATGTCTGAATAGTGTTACGCGTTTCCTCAAGCATTCTTAAGCCTAGCAACATTTGAGGATAGATCGATGGAACCTAAATGACCAGCTGTCACTATTCCCCTTTATGTATAACCATCCTCTATAAAAAGTATTGCTGTCTTAGTAAACATAAAATAGACCCTAACTGATGTTTTGAAGTACACACAATATAAAATATGGCCAGAGTGCTTAACATTAGAAGCAACACTGTGAAAAGCAAGTGATCAGCTTGTGCACTAGTTCCGTTTAAAAAAATGCCTCAGTCACTCAACTTGCATCATTTAGAAACACTTCCGCGCTTTATATTGTGAAAATCCATTGATCCAGACAATAAAGACAATTAAACTGGACAAGTTTCATCACTGCATGTAGCCTGGGCATTAATAAAAGTAAATAAAGGTTTTATGGGTTTCTGAAAAAAATGGTGACGTTTGCTGAAGTGCGCAAAGTGTGGCCGCATACCCAGTCTGCACCCCTTCATATCTTTTGGCTCATCTAGAATGAGGTCTTAAAATGGTCAAGAAACCTCACAGGAAAAACATAAGCACCGAGAACATAAATAATCTTTTCAAGCTTGCTAGAGTCACAGGATAAAAACTATAAGAAGTTGGAATAAAACTCAATGTGTTCAGTTCGTTTGTCCATCTGCGCTCATGTCCTCACAGTCCTGTATTTTTTGTTTTTATTGACCACCAGTGCATAGTCCTTGGCACTTGGTGCTGTTTAAACATCCAAGATTTCCTCGGCTGTACCTCCGCAACGTAACCTGTAGCGACCCGCCCTCCAGCTGATTGTGGGGTCCCAAAGAGCAGACAGGAAGATCTGAATCGTCATGGACTCCCGGATGAACCAGGCCACTGCGTAGTCTAGCTTGGAGAAAGATGGAGGACCGCCCTTTATGAAAAAACATTTAGAAGGAGGAAAGCAGAGAATTACAAAAACATCCTGATATTGTACCATGTTAACCAGCATTAAATTACTGCATGAACTACTGGGCTAACCCTAAACCAAACATAAATGCTAACACAAGTAAGTGCATGTGTTTATTAGTATTACTCGGAATTTCTAAACATATAGTAACACTGTAATAGCACAACTGACAGTTGTTTCAAATACAGAAACGTGTTTGCATTTTAATTAAACATTATAAATGTTTAAATAAATAAGCATGTTGCTCTTCGAAATAACATGCACAGATGAATAAGACTCCTGTAGTGGTAACGTAAACAGGGTTATGGGGTAAACAGAGTTGTGTAAATGGGCCTTACCTGCACCCCTCTGAGCTGAATGTAATCTGAAATGAACCAGGCCAGGCAATGGCACAGGAAAAAGACCATGATGTCCCAGCGGAAAACATGGTGGGCAGCCCAGCCAATGATGAGGCTGGCCACAAAGCACTCTGAGATGGGCTCAACGATGGTGCCTGGCAACATGTTGATTCTTAACTTGGCCCATCTAAAAGAGTAACAACATATATGTAACAGTATGCATTATATATAGCATATCTACATAACATTTACTAAGCAGGTGTTTATATGATATATAGCATATGTATTACATACATAACATTTACTAAGCAGGTGTTTATATTCTCAAGGTTGTCACAAAACAGGAAAGATGTTTAACTGTTATTATGCCACCAGGGGATGAAAAACAACCCAAAATAACCCTCACATGTGCAACCACATCACTTCCACCCAGGAACCATCAGTGACAGAGTGTTTCACTAAACAACAGAAGAGCTGATTTAACAACTGCCGTACCTGATCATGCGAGACTGGAATTGTGCAATGGAGTACGAACCCGAATTCTGCATGGCTACCTGTGTTGCCATGGAAAATTTCCATCCTCTGCAGGAGAGAAAACACTTCACTGCATGCACAAATGAAAACAGAAGTGTGTATCTGAGACTGCTAATGAGATGTCTACACGCTTTATTGTCCTTGATGTGATTCTAAGCTTACAAAAAATGATGTGAAAAAATTCTGAAATTGTGATTCTAAGCTTACATTTAAAGGATAGTTAAACTCAAAACTAAGAAACTTCTGCTATTTACTGATTCTCTATTGTTCCAAACCCTTGTTGCTTAGTGCATTGCTATTCAAAACTGTAATACTGTGATCTTTTATTCATTTGCAAAGGACCTCAGTGTTCAGTACATGCAAAGTATAGATTTAATGAATGTATCTGCTCCTGAGGTTTGAACCCACAACGTTGAAGTTGCAAGCACCACGCTGAGCTACAGAAGTTTTTTGCTGAATAGAAATGATCAGAAATAAATAATTTTTCACTGACAAATAAAAAAGCTATTTAAAAATTACTAAACAGTGTGTGGTAATGTAAGCCATCACCATTATGATATTTGAACATGACAAAGGACAGAGGGGCAAACCTGTCTGCAATGGCCTTGGCCATGAAGTAATCTTCAGCGATGTACTGTGCGAAGGCAATCAGCCCGCCGGCCTGATCCAGAACGTCCTTCCTCATGAGACACGACATTCCTGTGACGCACTTGATTCCCGTTACATTGGCCGAGATGTAGGAACGAGGATGTGACGTTCCAAAGTACACCTGCAGAATTCCAGACCGGATGTGTTTATATCCTCAATCACTGATTCTATGAGATATGATTTTCTAAGAATTTTTCTGCCCTTTAAAACTCCAGTGTATGTAAACAGATATTTTGCCAATTATTAATTAGTACGGGTGGAAATTTTACATTTGTAATTCAGCTTTATAACAGTAATAAAATAAAAAACCTGAAACAGTACAGTTTTTTTAATATTCAGTGATTTGCCACAACAATGGATTATCTTTACATTAATTTTATTTACAAACACTGACATACCAATAGATTTTTTATAATAATAGAAATGTTGGCTTAATTACTTAATTATTTAGATTAATTATTAATCCACTACCAAAACTATTTATTTAGGAAATTTAGGTTTCAACTAGCCATATCATTTTAGGCACGTCATATGAGCTTTAAAAGAATCTTTATAAATAAACCATAACAGGCAGCCGTTAATAAACTTAAATATTGCATTGATTTGGCAAGAGGGTTTTAAAGGCCCAATGCACAAGGGCAGCACCCCATATGGTGTCCCATTTCAGTTTGGAAGTTTCCACTGACAACAGAGTCACAACTCAGCGTTTTTACTGCTGTGTGACATGACACAGTTCTGTTCTGACAGTTCTGCATCATTTACGCAACAGACAGATACAATAAACAATGTCTCGGTTTTCATTAAATTGATAGTGAACAGAGTCGTCCCACACACATAAGGTTTAACAACAATCTGATGAAGAATTCAGAAGGTCACTGTTTGAAGGATCCTGACCTGCTCCAATGTGGCAGCAAATCCTTGTCTGTCTGCTACATAAGGAAGTCCGTGAACCAGTCCCACCTTTTCAGTCATATGATTAGCCATATCAGTCAGTGTGTCTGGTTTTACTGTTGAATATTAGCTCAAGATTAGCACAGACAAGGACTTATCGTTGTTCAAGGGTGAATCTCATGAAACATGACCAGGTCATATTTCAACCCAAAAATAAAGGGGAAGAACTACTGGAAAATTAACTTTTGTTTTGGAAAATATGAGTATTTGTTTTGTATCTTAATGGTTCTCTTTGGTTCCTTTGATCTTGGGTTTAATTCCATTGGTCTTGGCAGGTTTTGTGAAATTCACCCTTCGGGTAACTCTACAATTGCAGCTTTACATCTCTACAAATGTACAATTTATAATGCTGTGGCCCTGAAACATTTGGACATACTAGTATGGATTTAATTTTCAATTATTTTGAGATATGTAGAAATATGTATAGAATTATATTACAGAAAGAGATTTTAAAACAAGTATGAAATAGCTATTGAAAATTCTTCATAGGGCAACCACACGAAGACTTTATTTAAATTATGTATTACATAATATGAATTTACATAAATTTAAAACAGCCGATCTCGCAATACTTGTTTGACAACTCACCCCGAATGCCGCTGTCACAGATCCAGATGAGCTCATACTTTGCTCCTTCATAAGCTGGCATGAGGTTGTTTATTTTTGGATTTATTCCCACCTTCTTCCCCCCTGAAACAACACAAATACCAAATTACTTTAACTGTAATATTCCTTAACACCCTATAATATTATGTAAGGCTAAATTAAAATCTCTTATCTGTATATTTAACACCTTAACATCTTCATATTCATTAAAGACTCATAAAGCAGCTATGCTTAATACAGCCTTTTCCTCTGTCGTTTGATTGGCTGGTGAAGACAAGCGTGGAAAACCACTTTGAGATGTTTCACCCAATGACATTGTGTTTTCTAACAAGACTTCTGTGGTTGACATCTCCAGACCCACCCATCTCCCCAGACTGTTTGAGTAGTAGCAGACCAGTTGAAGGCAGCCGGGCGGATAACAGGACCCCTGAGAGTCACCAACCAGAAGCACCAGCTGTTCCTAATGAGCAAGAATCAATATCCACAACGAGTGCTACATTTGCATATACACAGTCGAGCTGTGGTACGCACTCGAGGGTCACTGTATTCTCCTCTGAGGCCAAACCTTCTCCCTGCATGCAGACTATATAAAAACTATGTCTGGATCCTGGTGGAATGAGGACTAGATCTCACAAGACGAGGCACATGACGAGGCACAACGAGATTGCCAGATTTGTTTAAACTTGGATTTATTTAACATGCAAAATAAAGCAAGTTATAATTTTACTTTTTGATTAACACTTACCTATAAAAAGCCTGGCATCAACATTTGGATATTTGCCTAGCAGCTTTTTACAAACATCAATGGCTGGATCATCGTGGTCTTGGACGCAGAGCAGAATTTCATACTGTGAAAACAAGATAAATGTTTTAAACAATCTGATCCAATTTTGGAAAGAAAGGAACAGTTAATACTATTAAAGCACAAACAGGCTACATTATCCAAACTATTATTTTGATAAAAAAAGGTATGTACATGAAGAAAAAAGTTACTTTTTAGTTTCTACTAGCTAAAACGATCTTAACTAACACACTTAAATAGCAAAGGCAAAATAAGTAAAGTGAAAATCTAATTAGCTGCTGTAAATGTAGGATGCATATGGTATAGAACAGCACAGTTCAGTAGAATGTACAGTGAACAGTACAGTGTACAGTAAACAGCAAATAGTATAATGGCAAATAATAGTCTCTTGTAAAGCAGGAATAATTGACACTTATGTTTTTCTATTTTTGCACAGTATATATATTATATGTGTGTGTGTGTGTGTGTATATACTTGCCATGTGTTGTTTTTGTTGTCAAAAGGTGCTCGGCCAGTAAAATGACTTTTGACACAAATTCATCTGTGACTTTTTAGAAGCTACTCAAATTACACAGATGTCAATATAGACTGGTTATATGACATGCCTTCATTCTCATAAACCATGCACAAATCTGCACGTTGCTTAGTTTTTCATAGTGCTGAAAGTAACATTATTCATACAGTTAAAAAACTAGTCACTGAGAACATAAAATCACTGAAACACAAGACATTTTGTATCCTATTGTACCATACAGTGAAAACTATAGCATGTTTAATACTATTGTTAACGATTTAAAATGGGTTCTGAGACAAACCAACAGAAACACATTTTAATCTGTGATATATGTAGTAAAACAATTAAGGAAAAATTAAGGAAAAATTAACAATTAAGGAATCTGCAGATAAAAACAACCTGAAAGCGCGATCAGGACCCCAATCTAAAATGTAATGTATGGTTGAAATCATTGTTAACACACTGGACTGCATATATTGCTATAAACCGGATGCATATATTGCTATAAACATCAACTGCCAAGAGCCTGATCAAGAGCCATTCGGCTCACTTTTAATCTCACTAGTTCCTCATCCCACAATAAAACCCACAATAAAAAAGCTTTCAGAAATCAATGAGTTTTGGTTTGTCATTCCAAAAACAGTTCCTCTCATTGACTCCAGAAGACACACCCTTTTTCTGCCACCTCATTTTGGCAAGTTTCTAATTATTTTTTAATAAACAGAAACAAAAGTAAGATGAAAACTTCATTGTATGACAGCAAGTGAGCTAATCACCTCAGGCTGCTAGGAATTTAAGGAATTACTTGACATACGCAAGACAGGAATGTGATCTTGATTTGGGAGGGTTTCATAAGGGCCAGATATCCAGATGTTCAGATGTTAAGGGTTGTGGAATTTGTGCTCGGTTTGCAAATTATCAAATCCAGAATCTGCTTCCTATGTGGGCGTTAATTTATTTAACTTACACCCACAAGCTGACAGTAAAATAAGGTCAGTTAGTTTAAATAACTCCTTTTGCAGCGAATAAATTTAGCAAGTTAAGGTTCATAAAGAGACATGCCTGAGATTAAACATGATGTGATGTCATCAAAACAATATCACAGAACACTTTTAGATATTTCTAGAAAGAAAACTATAATTTTCTCTAACTTGCCAAAATGTGATATTTCAATTTCAGGAATCTCTAGAATCTAGAAAACAACACGTTCTCCTTTATTCCAAAAATGTAAATCACAGAATGCACAGCATGTTCCCCCATGTTTTATATATGCTCATTGTTGAACACTGTTAGTAGACAGATTAAATAAAACATTTCAGACTGTCACTATTTTAAGTCCAAAAGATCAAAACTGGCTACAGTCAAAAACACACCTATGATGTTATTGTTCTTAAAACATCAAACAATCTCCCACCTAGGCAATGTTTATAGAAGGCTGAACAACTCAAGATAAGGAATTGGCTTAGATAAATCCTTGTAAGAAAACTACTGAATGTTGAAACTTACTTTCTTCTATGTAAAAGACAACTATAGGTAATCAAATTTGCAGCACAGTTTGTCATGACAGGCTTTGAAGTGTGATTGAGCCCGTGGTTTCGTGCAATGCAGTGCTCAGCATTAATGTGGCAGTTTGCCTAGTTCAATGTTTGTTTGCTTTCTGTGTTCTTTAAAGGACACACCTTTCACATATTGTTGCCTGTTCATCCACTCCCCATTTGACACTGAGGTTTAACTTCCTTTAAGAGCAGGAAATAATAGTGTTATTTTGACAATAGAGTTTCCAGGAACAGACGCTGGAACCTTTAAATTACTAATGTCCAGCTCTGGGATTTTTAACAGGGCAAACAATGAGTACAAAAGATCCTTTTAAGGTAATCTTGACCCATTCTTAGCATTTAACATTATTGCATTAAGAAACATTTGTCTTGCTTTTTATTGCTTGCCCTTGCACATTCTTTTCCCAGAAACATACTCCACACATTGACAATACAGGAACACATAAAGTGTGAACTTGCAATGCGCTGACTGAAGTGATAAAGTCTAGGCATTTGCATACATCCATGAAGTAAAAGACTTTGTCTTTTTTCTAGTGTTATTTAAGGAGAAAGTCCCAAAATAATTCATATTTCAATGAAAATGTAACCTAAAAGAAGATATTTTGATGTCTTAGTGGTTTTGTGTTCAAACAATGGAAGTACACGGGTGCCAGTTACCAATGTAATCAAAGTAACTTTGTGTTATTTTCCTCAGAAGAAATAAAGTCATACAGGTCTGGAATGACATAAGGTTGAATAAATGATGAGTTTTCATTATTGGGTGAACTATTCCTTCACCCAATCCTGAACCACAACAATATAAACGTCATTGACACACCATTGCACTAAAGTATGAGGACTGATATGAAACATTGCATGTGTGGTTTACCAGTTCTTCATCTTTCACTGGTTTTCATTAGTGGTATCCCCAATATTGGGCCACAAACCCACAAACCCTCAGTCAGGTGGAAAACATCAGCCTGGTTTCAGCACAGTTAATCAAAACCTCGCCTAATCTTCTACACTGGATCTAAACTGATGGGGCTGCTCCAAGAACTAAAACCTCCAAGTCTTTTAGCACAACACTATTAATGCAGTCGGTTACTGTTGAGTATGCGCATCTCTGGGCACACAGAAAAGGCCCTTTGTCTCTCTGCTCCCAGGTCCGATGCCATTGTCATGGCAACATGGTCGCTATAAAGCACTATGAGGTCGCTGGAAGGGGGAGTGGCTTCTCCAATTATAGAGCAGGCCTGTGTTTTTTTACATCTTGGTACAACACGCCAAAATTCAACACCACAAACAACTTTTCCTAAAAGCTTTCTATTTATCATGTGGTTTCTCCCTTTTTTATTGGTACATTTAATAGATGCAGAGCCGCGCTACATCCTCAGCTCGGAAGCACCGGCCTTTATGAGAACAGGAAAATAGCGTGATCAATAGAGAATTGAGTGATTCTATTTCGGAGAAGATTGAAGATTTCTCTCAGAAGTCTTATGGGAGCCGTATCCTGCTTTTTTGTAGCATTTTAATTTTGGCAGAAGCTATTTGTACCTAGGGTAAATACAAACTGCTTGTCTCATGTAAAAGCTATTAACAATCATTTGATTTCCTCATAACAGAGCTTCGTGTTGCATTGAGCTAATCAAAAGAGGGAAGTTATTTTACTGTCTTTGACGGGAAGAGATTTTAGATGCATTTGTATGTTTAGATCTGATTACGCCTGAATTAAAGAACTATGTGGTCACAAGATCTTTAACTCTACAAGCAGATAGACAGATAATAACCTGATATTTCTAAAGCTAAGCATAATAACTGAGGTACATGAAGTGACACTTAACTTGATCTATTTAATGGCATGTATTTAGTCTTGTATATTTGGAGTTAAATACAGATTCTTCTAAAGTCTTAATCTTATAACTTTTGCTAATACAGCAAAGTAGACATTGTCGATCTGTCATCTTCCTCTTTCACTGACGTATCTAAATACCATGTTAAAAATGATACATTTTCACAATAGGTGGGTTTACTGATGTCTTGTATAATTAGGTTGATATTGGTTTCACCAGAACCAATGACCTTCTGCTGTTTTACGTTTTGCAAAGGAACAACAGACTTTTTACCTTTATTAATATTATTAATATTTATTAATAGTTATTATTATTATTTATTAATATTTATTAATATTGTTTGTTAATATTAATAATATTAACTTTAATATTCAGCAGCTCATGAAATGAGAGCAGAGAGAGTTTCCTGACAAGCAGAAAATGGAACAGAATGTTTTTTTCATGTCTGAATTCACTACTGCAGAAATAATGCACCCTGTCATCTTGAATACCACAAAAACACTCCCAAAGTCCTCGAGTGGCAGTCTATTCACCTCTATAGTCATGCTATAGTCAGATTAAACCTGACCAACAGAATTATCTTCAACTGGCTTAACCTGCGTTCAGGCGTGACTCACTGTGGAAGAATCCAAATTTGAACGAATTCCAACCCTGAGGAACAAATTATGCTGTACATATCAACAGCTATAAATGACTTTTCACATAAGTACCGGCCTTAATCTACCAATATTAGGGAAGGGTTTAAAACAATGCGGTGGCTGAGGATTTAAAAACTATTCTGAACATTTTAAATTACATTTTTACATGTCAATAGAGAATATGTATAATGAATACTTCTTAAAAAGGTTAGGTTTGTTTTAATACCATTATTGGCGATCTGAGTTTATAGTCAGGGCAGAATTGCACGCTGGATGCATTTGGAAAACAATTCCATTTTATTTTAATCAGGAGTTCTTACAAACGGATTTCTCTGAAGCAAAAGTCCAATGGGAGCTCTCATTTCACCGGGCCTGCCTACGTTGAAAAGCCTTTCATCAGAAAAGCATCAGTGATTTATCCAAAGCATTGAGCCGAAGTCAGGATGCAAAACAGAAACACTATAATTAGATGGTGCCAGCGCTCAGCAACAAAGATAAGTGTGTATTATCAGGAGACACATCCTCTGTTTCTTTCAGGAGTGCGGTAACAAGTTCATTACTCCTGAACACAGCTGCATCAAACCCTCAATGTCTTAATGACTGAATCTTACCAAACGTGTCAAGACTAATGAATCTAAACAACTAAATATTATTTCTGATTCAAAATCAAAAGGAAAAAACATACTTTTTACATACTATACCTAGGACAATTAAGAGGGTAATTACAGTAATTACTGTAATGCTCCTACAATTCTTATATAATTTATGCTGCAAAATGTATTAATATGATAAGGAGACATCTGGGCAGTATCAGGTCAAGTCAACCAATATGATTTGATTATGATAAGGAGACATCTGGGCAGTATCAGGTCAAGTCAACCAATATGATTTGATGTTATCTGCGTGCCACCATATTTGAAATTAATGCTTGGATTTTATTGTTTACATCGTGACGTGTTATTCGCAAAATAAGATCAAAATATTAATTGCTTTCTTTTACAAGTGTATTGTTTTGCTTTAAAATAAATGTATTTTCCGCTGGAGAATGGATTATGATGGATGGATGCATTTCAAAATCTTAGGCATTATTCAATGCCATTACAAAGTTGGGGAGCTTTGTGGAAAGCCATTCAATTGATGTAAACTTGGATTGCATTTGGCTACGATGGCATGATGTCGCGTTAAATATTAAGAGATTTTATATCTGGGTGAACTATTCCATTATTCAAAATATAAAACATCTGTGTTCTTTTTAGTTACGGTAAAATGTAACTATTTTTAAAAGACCAACACAGCTAAAAATAATAGACGACTGTGGAACAAACAACCAGGCTGCAAACCAGATACAAAATACAATAAGAACAAATGAATGAATAACTATTGCAGAAGTGCCAGAAGTTATACATTTACATATCTACTGCTAAACAAAACATATTTTACATTAATTGTACACAGTGATGTAAAACTATAAAAAAATACAGCTAAAGTGTAAGCTAATTACATTCACCTAAAAGTGTGGATGTTTACCTAATTAAGTGAATAATATATAAAGGAAGTGATTGCAGCTGCAACGCATAAAGTCACACAAGCATATGACAGGAAATGACGCACAAGGCTTTGCCGGGATGAGTGCAAGAATTCTTCAACTGTGACAACCGGAAACTTTTACAAAACAGAGATGGTGCAAATAGTGGCTGTAATCTAATCTACTCATCCATCTAAATTAAAGAGTGTGGTTAATAAAAAACAGATACTTCATCACAAATAACCAAAAACTCTAACTGTGGGCAAGACTACAGTATGATATGCCCATATTAGGGGAATTAAAACATAAGACCACACAAGTCCTAAAAAAAGGTTGCTGGCATGATGCTGGGCTTTTCAGAGACTTTGCCAAGGTGTTGCTATGAGGTTGCTAGAGTGTTCTAGGGATGTATTCTGGACGAGGTATAATTCATAATAACCGCACAAACAGCAAGAAAATAGTCTTGCTCTGCATTATACCACAAATGTTTGTTTAAATTCCTAACCCTTTATATAAGCAAAAGTAATAATAATAGTACAATACCTTAGGATAGTCCAGCTCAAAGAACGTCTCTAGGTTGTTGATTAGATTGGGGTCTACACCTTTGAGGGGCTTTAGCAGCGAGACCCCAGCTAGCTTACAGTACGGCTGCTTAATGTCTGTGGTCTTCTTGTTGAGATGCAGACGGCTGAAAATCAAATAAAGAAGGAAATCATGTCATTGTTATTGTCCACATTCATTTTATATTGTCAACAGGATGCAACATTCGTATGTACAGCTGTACACGCTGAAATAATGTTTACTGTTAAAACATGGTAGTCAACTTAGTTTAATAATGTTAACAAATGAAACCTTACTTTAAAAAACCTTACTTAAGCTAATATACGGATCACACGTGCGACTCGTAACTGCGGTTTTTACAAGCTCACACGCAACATTGTTCTGATGTTGGTCGGAGGAAAAGAAACCCTGCGAGCGAAACTGCGAGCTGACGTGTTTTTATTGACAATCTCCTCACGTCACCTGCGATGACGCAACCGAACCGAGAGCGACGCAACCTGTCTGTTTAGATCTGATTGGCTGTTTGCGTGTCATCGGCAGCACGCGCTCATCTTTAAAACATCTGATTGGCTGTTTATGATCCATGAACTGCACGCGCGGAATTTAATGACAATATTGAGGCTATACCGAAGAATTTTTATATCGTTACCGACAATTGCATACCGTCGATAAATATTGATACCGTTTTATCGCCCAGCCCTAGAAACAAGTATGAGTTTTTAACCTAAATCAGAACAGTGTTAAACTGCTAACAATCTGTTAGCCAGTGTTAGCCAAACATATCACTGGGCATTTACATTTGATTCTACAATCCACCACATCTATCCAAACTCCAATGAGGGGGGTCAAAACAAGATAAAAATAACTTTTTAATTGTCTTTTCAATGTAAAAATAAAAAAGTACATAATTTAAAAGGTAGTTATAAACCTTTAACAAGTTTGTTTTTAAATGTGCAGCCTGCAAAAAGAATATGGCTTTCAGTTGCCTCCCACAAAATAAATAATTAAATTAAGTTTAATTTCAAGATAAATAATTGACAATTTTATTTTTCTTCACAGACATGCACCCCTAGCCAATGCTGCAGCTTTTTGCTTTGGTTGCTTATAACCAGAATCAGTTTTCCACCAGTTTTAAGAAGGCAGAGAGCGAAACATATTTATTGTTTAAACATGGGGCTATTAGGAAATGCCGAAGTGAATTGAATTACTGTTACAAGATTCTCTCTGGGAAAATGTGGTAAAGTGTTTGTATTTTAAAACCAGATCCAGGTCTGCTGACACAAAGGCAAATGCAGTTTACTCAATTTGCAAGCAACCTCTGCAATCTGCAGTAACCAAATTCAAGTGAAGAACCAATGACCCACAGATGGTCTGGTGGTTTGTTGAGAAGTGAAACCTAACTAAACAGCTTCATTTGATGTATGCAGCAGATTACACACTTAACTCTAATACTGACTTCACTTTGTGCATGTGAAGCATGTATGTGTGTGATAAAGCAAGTATGTGTGTGTGAAAGGGAGTGACTGAAAGACCACATAATTAACACTTTATTCCACCATTTTTACTTACGGTCTTTGTGACTGTGTCAAAAAGCAAACATACCGTGCAACAACGTGCTGTTAAAATCACAAACAAATTGCTTGTTTGGGTGTAAGAACATTAATAATAATAAAACATTGTGTAGGGTTTGAAAACAAAACTAACAAACAAACATGTAGAATAAGCAGATATAAACAAAACAACATTTTGGTTGGTTTTTGTTTAGTGGTTTAGCATGTTGTCATGCACACCACTTTAAACATTGCTGCAAACTACTCTATGCAGTAAATACATGAAGACTTTGTATGTGCTATGCAGTATAACAGCACATTATCTAGTAACAGGCCAACAGACTGTCAGCTGATAAATCATCTTTGATATGCATGTTTGAGCCCGAGAGCCGATCCAACAGATTTAATTTGACAAGTTACTGCATTTTTAACATTTTTAAGATATTTCTGTCACTTCACTGGAGGAAGTATGCTGAAAACCTATGCTGGCAGACGGAACTGTATTTTCACAGTCATTGTGGTTTGAGTTTACTATTATTGTGTCTATAAATGGATCACAGCAGTGGCCTGTGCACAACATGCCACAACATGAGTGCTAAAGCCATAAGCTCTATTGTATTTATTGTCAAACAACATTCAATGAAAGCTAGAAGCAGAGTCTAATATATTTTTAAAAATTAAGAACACTGATACCAAACAACCATAAACTGTCCATTTAATTATTGCAACAGGCTGATTAAGGGATATAAACTGAACTAATATAATGATGTTTCTGAGAATAGCAGCATCAATTGACAACTAGGCTAAAATAGCTCAGCAAGACTCAAATCTTGTTAATTATTAAATTGCATTAGGGTGTGTACATAAACACACACACACGTGTATGTATGTGTAAAAAAAGGTTTGCTTCATGTCTGTATTTTGTTCCATCCTTTTCTCCCCAGGCACAGCATTTTCTTTGACAACTGTTTAATAAATGAAGGTGTGATTTTTGTAATAGTTAAAGTGTGAGACATGTTGTGTGGACCTTCTTACGCTCTGTCACACATGCAACACTGGGCCTCACCTCAGTGCCCCAGCCTATTATTCAAAAGAGAAAGCACACCAGCCCACCTCCATCCCACTACTTGTACCTCCTCCAAAAAGGCTGTTTTCATAACATACCTAAACTAAAATACTGACTACCTTTTAATAAAGCACTGGGATTCATTTGCTTTGATTACTCACGGTACATTGACACCCAAGCTATGAAACTCATTATAAATGAAGCCATAACTTACGCACTATAAATTATATTTTCTTATGAAAATTTTTTTTATTGTTAATGAGGCGCATTTCAGAAGCACAGTGTGACAACTGACCATTTTTGGTCATTTCAGGTGTATGTAAACATTCAAAACCCAAAAATGGGTTTGAAAATTCTCTAGAAAAATTATTCATCAGATATACCACCTGCCATAACAAACAAGCATTGCTGTTACCAATACCCAAACTTTCACACACTTTGTGTTACAAACATTTTAAAGAGAGCCTTGGCTTTCATGACTAAATCACCTAGCATCCACCAATCTACTCAATATAACAGTATCTAAAAGAGCATTTAACCAGAGTAACTTACAGCAAATGGCACTTTCCCTTTCAGTCCTACTTGAAACATTGAATGCTGTGGCAACTTCCTGACTTTACAAAGTATTACATAAAGTATATTTGACTGGATTTTTACATCATGTCCCAACCGACTGCATGACACACAAACCATTGGAACAGGAGGACCAGGACAAGCAGTCCTTGAGGAAGAACTTGGGTGAGGTTGCCTCGGGGAAGAGTCACACGCTCCCCAAACCTGCTCATTGAAACTAGTCGTATTATCAACTGAGGGGAAATGAATGAAACTATCAGTTACATCACTAAACTTGTATTTCCTTACACTAACCTTTCTTGACTGCATTGTTAAACAATGACACAACCAGTGACTATGTAGATAGGCAGGGCCGTAACTAGCAACTAGTACGATTGTTGTTAATCCCTGGATTAATCCACCACCCAATTATCTCCCTCAAACAAGTCTGTATATCGCACTCTATACACTGCATTCAAAAATAGCTTAAAACAAACATGATAATATTTTGAAGGCAAAAAAACAAAGACTGTTCGCAGGACATTTGGCATGTAGAAGCCACTTGTTCTATCTAGTCAATTCCTGATAAACAAAAAACAATTCCCACCCTACAGTTTCTCTACAAATGTGAGACAACATAAGCAAAATAGGTTGTGAGAGCCATTTCAATCTGCATTTAAAAACATTGAAAAGTTAAGAACTGTGTCTTTCACTGAACAAAATATAAACTACAGACTGTTGATAACCAATGTAACAGCAGTCAACAGGTGGACCACTGTCAGTTACAAAGACAAGAAAGCAATTGACCCAAGGGTACAACCTGATCCCAAGACATAAATCCTTTTATACCAGCCTGTTAACAGATCAATGTGATGAACCTCATGAGAATGACTCATGGTGGTGGACAGCACCAGTTGCATGACCAGATGTTATGTGGTCACACCATAATGAGCCATAGATGTAGCGAAACCCAATGAAAACATGCTGAACTAATCCTTCTACATTCTGGTCAAAGGTTAGTTCACAGCCCCAAACCATTTTATAAAGAAAGCTCTAATTGTACTTTAATGATGACTACAAACGTAACGATGGTTACCATTGTTGAGAAAGCCGTTGAGCTTAAATGTTTCAAAGTAACAATAAAGGAAGCAAGTCCCTCAAACACAGCATGAAACAATATGACAGTCAAATCTGCCCAAAATATTGCACGGATGGTTATAAGCATCTAGGGCCCAAAATTAAGGACCATTGGCAAGTACTTTCATAGTGGTTGCTAGATTATCTGACATTTGTTGACCATGTCCATGTTTTTTATCCCAGAAGTGGTGTGGTTTTGCGTGGCATATTGAAAGACCTGGTCGCAAATTTGTATATCTGCCTGTGTCACCACAGGTGATTGGAAATTTAGATGTTATCTAATTGACTACTACAGATTAACTTGTCTCATAATTTCAATGTTTAGTTTTAATAGTTTTGAAAACATTGAGAATTTTTTTTGCATTTTCATCATAGCATAATTATTATTAGTAGTAGTATTTATTATTATTATTAGTATTAATTATTATTGTAGCTCTTATTACAACACTATTCTTAGCCAATATTACAAATTTTAAAATAAAAAACAATTGTGTTGCTAAACAATTTTCTGCTGAATCTTGTAAATATTTTGGAAGGCAAGTAAACTAAACTACTAAACTGTAAAATATGTGCCAGACGGAAAAAAACATTAATCTTAGAATATATATAACATGCAGTGCTGTGTAAAAAAATTAAATTTTAAGTTTAACAATGTTGAGTTGGGACATTCCATGAATCAATTCCTAATGTGCATGCTATATTTAAGAGAGTGTGAATTTTATCTGTACCTCGCCTCTTGTCCTGCATAGGTCTGTTGGTCAGGTAAATGTGTGTTTCAGTAATACCGCTAAATAGTAGGACCTAAGTTACCAGCATTTATATATAAAAATGGATACTATGAATGCAAAACAAATATTTAAATAAAATATTGATAACTAATTGATATTAAGTCAATTCAAATTAAATTGATAACATAATTAAGAATCAAATCACCAGACTGGTCACAATACCCAGCCTCAATAACAAATCAACAAAACAAGCCAAAACAGCAAGTCTTAAAACCTGTTTAAGTCTGAGTTGTTTGAACCGTGATGACCTTGTCCCGAACCTTGGACATTTTTGCATCAGCAGGTGAACATGCAAACATCATTTGTGAGTTTGCAAATGTCTGAAAACAATCGTGTTCGGCATACGTGTGCCAAGAGAGCCTTTATAATTAGCTTAACTTGGATTCGCACACGAGGTTCACACACATTGCTTTAAAAAGTTATGTGCAATCTGTGGAATCAGATCATGATAGAGACAAGAGTCAACTCACATGACACATTGTTGCAGGTGGCGGAAACTCCCAACCCATTCTTCCCTAGTAATCAAAGTTCAGTTCATCTTAGCCTTGGTATCATATGATGTATACTACCAGTCAAAAGTTCAAACACATTCGATTGAGTTCTTTAACTCAATCTTTAACTTTATCTAAAGTCTTAAAAATGTTCTACCATAAGACAAAGCTAAACACACGACTATAGGACTGGACTAATTCAGCTATATTAAACAGACTCCCAAACTATACCATCAGGTGTGTCTGAACTTCTGACTGACAGTGTACAAATATAAAATATGTACACCAACCTGATGAGATATCTTTATTTAATGTTAGAACATCATAAATACCAGATAAGCAGCAGGTAAAAGCTGGGTTATATTGATAGTAAGTGGCTTAACCTTCAAGAAAATGAAAGTTCACATAGCATACAGTGTAATTTAAAGTCTTTTATTGAATGTGGTGACATTTCAATTTCTATAATGGTCTATATTCCCTTTCTATAGTGAAAGCTGGGTGTAGTTGTCTACTGAAGCTAAAATTAACTGATGCAGCTTTGACTCCCAACACTGAGAATTAAACATTACCCCTGAGACATCCAACCCACAAACAATGTAAAAACCGACTTGTCTCTTTGGACTTCATGAACTGATGAATAAAATACCGTAACACGCACACTGCGCAGCTGCTAGGCTAACAATCATCGCTAGCAATATGAAACGAGATTAATATAGACCCAGCTGGAGTGTTACGTGTTTGTGATTTGCATATAAACACTATCGGCTTTTTAAAACACCGGCTGTGCCGATAATATTAACAGTCGGATAGTTGTTTATATATGATTTTAGGGCAATCGTGTTTTAGCGGCGATAAAGCAAGAGACCCGTGTTCCTGTTTGACAGAGCCCATACACTCCATCTATAACGCAAGCAACGCGCCGCGACCAACTACAACGCTCGCGTTGCTACCTTCGGCTTTGTTTACTTTAATAAAAGCAATTGAAACGTTACGAAGGGCTCCTATATCGCTCAAATCAACGATGCCACCTTGACAGTAAAAATCTTACTTACACATAGATGATGGACACGATGTGCATGAGCCAGAGGACGATAAATAACAGAAATCCAAAGATGGAAAACCCTTGAAGGGCTAGATCGAGCAGGGCCATGGCTGTCCTGTGTCCGGATGCGCTGACACCGCAGTGTTCGGCCCTTAAAGCTGAAAAGCTCATAGACTCATTTAGATAGCCGAGCAGCGGGCGGGTCTGCTGGGAATCGCGCAGAGTGGGAGGAGCTTCAGTGCGTCGGTAGTGGAGAGTGGCACTAAAACCAAGGACATGGACTTGAGAATGCGTTAATTATTATAAAAAACAGTTATTTTCACGTTGTCACTTGTCACCCTGATTGCCTATTATTTATCTTTTTCAAGTCATTTACGGCCAAATTTTTACACTTTGCCTGCCATAGACTTCTATTTTAACTCTCCGATTTTTAGCTTGTCCAGGGACTTGAAATTTCCTTTAATGTTTCTCATCCATTACTTTGAATTCTTGACTAATCGAGTTCAGGAATCTGTGCGGGAAAACTCAGAAACAAAAACGAGCAAGATTCCGCGTTGGAGGCCCTGAAATAGTGGCGTCTATTAAAATTATATTTGTTCAAAGAAGTGAAAGAAAAGCCACAACCATTAAAACACTTAACAGTCAGCGCTGGGTAACTCGTGCTGCTTGTTGGCGTAATGGTTCTTCCTGTATCTTTTCTTACTGGCGTTATCTCGTTTACATTGTAGATTACGAAAACAAAATGCCCAACACCTAAAATATTTCTTTGAATTTCATGCAAACAAACACAGAACGTTTGTTTCCTGTATAAACAGCCCATATCAGAACTGTTCACTTATTCTGTTCATTGAACAGAATTTACAAACTTGAAGTGTCAGCTGCTACCGCTACACATCAGGTGCAGAGTCCATAGGCAATGGCTGGTGGAGCAGGCGGGGTCGGTGGAAATATGCTGTCATCATGAACACTCCTCGAAAAGGATAAAAGTAGTGATGCTATTGCTACCAGGACACACGGGCTCGGTGAGCTTTAAAAACAAAGGCTGGGATATGGAACACCTATAAACAGTAAATGACTCAACAACAAAGCCGGCAGAGTCACAAATTGGTTTCTGCTGACTTAATGCTATTGTCATTCCTAAACACTAGTATGAAATCAAAACTTACTGGCTTGATGCTTATGTCATCCTTAAATACCCGTATGGAATCAAACTTAACTAACTTTTTTCAAACTAACTAATTAACTTTAAATTACTATAAATAACTTTATGGCATTGATGGTTATTTTGTGTCTCGTTAAAGCTGAAAAGCTGCACGTCCTATTTATTGTAATTATATAAAGAACAACAACCAATACATTAAAAAGTACTTTTGTGTTCCACAAAATAAAGAAAGGCAGATTGTTTTGGTATAATGGTATAATTGAATATGAAAAATAAAGCCTAAGCTTGCTGGTTTAAGGTGGTCTTTCAGTTTAGTGGGTTAAGCGAAGGTATGATTGTTTTTTTTTTCCAGATTTAGTTCTTTGCTTAAATTTAAAATAAAAGGCGCCACCTTGTGGATAAATCACAGATCGGCAGAATGACACATCGCACGAGGCCGACGAGAATTTGTAGAACAGGGGACCCCTGTTAGGATATTTAGCTGAAATTTACTCTCTTACTTTTAGGTTTATGTGAACGTAGTGCATTTTTGTTTGACACATCTATTTAGCACCATGGACCCCTACAGGACACAACCCTTAACATACTGTAAAAGGTGTAGCATACTGCTTGTATTGGCCATGTGCTGGACTGGCCACTTGTACATAACTGATTCCTGACGTGCATCAAGGTACAAGTCAGAATATATACTGGATCTTCTACCTCTCATACCTTGATTCACCTTAGATGTGTTGATGTTTCTTGGTCGATAGGGGGTGCTATTTCCGGAGCAAACTAAGGAAAGACTGAACAAATGTAAATGAGTGTTTTTGTACTTACTCAGATACAAGGCTCTAAAAATAAACAGATGATTAACTTTCCTTTGATCAACACTGCAGATAGTTCAAACTTCAAAAGGCTATCAAGCGATAGTCATTGTATGATAATGCACGCAGTACTAAGGGTCAGTTATTTACAGCACAACTGCATTATATCTCTACGCAAAGCAGTGATTCCCTGCCAGGTATATGTATACCAAAGGGGGTTGGCCTTAATTTTCCTTAAGGGTCTTAATGGTCTTAAAGGCCTTAATGGTACTTTGATTTTGCTTTGTTAAACAGTAGTAAGTTCGAATATTCAAAACAGTGTCACTTTAAAGTGTAAGTTTAAAAAATATATAGCTTTGTTGTTTAAAGTAAGTTTATATGCTTATATTCAGCTATACTCTTTAAGGAAATAAACCAAAATATAGGGTCTGTAAATTACTGACACTGTGGTGTGGCAGATCTGTGTAAATGTTTAGAAACTTTATATTAAAAATTAATCTAACATTAATTTTGAATTTTGTTTCATGAAATGTCTTGTGCAATTGAAGTAACCGATTTATAATCCACAAATTTTCATTGCTGGTAATTATTCTTGGTGATTTATCCTGATATCATGTTTATTATGTTATTACAATCTCAGTTTTGTATGTTGGTTGTCAGTATATTGTGTATGATGTATTAGTATGATTTATTAGTATGACTGGTAATATCATGCATTATAAACTTAAAGTGCATCACTGTATGCATGTGCATTAATCACATATAAATGACAATGCTAAATCATTTTTAGTTTGCTATGACATTAAAGCACTATTTTTCTGTCGTTAAAGTGGTATTTGAGAGTTGATGGGACAGTGGGGGCACAAAAGACACGACAGTTTGGGAAAGTTTTTTATTGTTACATCTGCCACCGACTTTTTAGGCAAAAGGGGGTGCCGTTTACCGAGCCAAAGTAGAACAGCGTGTTACAAACTTGTCCTTGCTTGAAATATGAGAGGTCTGATTTCACACTTACTGCAATAATGTTTTTATAGAACAATAGACTAATTACAGACTTTTTAGTCCTGTTTGTTTCTGCGTAACATCTGTACCCCAACATCCTCTTTAACACTACGATAATTAACATCATAGGCTTTTCATCCTGTCTTTGTCCCATTGTGTTAAAGGAACTATTGTTCTTAGCATAAAGGCTACCTTTATGAGAGAACAAAACTCTATCCTTGTCATCTTTATCAAACTAAAAGAACCCCTCCTGTCAATCGTTTGTCAAATGATGAATGATGTGTGTGTTCAATGGGACAATGAATGAAGGATTGTTCATGCACAACGACTAGCGTGAAAAGGGCCAATCGAATCAGAGGCCGGCACACCATAGATGATTTAATCAATTTGGGATGATGTTGCCAGAGTGATGATGTTTAAGAGTCTTACGGGTTTGCACGTTACATAATCATATTGCATAATCATAATAATCTGGGGAAAATTCTATATAGCCTATTTTTGTATTTTTACAGCTTGGTAACTCTTTGAACGACAGTGGGATAAGTAACTACATTATAGTAATAATGCTAACAAAAAGCTATACATATTGTTTTGACTTATTTATTTTTATCTGATTTGCTTTTACATTGTAACGTGTAACAGTGTTAAGTGTAACATCACTTTCTTTTGGAAGCAAAATGCACTATTGTAGTGTCTTTACTAACCCTCTGGTAAACTTTGTTGTTTACTTCCTGTTATGGGAGCACGACTCCGGCTCGTCCACGAGAAGTGCGCGTGCCTGAGAAAAGGAGGGTTTAATTCTGAGAATAAAAGTAGGGGTTATCTGGCTTTGACCACACACAGAACAACACATCCCAGCATTATATGATCGCTGTTTAACGAGGAATGATGTATTTAGCGGAATTACGTTTTTGAAACATTTTTCATTAAGAGTTACTAAACGTTGCATTTATAGATAAGTTTCATCATGGGTCTGCAAGGAGTCTTTCGTGCGGTGATAATGGGGGCACCGGGCTCAGGAAAAGGGACCGTGTCCAGTCGGATAGCGCAGAGTTTCGGATTAAAGCATCTCTCAAGTGGGGACATGCTGCGGGCAAACATCGAAGCGAAAACAGGTAATACATTCAGCTCAATAACTGTGTCCTGTTACGTCCATATGTATGCATTAATCGTTCCTTCTTTTCCGTTCACGTAGCTCCTAGTTCAGTCTCGTCGTTTCCTTGTCGATTAAAACCAAAAATGGCTGAAAATTTAGCGGATGGTGAATTTTTGAATAGGATATAGAAGGCGTCTTATAATCGGGTCAGAGCTTGACTTTGCCTGTCTCAAAACATAGCGAGTTGACAGCAGGGCATCAAAGTTGCCTTCTGTTGCATGCAAACACAGCATGCTAGACATCTAGTGTACAGCTTTCAATAGTTTTGAGATACAGTCTTTGTAACCAATTAAATTAGCTGCATGACAAAACAGTGAAAAGTTAAAATAAATATAAAAATTCCTCAGTAATCGGTATATGTTTATTTTACGTCATGACAGCATGTGTCTCAGATATTTAGACACCACTGTCTATACACTGATTTCCCTCTCATGCACACATCTTTACTTTGGAAATGCATGAAAGAATCAAACGCTTCAAACACTTCCTCAGATATTTCTATGGCCACCCCCTGCTTGGACACAACAACACTTTCATTCTCTGTTGAGTGTCTGAATAGCTTTTTGTCATTAATTGCAGTTGGACAGTTTAGAGCATGTAAACAGGCACTACTACAACATGTGTATTTTTTATCTGTGTTTTTTATTATTTTAGTGTGACATTTTACTTAATGTCCTTTCTTATGGAAATTCTTTCATAGCCGTATCTGATCTGCATATTAAACATATGTAGCTAAAGCAAAAAGCAAAGTTTGCATTCACTGTCAGTGTTTTTTAAACAAAATCTCCTATATTTTTTAAAATGTAAAAAATGCTTATTTCTGAAATAACTAAGAAAAACAGATTCCCAAATTATGTTGAAGTAAAAATATCCAAAATGTAAACCAGATGTCTTGTTAGCTGTGTTCCTGGGGCCAGGAACCCACACTGCTAGGTGACAGTCAGTTGATTTATGGTGTAAAATGGATCCATCAGTTATTTTTTGTACAGCTCTACCTACCACAGTGAGATTAACTCAGTCACAACATGAAACAAATGACCAACAAATAAGGCCATTATAAAATACACAGTTTAGAAGAACAATCTTGCATCAGAGTTGCATCAGACAAATCTTGAATAAACTATAAATAAATCATTAGACCAATTCTCACAATTTTCAGTAATTACAAAACTGCAGTAAATCTAATTTAAAAAACATTTCTAAATAAAGTTACACCGTAAAGTAGATGCCAAAAAAGGCATTTAAATAGTTGGCATTTCAAGCATTTATAGTTGTGTGCTACACAGTGACATGCAGTACTTTCTTTAATTTATTTACTAGTTTTATTAATTTATATTTACTCACATGTATAGATTTAACCTAAAATGTAAAAAAATTGATGTTCCTCTCATTTTGTTAACTACCATATTAATTTACATATATAATATATACAATATTATGTGTTAATATTGTATTGTGTTGTAATATTGATCTCTTGTATGTATCTGGGCAGATTTGGGTCTTTTGATGAAGTCGTGTATTGATCAGGGTCAGCTGGTTCCTGATGATGTCATTTCTCGTCTCATCCTGTCCAGCCTTAGGAACATGAAGAAAAACAGCTGGCTGCTAGATGGTAAAATGTTCATCTTAAACACTACACCACTACACCACAGATTAAAATTATAATTCTGTCATCATTTGCATATGTAAAACTTGAATTTATTTTTGTATTTTAAAAAATATCTGTCTGCACCACTGTTTCGCATATAATAAAATGTAACATTAAATCTAACATACTCCAAAAACGTAAATGTATCTTAAAATTGTTCCTAATAAAATATTCCCAAGTCTTGTAAAATCATGGAGTTGTTTGTCAAACCAACACCAAATCATATGACTTCAAAAGACAAGGTGGAATATAGTGCAAGAGTGGTACAGACCACTTTTATATTTTTGTGGTGCTTGCTGATATGGAGCGTCATAGCTCCAGTCCCCATTCACTTTCACTGTATTAAAATATCCCCCTTTGTTTCTTTGTCTTTGGTAGGGTTCCCCCGTACTGTGGCTCAGGCTGAGGCTCTGGACAGCTTGTGTGATGTGGATTCAGTTATCAACCTAGACGTGCCTTTCCATACTATCAGGGAGCGGCTGACATCACGCTGGGTACATCTTCCTAGCGGCAGGGTCTACAACATAGACTTTAACCCACCGAAGAAGCCCGTGAGTCCTATGATCTTTGTATCCTACGATTCTCTAATGCTGTTAAAAGCAGCTATTTTTAAAACTGAGTACAAACGGATGAGATATGTACAGCTTAACATTGCTTAAAGAAACAGTTGATAATTAAACAAAAGCAGATTGACCGTGTCTGCTCAAATGAAAGTGCACAACGTGCACATGTACATGTAAGAGTTTGAACTATGGAGAAAACAAGGAAAATGGCTATAAGAAAAATGGCTATAAGAAAACAAGGAAGGAAATAATTGGGGTTTACGGTTCAAACAAGTGGAAAATGAATCTGTCAGTGCAACACACCAAAATACATTTAGATTTGAGATATAAAACTTATACTTTTGTTCAACATTTGGTGTTGTAGCAGTTTTAATCTTAATTTTCATATTTAAACATAAGAAATAATATTAAAATGGAGCATTGAGTCTTTTATAAAAAAAATGTGATATTTTTGTATTAAACTAGTGAAGCAGGTCATAGTACTGTCTGAAGTTTGGTCCAATCACAGGCTTGCAGACCAGGGGAGATAAGATGTTTATGTTTAAACTTTGCTCTCATTCATGCAGTAAATCAGAAGGCAGAACAAGTGAAGTTTCTGTCCATTAAACCCAATTTAAAAGGAAAAAGGAACATCAGTAGCTTTTGATTATTTTGACCCACATTGTCAATTATTCAAGCCGTATACTTCTTTTCCTGTGCCAGATTACAGTAGTACTAAACTGTTTTTTAATGTCATCTATTGTACATTTCATCTACCACCACAGAGCATTTGAATGTGCAGATGTTATTTAAAAAGTGTGACTATACTTTAATAATAGTTTGCTACTTTAAAGTCCACTCTCTGTATACTGTATTTCTTGCTTACTCAGCTGTACACACTGGGGAGCTATTTTGAATAATAAAGACAGCAATCTAGTGTATTTTAATCAAATACAGAACCAGTCAAGTGTGAAACGGTGTTTGACTTTCCCTGAGATAGTTCCAGGCTTATGTCAACAGAAAACAGTTCAGCTGAAGGTTGCCCTGATTTAGCTCTAAAAGTGCCAGCATCCAAAGAAGGATCTGTTGACATTTCAACGTTTTCATTTGTGATGAACGGTAGTTTAAGTGATAGTTTACCCAAACATCAAATTCTGTCATTGCTTACTTTCATGTTCTGCCCTTTGTGAAAAACACAGTTCATTTTGAGGTAAACTTTGAGGTTTCTTTGAGGATTTGGTATTTATAGCCCAGCAGTGATGTCATGTAGTATTTGAACATAATGAGTGGATTTTGTTGTAAACAGGGTCTTGATGATGTCACAGGAGAGCCATTGGTTCAGAGAGATGATGACAGTCCTGAAACCGTCACCAGGAGACTGAAGGACTATGAAAGACAAACACAACCAGTTCTAGAGTATTACAGGTATCATATATTGTACTATATATGTACCACAAGCACATAAAGCCAATTTGTCCTCATTTGTGATAACTGTGAGTTAAATCTATAGATTTCTGTCTTTTATTTTATGTGTTATCTCATTTATAATGATTAAAAGTCACTAAAACGACACAGCAAAAATGAAAATTAATTTAAAGAAACACCTGAAAAAAACTATTGACTAAATGCATTGACTAGATTTATAGTTCTGCACCCCCATTGTAGATCTTTGTATTTATACTAATATTAATATTATATGTACATGTTATATTTTACAGATTTATATAAATACATTCAGACCACTGCTGATCAGGATATAAACATACTTTCAACCAGAAAAACAAAAAAAGGAAATTATCCCTTACCCTGACTTTAATTTTCATTTATGTTTGTTTACATTAAAATTACATTCATATGCAGCATCAGAAATGTTGACATCAGTAACATCAGACCTTATTGGTTCTGATGAGGATAAACGGTCATATGGTTATTTCACATGGCGGTGAAATATTCCTTATAGTTTAGGTATAGTTTACCTTATCATGCAAGCCTGTAAAAACAATAATACATTTGTGACTGTAACATTTCCAGGAGTAAAGGAGTGTTGGAGACCTTTTCCGGAACTGAAACCAACAAGATATGGCCTCATGTTTATGCCTTCCTGACCAGGAAAATCCCAAGGAACCAGCAGGCCATGGGAAAAGCATGATTCTACTGCCACATTTCCCTCAGTAAATATTTACTATTTAAACACATTGAGGGGTCCAAGAACACTGCACCTCCATGGCCTCAACCAGACCAGATTGTAAACAGAGTTAAAACACTCATATTCTGAATGTTGCCTTTGGTGTTACAGTAACATGTGATCTCAAGTGCCAAACTACATGAGGTTTCCTCACAACACAAAGCTCATGGCTACATTAATCTTTTGTGTACTGCCACTTTAAGCAAAGCAACTTGCTTGGAGTAACACAAGTAGTTATAATAGTAAAATTTCCTTCTATACAAGAGACCAACCCGCTAGGAAAACATTTGTTCTGTGGCTGCACAATAGCTGTGAAGTATCACTGTTTACTTTTCCAATTATTATTATTAATTATTAAATCCTATGGTTTTAAATAGTCATTTAATTAGCAAATGTTGGATTTTAGGATTAGGTTTTAAATTTGACTGCCCCTTTAATGTGGATCACTATTCTTAAGCAAAAAATGTGTTGTATCATCTTATAATGTCCTGTACATTTTCGGCATCATTGTATTACAGAGCTCAATGAATGTGAGATTTTATTTGCCTGACCATTTATTATTTTCAAAATGAAAATGATTTTGCACAAGATTATTTAAATAATTAATAGAATTTGAAGAAATATTGAAGAAATACATTAAAATACAAATAATTTATTTTAAGAGATGTTTGTACAGTGATATCAAGCATTAAAATATTAAAGGGAAAAACTCATTTTACAGGTTTCATAGGTCTGCAATTTTATAGGTTCTGTATTCATACACCACTTCTGTGTGGTTGTATGTGTGGTTGTAGTGTTATAGTGAATATATTAAACTTTAATTATTTAATTACAAGGAACAAAAAGCTGTTTTCACTGCTATTAAATCAATTTTTAACACCTATGTAAAACTAAGAAAAATCTGTGACATTTTGTAAACTATTGTGGTGAGAAACTAGGCAGTTTCTTTGCAACAGTTTGTTGAATACGTCCTATGGCACAAATGCAATAAAGTGTACAACAAAAAATAGTTGTTGTTGTTTGTTTTTTGGGTTAGTGAGGCACAACAAGGTCTGCAGTATTATAGCTGCTGTTTATTAGGGGTTAAACCTAAAGGGGCAAAAACACCATTGTATCCATAGCTTTCTTTTTCTGCCAACAGTTTAGGTCATAACTTTGACTTGTTAGACCTAGAAACCTTTTGGGCTTGACCCCGTAGTTGCTGCTTGCATATATTTTATATTGTTTAACTTTAACTCAAAAGCTGGGACAATACTTTTTCTTTATTATTAATACTCGATTAAAACATAAGACAACAAAGTTCTCTTTTTTTCAATAGTTTTTTAATAGTTTTTCGTACTTTCTTGTGTGTAGGACACCTTCATACATATTAACTTAAGCTTCGTTAAATTTTGTCCAACACCATGTGATCTCAGTATTGGGTGAACATGCAGAAAATACATACGCTGTATTTTGTGCTATTTTCTCCGTCAATGAAGAAAATGCCCCTCCCTCGATGAAAACAAACAGATAGGCTTTTTACAGTGTTGAACCCTGGCTTATCTTTCTTTTAAAACCCAGCTTTTAACCTCGGGTAAAGTTTCAAGTAGGTATCAAGTAACTGATGTTTTAGACACAATA
This sequence comes from Yasuhikotakia modesta, assembly GCA_036877545.1. Classification (NCBI taxonomy): domain Eukaryota; kingdom Metazoa; phylum Chordata; class Actinopteri; order Cypriniformes; family Botiidae; genus Yasuhikotakia; species Yasuhikotakia modesta. Next base: position 119,374 of record JBAJNP010000036.1, read on the forward strand.
TGACCAACTAACTAGTTTATTTTATCTCTGCCAGTGAAAGTCACAATGTTGTGAACCATTTATCAAACAGAGACAAGTGGAGGGACAAACAATGAAATTTTTGTTTTTTGACCACTTGTCAAATGACTGGAACTAATTGTTGAATAACTTGTGTGAAACATCAACAACTAGTGTAAAATAAAACATTTCAAGAGTTTCAATCAGCAATAATGTTGTTTTAAAAATGTAATTATCTAATTTTGTTCATCTGATTATAATGCTTATAATGCTAATAATTATTACTCCACAATTTAATATTACACAGTTACTGAGTTTGCGGTGTATGCGCTGTGTACAATAACAGGTAATGGAAACTGGCTCATTATCTACTTCAATACAATTATCACAAATTGTTAGTTGTCTAGAATAATGCACAGGCAAAATGGCATATCCCAAAAGTTGCATTCTTAAAAGAAAAGTTGATATCATGATCTTAATCATTCTGTTTAAATTCTGATATGGTAAATTCACACAAGTTTCAATGTAACTAATGGTAACAAAATATTGCTGGTTTTCTGTGTTGTTGGTCAGTGGGTCTGCAAATGAAATTCTTCTGAAGAAACGTTTGCAAAGTGGGTGGTCCTGTTTCACTTTAGTGTCGTTTTACAATCCACAGGAAACTGTCTGTAATCTATTGCCTCCATAAGCTCATAACACATTAAACGGTAGACAGATAGCAGCTACAGTTAAACATTTGTTGGAAGTTGCAAAATGTGAAATTTGAAAACTGCTGTTTAACAAACCTTTTAAATGCAATATCACTGATCCTGTTAATTAAAACCATTTAATACATTAAAAGAAAAACCAAACTATACAGAAATACATAAAGTCTTTCCTGCATATCTACTTGGAGAATGTCATGCCTTTCCTAAATGTTTTAAACTGCTAAAGCAGTTCAAGGTTTGCAACAGAATCGTAACAAACTGCACAAAAATATAAGCGCCTCAAAATACAGCTCCCTGTCTTTTATTTAAATACTTTGCTCTTTTAAACAAATATAAAGTGCAGCAGATGTTCAGGCACATAAAAAACGAAGGTCTTTGAGCGCAGCCCTTTATCTTTCTGTCTGTCTCCTGACCCAATGCAGATTTCTACTACAGAATTTTCTCCATGGACTGACTGTAAAAGTCTGCTAGGTCTCCATCATTCTCCAGTCGTCTGGTTCTGAATTCTCTTCTTTAGAAGCTCTGGGTATATTTGTCCAAAGTCCTGCTTCCAAACAACGCTTCAGGTGATATTCTGCCACCTGCAATGAGTGAGAAAGAAACTGGTAAAGACAGTGGGAAAGTATATTTTTCAGTGACACTATGGCATTATATTTACATTTAGGGGTTTAGTAGATTATTTTGTTATAAGTGACCTACAAATGAAAGAACAATAGAAACAGTATGGCAGTCAAAATGCATTTTCAATTTTAAACTAACTAAAGCGTATACTGCAGCCTTGAATGCATTGCTGTACAGAAACATTGCAGAATCTGCAGCGTCACAACTAAAGCATCAATATTTTAATCAATATTAACGTTAATTACTAACAGGTTTTTGATTTAGCAGAAAATCATTTTTTTGTTTAAAAATACAACACTGCATAATATGAACAAAGAAATGAAAAAGCAAAATGTAAAACCACTGTTCTATGATAAGCCAAACCTCTACAGCGAGACAAACCTCTACATACTAATGAACTACCTATGTATACCAATGTATGATGTTTAAAATCCATTTTCATATAAAATCCATTTTCAACTATAAAGCTGCTTTCTCTGCCAGGCATATAACCTATTTTAAATGTAAAAGTAGAACACAACATACAAATATTTTGACTAGTATTGTTATTTTTGTTGCTCTTTTAGTTCTAATTTTGTTGCTTTTAGCTTCTAGTTTTTCAAGTTTTCTAAATTAGTCCTGATATTTATGTTATGTTTACACTCTGGGCTATAATCGCTTTTTCAGTCACAAGCAGATTTGAAAGGACAAGAAGAGAGATTATACATCAGGCTGAATTCTAATTGTTGCTCTACCCTTGCAGACTAAAGCTGTTATGTAATCCTTCCTGTCCGTGTCCTTTGGTTCTTGTTGACTTAGCAGCACGTATGTGGCTGGATGTCTGGGGTTTTGAAAGTGTGTGTGTGTGTGTGTGGGGAAGGAGTTGGTGTTTAATTGCGTGGCTGTGGCGTTACACACTGCATGCGCATGTAATATGCAAGCAGAAGTTTAACTGCACAGTAGGCTTGTGTTATGCAAAGCTGCAGCTCTGAAAACAACATGGTTTTGATGTTACCTGTGGGTTCATGGTGCTCAGTACGTTCTGGAGAATCTGCATGTCCTGCATCTGGATGCATGTTTTTAAGTCCTGCAAATGTAACATTTATATAAATAACACACACATAATTGAACAAATCACATTTGATAAAAAAGGTAGCAATTACAGTAAGCAATACAACACCTGTATGCTGGTAACCACACAACGTATACATTGCTTAGCAACCATAATTAGGCAAAACAATATTACTTGCTTCTTATATTATTAATATGACTAAATGTATCTAGTTAACATTGAGACTTGTATGGTATTGCTGTTGCAAGTCTTCCACAACGTTGTGTCCTAAATTGTGTTGTGTATTCATAATACACAACACAATTGTTTGTGTACTACTGACCTATACAAAGGCAGGACTTCGCCATACAAGAACCCATTGTATTGCTATGCTCATTGCATCATGCTAAATAGCTTATGCTGAAATCTTATTTGCCCACCATTTGCACCACTTAACTTAGCACAAACACAGTTAATGTTTGGTTGGCTTTGCTAATTAACGTAGCACTTTCACAATAGTTAAGTAATAGTAGCGACACCTACCGGAGGCAAAGACTCCAGAACATCTTTGGGGTCGAGGCGACTGCCTGGCGCTGTGTTTTGGTGTGTGATCTCCTCCGGAGTTTCTCCTTTTGATTTCATAGTGTATTCCTTTACTCTCTGCTTAAAGGCCTTGAGTTCTGTGTGAAAAACGTCTAAGTATCCTTCCTGCCCTGCCTTTAGAAAAAGAGCAAAAAACCCAAAACTAGCAGCATATATATGAATATAGTCATTAAAATGACTACTAAAATACAAGATAAGAGATTATACCAAAATATATTATAAATGAGCTAGGTAAAGCACACCACACAAGATCTGTCTGATTGCTCTTCATTTCCTCATCGCAGACTGTCAGTAATGTCATGTGTCTCTCTAGTGGCCACTTAAATTATTGCATAACACAATTGCATAATTGTTATTAGGCCTTTGTTGTTGCGCTGCTTAAAAACTGACCTAAAAATGTAGGTCTCAGTTAGTTCTTCACATTACATAAGAATGATGAAACCCTAAAATATAAATTTAATGATATATTTTTAGATTTTAAAGAAATGTAAATGAAATTACATATACATATTTACACGCGCATTGAAATATTCATTGGTAATAGCTGTAAAAGTCAATTGATTTATTGCTCATTTCTTTACGTAAAAATGACTCACTGCTCTCTAAATAGCATGTGTATTAAAGAGCCCATGTGGGTCTATCACAAATGGTGGAGCACAGAGAAGGTTGATGAGATGTTTGCAGCATTGCAGCAACCTGCTGCCTGCGAGTCTGCTGGAGGAAAGGGATGCTCACTTTGGCTTTCTGAAAGAACTGACGAAAGCAGCCTCGCGGGTCCTGCTGGGTGTTTCTGGCCATCTCCAGAATAAACTGCATGACCACTGCCTGGTGAGCCACCTGCTCCATTAAGGCCTCTTTCTGAGGAACATTGAGAAAAAACATTCAAAGCATCAACATTTTACATCAGATACAAAACATGTTTTATATCATTGCACATGTGAACCTCAGACTCACTTGCTCTGCCTGCAGCCGAAAGCACCACAGGATCAAGTAATTGGCCGTTTCTTCACATATAAGATGGTGGTACTCTGACAGAAAGCGCTGACTGTCGTCCCACCTTCTTAGCATACCTGTCCAATCACAAGACGTAGGATAATGAACTATGAAAATGAGCCAATAGAAACAACCCCAAATGAAAACACAGAAAAAACAAATCAACTACAAACACTATCACTTACCGAAATGTTTCAAGAGCTCTTCATAACGCTGCACAAAACTTTGGCTTTTATCATAATCCGTTTCATTAGAAGATTGTAAATTGTTAATAATACTCTAAAAAAAAAAGAAAGAAAATGAAAAAGGGGTCAGTAATCTTAGACTAAACAAGTTTAAAGAAAGCATAAATATTTTGAGAGACTATATGCCAATATTTAGAACTGTGGTTGGCACATTTATAAATACATAACAGACTAAACATGAAATACACAAACACCAAATGACATGTTCTTAACATTCAAATGTTATAATGTCTCAGATTGGAGACGCATAAAGGAGGTTAACGAAAATCTTGCCTATGGCATCAGACAGTATAACCAACAATAATTTCACTGAAAGCTGGATAGATATTGGCAAGACACACAAAACTGAAAAGTGGTGTAATGCTAACAAAAAAAGAGACTTTTTAAGGAAGAAATGCCACATAATTTTCCAGGTTACTGGCTTAAAATCCACAATTTAGTTTACAGTTCTTTGCATATCTTGGTAACTTGCTGCAAAGCAGACCTCACAGACAAAGTTCTAATGTTCTGGGTTAGCAAGGCTACCTTGTCAAACACATCTCGGCTGGCCTCAGGACACAGTGTGGGACTCTTTCCCAGCATCCTTTCTTTATGTCTCCACTCCTGTTCGGTCTGGGATATCTCAGTGGAGGAGGCCAGAGCTCGGGCATGCTCCTGTTCCACAGATTCTGAGCTGTGAAGCTCCAGTCCACATAGCTGGTCCTGCGCCTCTACCAGCTGCCACTGACATGCAATAGAGGCCTTCACAATGCGCTGCTGACTTTGGCAAAGAGATGCCATGCTGTCCGCACTGGGCTGGATTGAGACACATCACAAAGACAAAAAAGATAAAGAAAGCATTAGCCACAATTTCTTCAACGTCTGCAGCATTACTCACTGCATACTCATGGAATATTCATACATAAGCCCAAATTAATGCTTGTCCTGGTAAAACAAGACTGAAAACATCGCTAATGTGGGCTGAACAAGGATTTCTTCCCTGTAAGTGAAAAAAAGGAAAATTGTATCCATCGAATTTATAGTTATCTCGGGAATTTCCATGGATCTAATTATAACAAAACACTCATTAGCTCTGCTGTCACAACACTACCAACTACCAACAACAAACCACCGTTAGCAGGTGGAAAATTAAGTAGTGGATCAAAGAATGGCTCATGACCTCATATTAAAGATCCAGATAAACCCTTTAATACCCCACAATGACAATGAGGCTTTCGGAAACTGTTAACCTAGAAAATATAACATTGTGTGTAAACAACAGTAGACAGAAGACGTTTCATCTGAACAGACACGTCAGTCACTTTGGCATCTAGTTGGCACACTGATTTTTGAAACACAGACTATATTATGCTTTTTATGTTGCAAAGAAGTTAAGCAGGAGCTAGTTTAGTAGGCTAACGTACCCTAACAAAATAAACGTGTCTTTTAACGCCCAATAAACATTTTAAGTAAAAATACAAGCGATCGCACTTTTATACTAATTTAAAGCGTGACAGCGAGTATTGGGGTGTAAATAAAGCGCTATTAAACTTTCTCATGTACCTCGTGTGGGTGTGTGTGGGACATCTTTTCCTTTCGGTCCTGTTCACCAAACCACTCCATGTTGCTGAATAAACTCCGTTTTGAAGCTGGGGATGGTGATCTAGGGTTTATATAGCTTAGGTTCTTACAAGCATACGCGATTCGTTGCTGTCGTAGCAAACACGGAGAGTTATTTTCAGGTTATAACATCAGCAGTCCTCTCCGCAGCTCCTTTTAGCTCCTCATGACAACTACCGTACACTGACGCACTCGTCACGTGTGCAAAACTCCAATCACATGACACAACACGTTCGCCATTGTTTAAAGATTATGATTCGTCTTCAAATTATTATTAAACATTTTAGTAAATTATTAAATGCTTAATACAGATTTTTCTTTAAATTTGGTGATATGATCTCTTTATTTAAATGTAGCTATAATATTGCTACATTTCATATACATGTTCTTTGCGTGCTCCTCCTTTAAATGACAAATTATTATTACTTATTAATTTAATTTTATTATTTATTACTATTATTTATTTGATATTTAATTTGATCTTTATTTTGATCATTAATTTGTTATTTAATGTTATTTAATTAAATCAGTGAATTAATACGGGGTATTTAAAAATCACTTCTCCGTTTTTTATGTATATGCTTTTTTTTTATAATTTATTCCAACAGTTTAAACCCTCAATGGATGGCGCTGGAATTCTATGTTTTAAGCGGTATGAGAACATGATAATAACACGGCTCACGTTCAACTGCCATAAATGACAAAAAATATGTATGTAATATTTTTATTAGTATGACAACATTATGCGTCTGGAATTGTTTATTCCAGAAGTCGCGAGAATAGTTTTGTGTCACACCGTCAAACGTCTATAGTAAACAAATCTGCCATATAATGGTTCCGCCCGGATATATTGAAAGATTTATTCTACATACTGTCTCTTCGTTTGACATCGACGTTATCTAAGTGAGTTGAGTATTTAAATTATTTGAATATAATAGCATTACATCCGTTAAATAATGCATATGTAATCATTTTTTAACATTAGGAGTTTATAAATTACGTAAAGAAACACGGTCATTGTTTTCCAGATATACTAGCATGATGAAGTTAGCCTGTCCAGTAAAATTCAGTATTTTCACATGAGTTCAGACTCATGTTCTGAAATGAAATAATCTGGTCTACCGTGAACAAATGTTGTTGTAAACTTTGAACTAGTGTTTCCGGTAACTATTTTCAACAGCTGAATTCTAGAACCAGTGTTTGTTTGGTAAACTCTAGGCAACATAACACTTGTATTTACTTAGGATGTGGTGGCAGGCCAAAGCTGTTTAATATCAACATTATTTATTGATTATTAAAAGTTAATTTAACCCATTCAAGTCAATTTGGAGTTAACTGGACAGATTTAATTTAAACGGTTACCGCGTTAAATAGTTCAGGGGAAATCTGTTTCGTCTAGAGAGTGTGACCTTTGATTTTTACTTTTTCTATTCTGTACATTAGTAAAATGTTATTGAGACGCATTATGTAGTAATACAGAAATAAATTTGCATTTGCAAATCGCCATAAGCACAACGCGTTTATTTAAAATGTTAATGTCGGATAGTGAGATTATGAGAGGCAAGGCCAGTTGCTCAGTTTAGTTTACAGCGTCCTGATGCGGCTTGGCGCGTGGCTCCAATGTTTGGGTCTTTTAAATAACAAAAGAGCAACTCCCACAGCACGTATGAACACAGAGCTGAAGCGTCACCATAGAATCAAGTTTTATTGGTCACGCACACAACCAGGCAGAGTAAGACATGCTTGATAAAGAAGAATAACCCTGCAAAAATGTATAGATTAGGAACAAAGATACGAATAAAGTAAAATAAATGTACAAAACTTAAGATTAAAACAATTATATAAATCTGAAGATTTGCTGAACAATTATATAAATTATGTATTTAAAAGAATTTGCAATACAATATAATAAGCAAAAGTGAAAGTAAAAAACAAATGGTATCACTTTACCAAAAGTTTTTATAATAACATTAGTTATTACATTTGCTAATAACTAAACTAGCAATGAGCAGTATAGTTTCAAAGCATTTGTTAATCTTTGCTAATTGTTCATGTTAGTTCATTATGCATATGTTAACACACAACTTTTGATAAAGTGTTAGTAAGTGTTTAAATTAATTCGCTACGATTAATAAATGTTGTAGAAGTAATGTTTGTTTTTAGTTAATGTCAACAAAGGTAGTTAACTGTACATCAGTTGCTTCCACGTGAATATTAGTGCGTTATGCTGTTCAAGTCACACCCACAATTCTGTGCCACCACCAACCTGTACATTGTTCTTTACGTTATTTAGCTTTAAGTTATTCATAGGTATCCATTAATACGCAAATAGCCACAGGACTGAGATGAACGTAGTATACAGGTGGCTTTCATACTGTGTAAATCATGTGTCTCCACTAGATGTCAGTAAAGACCAGACAAGGGCTGAGTAATCGTCAAGCGCTAAAGGTTTCAGGTTTTAGGGCCAGGAGTTTCCCTCGAGACTGCTGAGAGAAACAGTCCAGACTTAAGACCAAAAAAAACGCACTCAGCCTCAAAAGTACGTTGCCTAGCCAGCTGGCAGTCTGCCTTTTCTTGGGCTGCTGTTCCCACAGGGAGGAAAACTGCGCTCTTGTGCGTGTGTATGTATGTGTGGAACTGAAATGTGTACGTGTGAATACTGGATTGTGATTTTTGAGTCTTGACACCTGCAGCACTTGTTCACATGTTGCTCAACACAAGTCACATTAACTGTTAAGTTGACAAACTTGAAGAAAATGTTGTTATACGTTTCCTTTGTTAATCTTAGGGTTAAGGATATTAGTTACCCTGAAGCATTGCAAATATTGTAGGGAACCTTGTAGGGATATTGTAGGGATTCTCTTGCTGACCTGAGAGAAAAGTATGAAAATATCTAAGAACAAATTGAAATGATCCGCTTCCCATATGCACAGTACGAGCAATATTAAGACCAGCTGGAAAAGCCACACATTTTTGGGGGATTACTACATTATATCAAAAATATATTCATTTGACTTTATTGTTTGAGGTACAACTCCTGCTCTAACATCCCAGTTTTTCCATTTTTAAACACATGGAAAGAGTTTTTGGGTTGGGATTTAGGAATAACGTCAGCACTAAAGATTTTTAAATCAGATATGAATGTTAATAAAAACCTGTCGAGGAAATGAATTATAGAATGTCAGTGATGTTTAGATGCTTCTAATAGTGCTTTAACATGTTAACCAGATGTGCACTGAGTGTTTGTTCATGTGCTTTACAATCGCAACAATAAACTTCATTCTTTTGAAAAAGGTGTGGTAGCCTTGATCTCAGAGCGCCGCCAGGTGAGCAATGATGAGCCTGGAACAACATTTAAAAGGTAAGAAATATGCCCTTGCACACAATATTTTATTACTGGTGTTTGCTAATGCAGAAGTACATTGAAGACTGTACCTATGCCAAAAGAAGAGATCAGAATATCATAGAAACTAGGGAATGAATTCAATTGACTTGGACCACCAACAATCACCTAGTGCTGGAGTCTTTTTAATCAACACCCACATGGTTGGCATTCTACATGCTAAACCAAGCAGTCAGTCACTTTATTTTCTTTTAATTTTCTCTGTGAGTGGAAGCAATACATGATATGGATTTATGTAACTACATACCTACCTCTTTCAATAACTGTCTCTCTCTCTAACTTCCCATTGACTAGCTGCACTAAGTCCACATTCCTTAATGTCCTTCCACCCCTGTTTCCTCCTATGTGTTTTTGTGCGTGCATAGTAAAGAATGAGGTTAGGGTGGAGTAGATACAAAGATGAGAGAATATACATGTGTGTGGGCGTGTGTCACAGCATTAGAATGTTCGCACGGCACTGTCACACCAGACACAGACAGCTGACTTATGGGAAAAGCCTAAATAATGTTAAAAAGAGCCTGTTAAGCTTGCGTCTAGTGTAAATGCAATGAGCTCCGTGCAGGAATATGCAGCTCGGAGGGGATGGCGAAAAGCCCTTTGCACCACTTTCCCAGGCTGGGGGTCAGGAAGGCTGGATTTTTTACACAGTGACTACCGTGTTGCCCTTTCCGGGAGAAATCCTAGACAAACATGAGGTGGGGGGAGGTGGGGGGCAGGAAAACCAGCCCTGGGAAGCAGGAGAGGGAGGGAAAAGCAAGGTGTTGACCACACAGCATGAGAGAGTCCAGTTCTTTTAGGGCTGCTCAAAGCACCATATACCTCCCTCTATTTCTGTATTGTGATTGTTGTCTCCTGCCTCACCCCCACCTTCCTCTTCAAAAAATGGCTCATCTTCTCACAGTTTGGTGGGCTGAAATCACCCCAAAAACACAGTTCCAACACCTCATAAACAACAATAGACACCTCCCTTTTCTCCCTGTTACGCGTATTAAATGTAAATTTCTGACCCTTTTTGCTCAATTCAAATGCGACGTGAAGTGTCCACGTAACAATGGCTGACTGGGAAAGAAAGAGCCAAAAAGTGCATTACAAAGGAAATGAGAGAGTTAAACCTGTATACTGTATTTAAAAGACAAATGTTTGTCATCAAATCTTTAAATGGTGGGAAATGTGAGTTTATAAAGCATCTAGCCATCACCTTGTAGAAAATTCTGTTTCTCACAGATATATGGTGTTTCATAGAAACAAATGTGAATGATAGTTCATGTTGACAGAGATGAAATTAAACGTTTCCCTCAGCTTATTGTTAGTTGTGTGCTACATCTACAGGTGTTGACCTGACTGACCTACAAGAGAACCTCTGTGACTTATGGAACAGAAAAGAACAGGAGCAGGTGAGAAACTCAAGCAATTATGTTAAAAAAAGAGGGGGGGGGGGGTCAAAAGTGTAATTGGGGCAATATTTTACACCAGGAAAACCCAGTAAAACTTTAGGATGAGGTTCCATTTGTTACCAATTGTTAAATACGTTTCTTAAAGACAGAGTATGTGATTTTTCTGGTTGAAAGTTACATCTGAGTGTTCCTGTAGCTCAACTGGTGGCTTGTTGCATTATCAGTGCAATTGTTGTGGGTTTGATTGATTCAAATATATGACTTGAATGTACTGTAAATCACGTGTTAAAGTGTCAGCCATATGCATAAATGTAATGTAAGTGTTCTTAATATTTAAATAAACAAACGTATATCTTCTGTGAAAGGAATTTGTTAAAGTATTCATCAGTCCTAGTTATTGCTAATTTCAGCATTTACCAAAACATTTTTAAAATCAACTGTTGTATCTGTTATTATTTAATGCAAAGTGAACTAACATATGCAAATAATGAACAACAGTATTTGCATTAGCAGAGATGTATTTGTTATTGTTTGCTCAAAAGATGGCTAATGCATTGTTAATACATTGGACTTTATGCAGTGGTACTCAAAATTCTTACATAATGTTATTAGTGAATTCAAATGTTATTTGTCAGATTAATTATTTTTTACACCTGTAGCATTTTTCTAATTGTTTTTATGTAATATTTATTAATGAAAAGACCTTTTTTTTCTCTGTCAGCTGCGACAGGTTTTAACAGAAAGCTTCTCACAGATGATGGAGCCCTTGTGTGGGCTGCTTGACCTAACGGAGGCCTGTTTTATTGTCCAGAAGAGCAGGCCCACCACCCTGGTCCAGTTTATTCTTGCAGAGTTCATGGACTGGATGACAAAAAATCCCAAGGCTGGTTTGCAAAGTCTCGGGGAGAAAGAGAGACTGTGTTTACAGCAGCGAGCCCTGGGGCTCCTGACAGACTCACTGCCCGGGTACATGGACCCTCTGCTGGAGATCTACCAGCTGAGCTCACTGGAGAAATCGCTGTTGATAGAACATGTGTCTTACCTGCAGGACTGCTGCAGTTACAAAGAGGTAAGAGCTGACTGACACTTTCAGTGTTGAAAACAGACTTCAGTATTACCAAAACGTAGACCCCAATATTACGGCAGGCCAGTTAACTAGCTGATATTTGGCATTTTGAGTTTAAAAATGGTCTGAATTTAACTTTAATTACATTAAAATTTTAATTACAATTGCATTTTTAATTATATTGACCCGTTTGGTATGAATACATGGCTAAATATTACTAAAAAGTTTTTTTGCATAGTGACATTGAATCAGCATAAATTACTGCCACAAGCAATATTATGTTGTATACATTTTTATGAATTATCACTATCACATTACAATAATTATTTTTGATTTCACAGAATGAGAAACAGGTGGGGAGTTTTGCCTGGGATAATTGCTCTGGTTATTAATATGAATAAATTACATTGTTTCTTTTTGCTATTCATTAGTTTGTTTACTTGCTATGTGTATCTAGATATAAGAACATATTATGGTTTATGACAGGCAGTGGTGTTCAGTGTGAAAGTGGAACTTCAGAAAGAGCTTGACATGGAGAAGGTGAGCTTAGCATTAGCATCCCACTGTTATGAAGAACAGGACCTTCATCAGTCATCTCAGTTCTTCTCTCCACTGTGTGTCCTGGTAGATGTGTGTGCCTCTCATTCTCCTGGACAAGCTGACACTGGTGGAGATGTATGTGCGTGGTCACTCGATCCTACAGCAGCAGCTGGTCACACTGCTGGACTCCTGGTGCGATCCAGCCTTTGACATCCAGACTTTGCTGAGGTGAACACACACATGCACTGTCACTGTCAGATGTTGCTTGGATGATTTCACTTCCCAATGTTCCTTTTTTTCCTGGAATATATTGTTTGGCTTATGCTAAATAAGTATTTGGGTTCCTGCAATCCTGGAAAATCATCAATTGTAAAACCAGATAGTCAGTCAAATCATTCATAGACTTGTGTCATCTCTAAAATTCTTTTTTTAAAATCCACATCCAGTAATCATGAATCAAGTTATTGGAAATTCATGGGAACACTATGTATTGGTTATGAGTGGATGTATCACTAATGGTTATGAGTGGATGTCTGGTTCCAGAAAGCATCCACAACTGGTTCTATCCAAGCATCAGACGGATCAGATTCAGCCCAAGCTTCTCAGCAAACATGTGTTTCGGCTCATGGAAAAATTCAGTATCGACCCAAGTGAGTGTTGCACTGTGTTATAGCTGCACATTTTGTGATGAAATGTTACATCAGTCATTTGCACCTTGTAAAAATGTATGCATATAATGCATAACTTTGGGTCCCATGTGGGGTGGTGGATTAAGGTCTGTGCTCTAATTCGATCTACAAGAGAAAGCTGGACTCACTGAGGTTTCTTATGTACAAGACCTTTGGAGAGGTGAGGACTCCAGTTTACACTAATGACAGTTAATTATTGATGATATGGTTTTTAATAATGGTCTTTGAAACTTGTCCTATATAATGGCTATTATTGTACATAATTATTCAATGCATTTTGTTATAGGGAATGTTTTTATAAAATTTGTTAAAGGGGACATTACATGCCCATTTTCCACAAGTTGGTATGATTCTTTAGGGTCATCATAAAAGTGAATCATACCACTTGACATTCCTTAATGGTTGTGCAAAACAACACCTATTTACCTTTTTGCTGTCAAAACAGCTCTGTTTCACTGCTAACTGTTTTGGTGCACATCTCATTAAATGATAAAAGGCCTTTACAGCTGAACACAGACCAGGTTATATGCCAGGATTGCTTCATTGCCAGTACTTGCTAAAAGAAAATCTATCTTTGTTAGCTAGCTTAGCTACCTGTGTAGTATTTGGGTGGGAACAGGGTTATCCACAGCCATATAAGGAGACTGTATGTGGCTTGGAGGTAGTCTTATTCAAATAACTAGTTATTTACGTAGACTCAAACTCTAAATTAAACTCACTGGATTACAGAGTTTCAGACAGCCCATAACACACTGGCTGCTTTTGTTAAATTTATGTTATAACTTGTTTAATATGTTAAATACGTATGTGTAATATATGTAAATATATGTAAAACATTGCCGTTAAATGGTAAAGTGGCTTGGAAATGAGTGTTAATGTTGTTTTTATGAGATGACTTTATATAGTATTATACAACAGTTAGTTCTGGTCCTTGAATCTGATTAGACATGAGATTTTGCACAACAACACTGAAACACTTTACTGCCTTATATTACTCCACCACAGTAACCCATTAATTTTTTTGTCATTTATGACAGAAAACAATGTCAGGAGACAATTGGAGAGACCATGTTCAGGTAGTATTTTTGTCTTTGATTCAACTCTTCCAATACTCACCAATACTCACATTTTCTTCAGACAATCTAGTTGATGTTAACATGAATATGTTTGTGTGTTTGAACTAAGGCCATGGTTGAAGGCAACACAGAGCTTCAGATTCAGTTGTTGCAGCTGTTGGTTAAACATTGTAACCTCAAGACTGCTGCCCAATGGGCTGTGCATTACGAAATACCAAGAGACAGGCTTCCCTTTGGGGTGTGGGACAAAATTCAGAGCCTCTCACCCAAACAGCTGTAAGTATTGAATCAAATGCATCACCACAGGCACTAAACTTCACTCTTACATGTATTAATGTTTCTCGCAGAGAGATGAATTCTGGGAGTGCTGACCCTGAGTTCTGGATGCCATCTCCATCTGACCAGGAGAAATACTACCAGCTCCCTCTGCCCAGGGAAAACATCCACTTTGTGGAGACATTAGATGAACTTGAACTGTGTAAAGAGGCTGTTTTAGAGGTAAACGTAACCTATTGATTTATTTATTTTCTAATTTATTTATTTATTTGCTTGTTAAGTTTCCTTTTTCTTGCTTAATGAACTGTATGTTTTAAACCTACAATATGTAAATGACCTGACTGTCGAATCGGGTAGCAACTGGTGTATCACTTGTATTGCTAGTACATAATATATCAAGCACTATTTTAGCTTGAACATAAACCTTAATTTAGTTTTCCATAAGTTTATCCCTTGATATAACTGTTCCTCCTCAATCTTCTTTAGCCTGGATCTGTGGTGGGAATGGACATGGAATGGAGAGCTTGTTTTGGCACTGTGTCCTCTCAGCATGTGGCTCTGATCCAGCTGGCCACGCAGGGACAGGTGTTTCTCTTGGATCTGTGCGCTCATCGCATCAGTCACCATAGTGCCACAGTGGACTTCATCAAAGATTTGTTTTCACACAAGAACATCCTCAAACTAGGTGAGCTTCCCTGAAGATCAAGTCAAAGTCAAATATCTTATCAACACACTAGCAGGTCTCAAAAGTGTCCCGCAAAGGCATGTTGTTGTGAAATGTTTGCAAACCAGCAGTGGGCCAACAATGTTAAATTAGATGTTTTAAATCCAGGTGTGATTTTGTTTTTTTCTCAAAAAGTAAATTTCTTTTTTCAATTCAATTAAATTTTGCATACAGTAGAAACTGTAGAATTTCGGCTTGCTTAATTTGTATTCTGTATAAATGTAATCATTGCTAGCATGTCTGTATATTTGTTTGTCTAGGTTATGGGATGTCTGGAGACCTGAAAAGCCTGGTCAGCACATGGCCTGATCTCAGGGAGGAACCTTTGAAAATGGAGGGTGTTCTGGATCTGCTTCATGTCCATCAGGAGGTACCAAAAATGGCCACAGTCAAAGACATCTAGCATATCAAGCAGTGTTTCTTTTAGCTTGGAAAATATCATATGGCTTTCACAGTGTGTTTTATGTCCATAGAGTGAAATGGATTGTTTATCCAAACACTGTTATCGATGGTTGATGTTTTTTATTATGACTGACTCCTCAGCTTCAGCGGAGCTGGTTGGGCAACAAAAGGTGTCGGTCAGTGGAAGTGAGTGATGGTCCAGCAGAGAAGGGTCTGAGTCTGTTGGTGCAGCAGGTGCTAGGGAAACC
Organism: Yasuhikotakia modesta; assembly: GCA_036877545.1. Lineage (NCBI taxonomy): Eukaryota > Metazoa > Chordata > Actinopteri > Cypriniformes > Botiidae > Yasuhikotakia > Yasuhikotakia modesta. The sequence goes on from JBAJNP010000036.1 coordinate 134,987, forward strand.
GTTGAATAAAATCGAGCAGCTTTCCAATTGGGAACGGCGGCCACTACGGGCCAGTCAACTCCGATATGCAGGTACAGCATTATTCTTACAGAGTGGCTAGAACTAGGTGTTAAATCCATAAAAGCTATTTTTATCAACTGACCTTCACATTTTCTGCCTTTCCACTCAAAAAATGCCACCATATGCTGCTGTGAATGGAGTCTCAGATAAAAATGTACACAAATGTCCAAACAACATTTCGCAAAACATTTATTTATAGTACCATTAACACCACAAACTTTGGCATCTATATTTTTTAGGAATGTTTAAGGCCTTCTAACTTCTAAACAAACACCAGCCAGTTAAACTCTGCACAACTGAAGTAACATATTAAACATGTGCACAACTGAAGTAAAAAAAATAGAAATTTATGAAACAAATTTAATTAAGCGGATATAACATTATTAGCTGTATTGTTGTGAACAATGTTAATTTCCTGTTGCATCTTCAGCTGCTGATGCGTATTGTCTGCTGGATGTCTACCTTGTCCTATCAAAGGACCCAAAGGGGTTCAGCTTACCAGAGGACCTCAGAACCGTCCCCTCTACCCAACCATCCAAGAATCGAGAGGAGAAGAAACCCAAAGAGAGGAGCAAGAAAACTAGGAGAAGAGAGGTCTGTTTTTCAACAAATCTCTAGAATGAGAATGTCCCTCTCCCTTATACCACATGACTCGGCTAACTTTATCATCCCTTCCTAGTCCTATGTGTGCTGTGTCAGCACTACAATATGTCCCACCCCAAAGTCTTGTTTCAATACAAAATGTATCAACAAAAGTTCAGATTGAAGAGATCAAGAGATTAAGCCTTGTTCACCTTAAATGTTAAAGTGTTGTCCAATCAATAGGTTCGGCAGAAGGCAAATGAACCCTGCTCTGTAGAAAATGAGAGCATCACGATGAATTCGGAGTATCAGGGGCCCACCATCACCCCACAGGCGCTGCGGGTTGTCTGTGATAACATGCTGCAGGGTCTAGGCCGTTACCTGCGCTGTCTGGGGGTAGACGTTAAGATGCTGGAAAACACAGATGATCATAAAGAAGCAGCAAAGGTAAGATAACCACACCTGCTGCTTATATATAGCAGTGAGCCCCATTGCCTAAACAAGATGCATAAACATGAATAGGACCTCTTGTAGTTCAGATCATGTTTAATAGAATTAGAGATCTGGTAAATTTGTAACTCTATAAGGACCTTAGGGGCATTTGGTGTCCCCCAGGGCTTAGTAGTTAGGCCACTCCTAAATGGTGGTCAGAATTATCCCACTTAGATTCCAATATTAGTTTTAGTAGTCATTAAAGCAATAACTAAACCAGACTATTATTTCAAAAACATGGTGTAAGTATTAAATTGTTGTGTTATATTTTATGCTCCAGCTGGCTCGTGCTGAAGGTCGTGTCATTCTTACTGCAGGACAACCCTACCAAACAGTAAGTATGTGTCAGAGAAAGTGAGATGCATATGCACACAGCAGTCTGCTTACCAAGTCTGCTGCATAGTGTAATTATTTGTGCATGTATGTGGTCATATTGTGTAGCTAAGGTCACAGGTTGGAGAGGGCCGTTGTCTGACTCTGGACTGCTCAGAAAAAGCACGTGACCAGGCTGTGCGTGTTCTCAGACACTTTCATGTGCATCTAACCCGTTCTGATATCTTCAGTCGATGCCAGGTCAGTTGTTTATAACTGTATACTGTACACGGTTACGCTTGTTATTGTCACCAGAAGAAAACATATTCCTACTCATTACCTCATTTAAATGGCATTAATCAACTATCAATGCCCTCATTTGGCAGAACATGCACATAGTGTCCCATCTCAAATCTTTTGTGCCTTATCAGTACATGGAATGTTGTTCCATGGAGCTTTGGAGTTCAAGCAACTAGAGGGTTCCTTAGCAGAGGCTTCTCAGGTGAATCATTAGCTTAACTGCATTAGCCACTGCAGTATTCAACAGTCTTTCCTCTCATGTGTGTGTTGGTTCACATTTGGATAAAGAAATTAGTAATTATTTGAGGGAAGCCAAAATAATAAGGGACAATAATAACAAGGGAAGGTTGGACAAAGAAGGGACATTTAGCTTGTATGTTATGGTCAATGTTCAGTATGATGGCCACAATAACCTGTGTGCTCTATTGGTCAGATCTGAGAAAAGGGATTGCATAGAATGTTGGAATGGATGAATGGGATAGAAGGCTGATGAGGAGAGAAGAGCAGTGCAAGATGGGGCAGGCAGAAAGATACAGAGAGAGATAGCAAAAAGAAAAACAAAAGGGTGAAAGACAGACTTGGGTGTGAGACCAATCGAGATAGCTGCGGCAGGAATGAGGCAGATAGCTGCCTCATTCCTGCCGCAATACCTGATCTCCATTAGAGCTGCACCTCCAGTTCCATCTCAGGTCTGCAGTTACTTCACTACCCATGGTTTARGTGTTTAAGTTATTGCCATTATAAAAATAGAATTTACATTTACAAAGCAATAAAATAATAGAAAGACAAACATACACATACATTTGCCAGATAATGATATATGCTTTATGTATAAAGTGTTTAATGTTCATCCATCTAATGGTTAATTGTAGACTAATGTTTTGCTGTTCTTTCGTTCATGGAAATAGTTCATGATTTTTTTCTTGGAAGTTATGTCTTTGAATCTTGACTGTTCACCCTGTTTTTGTGCCAGTTAGCAAAAATATACAATAACCAGGGACTGATAAATGTCTACAATGACAACAATCTCTGACAAAAACTGCAGTGTTGTTCAGCTGCTGTATTTGCGTGTGTGACCAAAAGTTTTCCCCTTAAAATCTTTTTTTTAAAGATTTTCTCACACAAATCATATGACTTCAAATTGGAATTTGTTTTTGTTTATCATAACTGCCAAGCCATTAATGTGGCATCATGAGCTCTCAGCAACTGTTCAGAATTGCGTCACATCATATTCAACACCCCTCAACAAACCAGTCAAAAGAGTTTCACACCAGACCGATTTCACACCTGAAGCCGAACAGGAACAGGAGAACAGGAAAATGCTGTCTATGCAGAAATGAGTTGTCTAAAACCCACATGGGAGGAGCTTTCCCCCAAATGTGACAATTTTGTGGCCACCTATCTATCCTGAGTGGGTGGCTGTCGGCTCCTGATCTGTCGCATTCCACCATTTGCTGCCTGAGGTCTCATCCACCTCCACATGACTGCAGTGCATTCCCCTGAACAAAATGTAACCCCCCCCCAACTCCCTATGTCTGAACACCCAGAGGGGTAGCTGACTGTGATGCTTGATCAAAAATCTATAAATCAGTGCTATCATAATTCAACAGTAATTCAAGTGAGTGGGTAGTTTAGTGTTTTAATACAAATACTAAACTACTAGTAGTGAACAAGTAGTTTAATATTTGTTTGACATTTGTGCTTGTCAACCAATTGATAATACCAGTTAAGAAGTTGCACCCAAGGCTGGTATGTGGAAGCCCACCCATGCTAAATTATCTCTTTTGTTATCTGATTGTAAAGTCCTTTGCTTAACACTGGCTGGCTGACTTGCCCCCAGCTCTTTCTGAGCCCCCTGTGTGGCTCATTGATACTCATTGTCAATCATTAACCTCTCCCCTGCTCGTCCCTCCATAATCCTCTCTTTTTGTGGCTTTCAATATCTCACAGTTTTTTCCTTACTTCTTTATCAATGCTAGTTTTTACATTCCTGTCTTTCCACACCAGGTTTAAACCAGGCTCAGAGTTAAGCTGGGTTCAAATGAGTGACACTGCATCGACTAGACTGCTAAATGAAGTTGAACTGAGATCCAGCTGTTTTCTGTCAGGAGAAAAGACCCTATTTACACCTAGTTTTAGGATCCATTTTGGGAAATCTGATCACATACATGCAGCGTTTAATCGTTTTTTGGTAGGATCACCGTAATAGAAATAGAAACCATAAATCAACGGAAAAAAGCAATAGTCTTACAAGCATGGTGCCAGTTTCCCTAGCCTAGCATAGAATAGAATAGCATAGTAATTTACAAATCTATGCTAACCTATCCTAATGCATTCAATAGGACAGCAGAAGTCTTCCCTCTTTCATTTTACAAGAAAAAAAGGGTTAATAATATATATTCATACATTACATTCATTTGCACCCACAGGGCAAATTTTTGTCAGAAGCCAAGTACTCTGATTTCATCTCTAAAAAACGTGTGCTAATGTTGCTCTGTTGCTAATGTTGCTCTGCAGACCATGAAGGCTAGATTTCTATGTTTAAGCAAAACAGTTTTGGTGATGTAAGATGGCTGCCAACCCCGTTTTAAGATGAGACTGGCATCACAGACGTGGTTTTGAAGCTTGTTCAGTATTTCCCACGATGCCCTGGGGGGGAAGGCGACTTTTGGAGGCCTCAACTGTGGGGGATGAACAGGAACTGAAATAATGCGAGAAGACAGAAGAACAGAGAGGAATAGAGTGTAAAGAAAAGCTTGTGGCTTTGATCTACAAAATGCTGAGAAAAAAAGGAAAGAGCGTGAAGCAGCAGGACAATTTGTAGGTTATTGCAGTGGAACAAATGTGCAGAACACTGTTAGCTGTTATCTCACTCTCTTGTGGCTTAAACCCATATGGCTTACCTTACTGTATTACAACGCATGAAGGAAGGTATTTAGCTGCTATTTTTAAATAGAGAAGTTAATATTGATAACTGCTGTCCCTGGGCCTTATTTACTTTTACTGTATGGAAAAGCAGCTATGTTTCATTTTGCTGTATATTTCTTTGTGTTTTGCAAGACATTGTTATATGGGTTTAATATAGATGGTGAGTAACTGATAAAATTTGTTTAAGAGAATATCACAGATAAAATTATTTATAGAGGAAATGTTGCAATGCCCCGTCACCTGTCATAAGACGCCATTTTCACAGTGCAATCAGTTTTTAATAGATAAATTGATTTTTTTTAATAAAAAAACATGACATTACAATTGTGAAATGGGTTGGAAATTCCTTTGCAAATTTGTTGCCGTTTCATGTTGACTAATGAAAAAACATGTTTGGGTCAAAGAGTGCAAAAAAAAACAGCATGTTGGCTATTGTGTTGTTGCTGTATCCCGACCCCTGCCTGTGGGACGAGAAGGAAAGGGAAAAGGAGGGAAAAGTGAGAGAGTTTGAGTTGAAGAGCACAGGGAGACATTCCTCAGACATGCCAAGACATTCCGAGGGAAACCATCCCAAATATTTCCCACTGCATTATACTGTGTGTGTGTATGTGTGCGAACATATGACTTCTGTTTTAGGGGCCACTCTTAAATACTGACTGACAAGCTGTCTGCACTAAAGGAGAGCGTGAAGTGTGTGTGGGAAAGTACAAGTGAGAAAGTCAAAGCGAGAATAATTGAATCTGTGCGTGTTAGAGAGACTGAAAACCGAGAAGGGGTGGAAAAGGTCGCATGAAGTGCGTCTTTTGAAAGCCACAGGAATCTTGTTCAAATTTATTTTTTTCAACCTTTCTTGTAAAGAGCAGAATTCAGGCATTTCTCGCAAAGCTTTCCATAGTCGTCTTTTGACTTACGGCATAAAATCTGGTGAATTTAGGCAAGAAGTGACTGTTTGACTGATGTCACAGCCAGTCATAGTTACCATACTTACCATTTAGGACCAGACTTGTTTAAAATAGCATGCTATATAGTAAGTGACATGTTTTTGTGCGTGTGACATATTTGTGTCAGTTATGGTTACCCAGAACTAGAATTCTAACTATCACTGCAGCGCTCTAGAAGTAAGTGGGGGCATGACTCCTTAACTTGTAGATGATAACTGTCCCAACAGTAACAGAGCAGTGTGAAGACAAATTATCAGTGTGTCTCCTGGAATGGTTGTACCAAATACAGGTTTTAGAATATATGGTTCTAATCATGGTTATGTAATATTGAATGTCTTAAATGGAAAGTTAATCAAAAAATTGTCATTATGTACTTACCTTTTAAGTTGTTCCAAACCTTTAAAAGTTTAATTTCGTTTTGGGGCACCATATACTTCCATTTTTTTTCTACTTGTGTTTTGTTCCTACTATGGAACTCAGCAGTGCCCCAAAACTGTTTGGTTAACAAACCTATTTAAAATATCAATAAGATATTAATACCAGTTAGGAACAACTTATGGGTGAGTAAATGATGACAGAATATTAATTTCTCTGTATATTAACTCTTAAAGACCATGAAGGGCTTTCAAAGTTTGAATGGCACAAACCTACAAGAATTCCCCTTACTCCCAAAATTTGTGAAAAGATGCATCACATGGTCCATAATCAGACCATGGGGAGTCTGGGGTGTGGTGTCTAATCTGAGACTACGCCTGGGCTTGCATCTGTCAAGTCAATAAAATAAAAGCTCCATGTGACTTTAAGATTCACAATGATTCCTAAACTTTTTTTGCTGGAAAATAGTTCTATATTGTGTTTTGCACACCTATGAAGTTTGCTTCACACCTACTAAGTCTACCCTCTGGTGCACAGACAAATCTGTGTGCTTGCTGCTGTTTGTGTGTCTGTTAGAGGTGGGAGTCGGTGGAAACTTCTTGATATGATGATTTAACTATCTAGGATGAAAAAATATGCAAAGAACTTTAGAATACATCAGAATGTTAATATGCTATTGTGAGGTAAAATGTTTCAGGATTTTGAGGGCAAGGGGTTAATCAGTAAGAATAAGTTCAGCATATGTGGCTTTAGATCCGGTGTGTGTGTTTGTGTTTATGGGTTTGTGTGTGAGTGTGTATAATAGAAGCATATTTCCTGTTGGCACCCCCAGTTGTTTCCATTCTCTGGGTCCGCGATTAGCCGCGGTGAGGAATCCGTAGCACCCAGCAGCTGGAATGTCCTGTTTGTCTAGTTCTGTTTGTGCTTTTAGTGCACTGTGTTTTGATTGGCCCGGGTGGCATTGGTGCGTATTTGTGTGGGACTGTAACACAGTGCAGACCCTTGCTGTTTGATGTGAGCCATTGTGTCAGAGCCAGGCTGCTTCCTGCTACTGCAGAGAGAAAGAGAGAGAGTGACCCTCACTTGGGCTTTTCCTAAATATACACTTATGTGTATATTTGGTATGTAATGGTGCGTAATTTCCGTATTTTCTGTATTTTCCTTAGTCCATGTTGCAGAGTACTACAGGAAAATTCTAGGTTGTTTTAATTATATTGTCTTAGGAGCCCATCTATGTCATGCTTTTCTTTGCCAAAGGCAGTTTAAGGGACAATTCCTGTGTTCAACGGCTTTAACACCAAATGTAAAATCAAAGCGAAATGAAAATGCAAAACAATTTTGAATCATTCCTTTGAGCAAAAATACAGTAAGTATTATAAAAGTAAATACTAAGTCATACAGTGAGTCAAATAGTAAGTCAGTAAAAGTATTATTTTGTTATCAAATTCTCTGGCCCATTTAACTAGACTTTTTGTAATACAGTGTAGGACAGGGTTTGTTCATTGACTAACCCAAGAACGGGCAATAAAAATATAGATACGTGCTTTAGAAAACACTGCAAACAACATATGAAAACTGGTGAATGTCTGTGTGAAGAAAAACAATAGAAAGAGATACAGTGAACACAAAAAAAGAAAGAGAATTCTTCCCAAGTAACACAACAGGAGGGTAAATGATTGACAGGTCTTTTCAGAAAGAGATAGCAATGGAATGAGAGAGGGGAAAGAGTGAGAGCCAGTTCAAATGAGCTCTTCCTCTCACTGCTTTCTGGTTAAGAGCATTCCTGAGCTGCGATGATGTCATGAGAACTGGCCCCTAGGCAGACAGGGCCGCTTATGTTCCTCAGAGGGGAGGGGCTGCACTCTCTCACCTCACTGAAAGAGAAAACCATATATCACTTCCATACAACACAAATATGTGTGTCGGAAAAGAAGCTCGGACGCAGACACAAATATTGTCCCTGTTTATGTCTACACTTAATAGTCCTGAAACTTTCAGTGGCAGAATGTTTTACTGTTAGACTCCGGCATAGATGCTGGTTTTATTGTAAATGGCAGCTTAACAGTCTTTGTGTGGCACAAATTAGATTAAAGACATTCACATTCCCCCACGGGTTAAAGAGTCTATGCAGGTTAAATGAGAAATCAGTTTGTTTAAAATGTAGGTAACATTAGCTGAATATTAATGTCATTCATGTTAAAGGCTCCATCTGCAATCTATTTTCCTTTGAGATGTTGTTTTTGCAATGCATTGTAACAAAAAAAAACAAAAACATGGTAAACCTCTGTATTTTACAGAGCACTGGAATACTCTCCATCTCCTCCTAGTAGTTAAATATGTGAAAAAGCTTTAAAGGGCATTTTTACAAGTTTTGCTCTGAGGGTTGCTCAACTCAGTTATTCCTATGAATGAAGTGTGTGTGTGTGTGTGTGTGTGTGTGTGTGTGTGATGAAGAAAAGCATTGTGTGCCTGTGATTTACCATGAAATGGACACCGACCTTTACCATGTGTGTGTTTATCTGTCAGCTTTTCCATCCCCAGAATTAATCTTTAAGTTCCCATGTTGTTGCACACTGCAGAGAATTATGATTTTCCACAAGCTATCATTCAAACCCATTTTTATCTCTGTTGTCTTTCATGAGCTTACATTCTGAAAATGGCACAGCATGCCTCTAAAGTCCAGGGCTACGTGCAGCGTTCCCTGTAGCCCTGCAGACTGGGTTGCTGTTGCCAATGTTAATGCTATCCTTCTTTGCTTTGGTTGAGCAGCTAAATTGGCCTTAGCTGGTCATCTAGATTTGGCTGTTTATCTCTCTTACCCAGAACAAGTAACTTTTATATAATTTTAACTTAGCAATGAAATGATGCATACAGCTCTGTCCAGACTTTCCCTCACTATTTATGTAGAGAGAGAGGGAAGTTGGCCTAAAAGCATTTGCCTCATTTAAAAATACATGAATGTGGCATTTATTATAAAAAAGATTAGTGCAATTGGTGCAATTGTGAGAAAATAAGTTCTCAAAACTTAGTTGAGATTTAAAATGGAACACTGGAGATTTGTTTTTAATTACAACGAATAAAGTATTGTACATTTCTGCTAAAAATCCACATTCAGTAAAATTAAAGTTCAAGCTTTTTAAGCTACTTCAAATAGCTTAAAAATGGCACCTGTAGTGTCATTTATTAGTTTCTTAATAGTAATAGTAATTTATTAATATTGTTCTCCATCCAAGAAACACTTGAAACCATTTTGTTCTATTTAAACAAATAGTTGTTATGTGTTGCAGCCAGTAGTATCTTCACATACAGTGTCCATGGGAATGTTGTTGCTCTTGTGATGGATTCTTTTGCAGAGGCTAGTCTGTGCACAGACAGACACTCCAGAGCCACTGAAAACAGGACCCCCAATGAAGCCTGTCACCTCAGTGTGTGAGCAATAACAGCCCTGGAGCCCCACAGTTAGTGTATGTTTGTTCCTCTGTATGTTAATGAGGGAAGGACTGGTGACCCATCGTGTGTGTTTGTGTGAGGTTAGAGGGTTTAAACTTGATGAAAAATTGATTTATTTTTGGGTACATGACACTTAAAATGTACAAATTCATGTCTTGAATTACATGCCATACCTCCTGCAATACATTTTATAACAAAATATAAAATAAAATAGCATATATTTTAAATGAAGATAATACATTTCATTAAAATGTTTACATTTTACAAGTTATGTTACAATTTATGTAGAATGTAGAAGAATGCAGATTTCGAAATTTAGAAAACGTGAGTTTTCTAAGATTTAAACAAACCTGTTTTTGGATTTTTTTAGGTTGTTAAACCTGAAACATGTTCATAGTTAATTCAGTGGATTAAATATGTGTGTGGTTACTCTTCTAAGAAACCTTTGTGACCTTGGGACCTGTTGTTTATAAGTGATGGCAAAATAAAATGGCTTAAAGGAACGTTATAAGAAATGGTCTGCCATTATTTATTTACCAATGTTATATGGTTTGATTTTATTTTGCTGTTGAATGCAACGAGATTCATGCATTTGAAGTGTCTAAATACTTTATGGGGCCATTGCACCCCTCTCCGAGTCAGGCTTGGGAATAGGGGTTAACAGGGGCTGGCAGTGTTTCCTCTGTGTCTGGTTCGGCTGATATTATCAAGGGTTGGAAGTCTGCTTGCTTTGGGAGTGCTGGGCAGTTGGGGTGGGAAGGGTCGAGTAGCAGTCTCCTCGTGGGACATTTGAGGTATATGAACACTGAGGTCAGACTCTCTGGCTTGGGAAAGGGCTGGGAGAGCCTGGACTACTGTATGACATTTATGGAAAAATGGCCAAATTCAGACAAGAAAAGATGCGTGCTCACCCCTTCTCTCCTTCCTTCCCTTCTTTACACTTAACCAGGGCAAGTTAGTTTTCTCACAGGAACCACATTACTGCATTCATGGGTCTTGCGTATTAGGAAACGGAGGAGGCGCCTAGGTTAGCCTCATCTGTTTCACCTTTAATGGATTAAAGGGATTTCCCAGTTCTCTGGTAAACCATAGCTTGCTTGGGTATGTTCATTACCGTTCATTATCGTTCTGACTGACTTTGTAACAAACCGGCACATTTGATCTCTAGATTCTTCCCTCTTTGAGGCTCTTTAAAGATCTCCATTACAAAGAGCAGAGACACAAATGGCCCCAAAGCCACAGTGTAAGAGCAGTGGCCCAAAGAGGCTGAAATCAAAGTGACAACGTTTCTTACCTCCTCCTCACCTTTCCCTGCAAGTTCCTGATTGGTCAGGTTTTGTACCTCTTTGCATCTGTCTGTTTAAACCCTCCCTCTGGGGAATATTTCTCTTTTTCTTTCTCACCATTTTTTCTTTGCTTTTTTTTTGGTGAGCCAGGCCGGTCCAGCCAGTTCCCACAGTGTGCTTCCCATGGTTATCTGTGAGGAGATAGCGTCAGGGATGGAGGATGATTGAGATTTGGGGGGGTTTGGGATGTTTGACAGAGACCAGGAAGGACAGCTTTGCAACTGGGAGATAGCAGCTCTGTTGCATGGAGGGTGGGGGTGGTCATGATGCTAGTTGGGGTTACTGGGGTCCAGCTCTCAGATATCAGCAGAGAGCAGGGGGCATATAGAGCTGTAGTTGGTGGGGGTGATGGTGGACTGAGGTGGGGCGGAGCAAGAGTTCCAGGGGCACTCTGAGAGGGACCGCTTCAGTTCCCACACACATAATGACTGTGTCACAGGAGACTGAGAAGGGACAGCCTCTGGCCCTGGGGAATTTAGTAGAACTGTTCAGAACGTAAGAAAGGGAGGGGTGTGGAGGGCTGCCGATGGGGTTTGTGACACAGGAACTCTCAGGCCTTTTCATGCTTCACCTCCTCTCTTTCACACCCGAGGTAAAGCCCAATTTTAACCCCCAAGCTCCTCTACTTCACTTTCCACTTCATCTCCCCCCACTTTTGTCTCTTTCCCCCTAAGCTTTTGTTCACCACCTTGTCTTATTTCCTCCCTTGCTCTTCTTTCTCTCTCACATGTCTTTTTGTCCACCCCTGCTGCCATCACCATCCTGTTTTGTCCTTTCCTTGTGGACATGACACGTTGGAAAAGATGCTTTGAAGTCAGCTTTCCCCTCTTGGGCTCTAATGTCTTATCCAGCATCATTAGCACTTGACCTCTTTCCCTGTTATGCCCTTTAATTTCACTTTGTCTCCTCCTTGCTGTGCTTGTGTGTGCACAATTATCTTTGTGAGAAGATCAAGCTCATTGGATCTCATTTGCAGTCTTATTCTGTGGCACAATGTGCCTTTCATGTTCATGAAGCTGTTTTCCGGAGTTTGATACTGTCGGCACCTTTGGGCCCCTTTGACGTTGCTACCTAATACCACCTTACCATTGAAATGGAGCTGTTTTTCTGGGCCTGAACCACTTTCTTCGGCACCACAAATGTAGGTGGCAAAGGAGTATGTGGCATTGAAATTATGTAGCTAACATATATAAACTATAAAATATTTAGTTTGGAAAAATGGGTTTAAAAACCTGGTTCTTCTGGTTGCTCAACCACCCTTGCCAGCATGTTGGGTCTAAAATCTGTGGTGCCCAATAGACAGACACCAGACAACCCACATCTTTCTCATGCTGGTCTCCCCATCAGGGCTGCCATAGTCAATATTTACAGTTGGGGATGAATCATGAAGACTTCACAATAGCATTCCAAACATGCTTGAGTGTGTCGGTTAAGAAGAGCGAGTGAGAAAAGAAAGAGAGGTGTGAAATGTAGCACAAGGGTTGTGCAACAGAATCTGGTGGCGCTCCCATGACAAGACATCAGGAAACAGGACGGGACAAATACCGCAGCAAGTTACTGTGGGTGTGGTGGGAATACTGCACTGTGTGTCAACTTTGCCCACAGTTTCTCTCTTTCTTTCTTTTCTCCCTTACATGTATGAGTTCATCTGTCCTGAAAAGGCATTCAGTATTTGTCAGGTTTTGCTTTATCATCCACACGTGAGAGAATAAATTAGCTAGTAACCAATACATTTTTTTAGTTCCATCTAGGGCATTCCATCTAGTTCTATCTTCGGATTAAAGCTGATAATATTATGTCTCAACTTAAATATATGGTCTGATATGGCTTCAATAATTGCACTAACAAAGCTTACAATAGATTGTCTTAATTTTACAACCAATTTTACATTTTATATATATAAAAAAGACAAAATAGTCTAATTTAATACATTTATCATCATTTTCAAAGTCTTTTCTTGTTTTTCCAATTTGACAGCTGTTGCATGTTGTCCAGACCCCTTTTCATTAAGTAAACCCAAGTAAGAGTGTTACTTTCATTTAAATGCATTAATAATTCATTAATAATAATATGTATACAATTATTAATTAATTAATAAAATCTTATTGAATAGAAATAAGATTAACTCTCATAAAAGCAAATAACTTTTTTTCATACATGTTTGCATATGTTTTATAGTTATAAATTAAAACATATTTCTCTCATACTCACAGAGAAGAAACAAGAAAAAGACATATGAAACTAGTTTACTTTAAACAGGAAAATTAATGACCAGCATATTAAAAAGCATATTAAATCACTAAAACGTTCACAAAATTGGTTCTTTTTATATCAGCAAAATGACACAATATATGACAGATATTCATCTCTCCAAACCATTGTCCAAACTCTGGTTTATTTACAACTATTTGTGAACAATAAAACCCCCTTGCCACAAAAAAGTTCCCTTGCCACATCCTCAAGGGTATTTGCTGCTGGAAGTATATAACAGTCATTGATCTGACCGCCTGACACGAAAGAATGAAGAATGAGCTAAGAAAGAGCTATGAACCATTCTTGCTTTCAGGGTCCGAAGTGGGACTATTATCCCCCTATTTGAGCAGTGCTAAAGAGCTCAGCTCTGAGACAGGAGCAAGTATCAATAGGGCGGGTGGAAAGGCTAGATTCACAGAGGCCAAGGTACCACACAAAAGCCCCATGCCCCCCTGAGCCCTGCAGCTAAAGCCCACATAAAGAGCCTCCTCACTAGCCATTATTCTTCAGCTCCTGCAGTTCTCTGTAAAACCACAGTTCCAAACCAGCCCCCCTCATCTAGTGCTGCCAAGAAGCTTTCTGGGTGTGTTGAGATGTTCCAAGACTCTTAGAGAAGCCTTTCTCACATGCATATGTCATAAGAAAACGAGAGCTGTCAGAATTGAATACTATGAGACTGTCTTTGACTGTCACTGGATCATTAGACCTGACAAAAATGCAAATGTAAAGCACCTCGAGGTGAGGACACAGTAGAGGAAGAGGTCAGAGCAGATGAGCTTTCTGCTAATGCCTTGAGTAAACAAGCCGTCTCGCATCCTATTACCTACAACGGAACTGAAGTTTGGGCATTTTTCATTCCAGTCACAGCAGTGTTGTGGAAACCATTTTAAAACTATAGATTCTCAAGCAACAAGCTACATGTATTTATTAAAGTAGTTGAATACAATATTAGATAATGACATTATCGTTTAAAATATATACAGTTACTATCAGTTGATATAGTTTAGTTTCATGATTTCATTACTTGAGACAAGCAATCTCTGACTGGCATTTTACGTTTAAACGCGTTGAAATGCACAGTATAAACAAACCAGTTATTGCGATTACTGACGGTAAAGCAAATACTAGCTATACAACTAAATTTGCTAGTGAAACTGTGAAAGTAGAAAGTCACCAAGTTAGTGGTTTTAGATATTTACATAGTAGTAAACTAAACTAAGTTGAAACTATTGACTTAGAAAACATCTGCAAAGAAAAACAATCTGCACAAGATTGAAGAAGCACCAGATTCATTGTTTCTCATAATTTTGATCTTTGAACTTTTTCCTCACAAGTTCTTGTTTTGATAAATTTTGATACTGTTTTGTTAATTCCAAAACCAGAAATGCAATTAAAAAAAAGCACATATTAAATATGAATATAAGCACAAATTTAATTATATAATTACATTTTAAATTAATTAATTAATTAAAACCCTATATAGGTAATAGGTAGGGGCCCGACCTATTAAATGTGGTTTATGGGGTCATATGTCTTCATGTTCAGTTCACTTTTTTCACAATGCATTTTTAAAGCAGCTTTACATATAATGAGAATGTAAGGAAAAACAGAAAACAGAATGTTTAACATGTAAAACACAGAATACATATAAAACTTAACTTTCACCATTACTGTAAGAGTGAGGTTAAAGTAATGCCAGACAATCTTTTTGTCTCCACATACAAACCTTTGTCTATATGGTAATGTTTTTGGCTGCCCCAGCTTGCAATAAATGTCAAAATTTAAGTCTTGCAGTGCCAGCAAGGCAGGAATCTAAACCCCACTTCTGTTCCCACGCTTACCTGCCTCAAAATAATAGCACTCTCCCCTCATTGGTCAGCCGCTTGGTCATGTGACCCAGCCCCAGCACAAGTCCGCTGCCTGTATGCAGTCCGGTTTCCAGATTTTCCCATGGGAGCGGCAGTGAGTGAGAGGGAGAACGGAGTGTGTGCAAATCAAAATGAATATTTTCCCTCCGCTCCCTTCCCCCACCTGCTGCCTATTGGAGCTCTATATCTCGAATCTGTCTTTTCTCCAGCACATCGTGCTAGTTTAAAATGTTTGAAGTTGAAGGCTCACATTGGCCTCATATAGAAGTGATGTCTTACACACAGGGGCTTTCGCACCACAGTAACTTTTTTGTAATTGCAGAACCATTAGCAGAAGTTCACACTGGAAATAGTACAATACAGATTGTGCTGGTGAATTGTCCATGCCAGGCATTTTCAAATCTATCGGTAATAAACTGAAGAAATATTGATATGTTTGAATATTCACGCCATATTTCATATAAAATTCATCCTTCATTGTTGTTTTTCAACAAAGTATGCACACAACAAGTTTTCCTTATTTTAGGCAAGTTTGTGTATCTGTCAGCTGTAATATACTGCAGTTCATTGTGTCGTTTTGCCATGACCTTTTGTTATTAGCAAAACATTTTTGATGTTGCTACAATATGTAGGTATTTATGAATATAAATTATGAGAACAAATGCATGTTGTTTGGGGCAGGTTTGCTAAAGAGAAGGAACACCAGGCATCAGTAGTAATAACAACGATTGTTAATTTAAATTTAAAAAAAGTTAAACATTGTCATTGGTGGTCAGTTCTTACTCTCATTGTAAATGTAACTAGAAAAATGTCCTAGGGAACTAGTGGTTCTTGGGGGGTCTTCTTGGTCCCTGTTATTTAGTTCCTAGAACTACCTGGTGCGAAGGCAGCTGTACATATTGTGGCTTCTCAACTCAATCTGTATGGTAGCCATAAGTTACTATGGCTAAACTTACTAGTAACTACATTTCTGAAGAAAATGTGAGTGGTGCTTGCCAGTGTAAAATACAATGCTATGGAGTGTGGTTTTAATGTAGTTACTGGGGCATTGCTAGGTGGTGGCTAGAATGTTATGGGTGGTTACTTGATGGTTACTTCTTGGCCCAAGTCAAAAGAGCAAACCCCAACATTTTTTGGTCCCCATTTCAATTTTTTTTTGCCATGTGTCTATTTATCCAAACTCTCTACAAGCCTTTGAGGTATCTAGATATGTTTGTAATCTGTTCCTGTAGCTCAGTTGGAAAAGCAATAGTAAGTTGCTGTAGAATAAATGCGTCTGCCACATGCATAAATCTGAGTTAAATGCTGTACAGAAGGTTCCTGTATCATGTCTGGATAGTATGCTTTGTATAAACAGTACTAAAAGTCATGCTTGCCCAGCAGGAAATTCACAACGTTGGGTAAACATTCTGAAATGTTCTGCTTGATGTGCGATCATGACTTCACTGTTGGAACTGTTCAGTACCACAACCTTGTAATCTACAAAAAGTGACTTCAGACCAAAGACAAGCTCGTCTTGATGTGCCAACACAAATGTCAATGCTGTTGACTTTCTAAAGTTTTACAGTCAAAAGTAAACTCATAGCTGGACCTGCAACAACATCAATTACACCTGACTCCTGCACATGGCATTGACATACTTGCCATAGGGTTTGGTCTAGTCACACCTCACTCACTCTCTCTTTCTCTCTCTCTCTCTCTCTCTCTCTCGTGTGTTTACATACAAGAGGGAGCTTGTGTATGTGGTTTTGGAGACAAACACAGATGGGGAAAGCAGTGCACAGCGGCGCAGACGTGAGTCTGTGGAGTTGGCTAAGCAGGTTTTGACTTGCTTTTACATGGGAAACTTGGGAGCTGGGTAAATAGTTGCTGGTGTGTTTTTTGCCACTCAGCCACCGTGGTGTGTGGGAAAGGGATCACTCAAGGTGGAATGAAGAGAGCGTGAGAGTAAGCGGTCTGGGGTTGCAAAGGGCACCTGTGTCTGTCTCACACACACATTTTTAACCTAATATTTTAACAGTTTAAATGTATTTTAAATCTTGGCATTTATTGGTATCCTTGGTATTTATCAAAAGTAATATTTTGAAACCTCAAACAACAATGAAGCTAGTAAAGAACTATTATATCATTATATTAGTATCTCCTATCTTTGAAAGTTTGTTTGGAAAATTCTTATTTAAACTAATTTTCACATTTAGCTGGAGACTCATGCTAAGCTTATTGCAAACATGACAACTAATGGCATTTGACGTCACAATCAGTTATGCTTTGTCAGACAAAACAGCTACCTAAAATTCACATCTAAAATTCTTGTGGAAGTTGTGTATTGTGTAAATAATAACTTATTTCAGTTTGAACTGTTTCTTTAAACCCTTTTACAGCATTTTTTCATTGAATTTGGCTCAAAAGAAAATTCCATCTTATACCTCTAAATGACTCAAATGTTGATGTTGTGTTAAGGTGTCCCTGTCTGGGTGTTGTAGCTAAGGTGGAGAGTTTAGTGACAAGGCTTTAGCGCCCATGTGTTGTTTAAAAGGGTGGGAATTAGTTCCTCACTGTGGAAGAAACAGAAGCCACACTGAGGTGTGAATTCAAGAGAGGCACCGCAAACTATTAACCTCACACCTAGTCTGTGTTACGGAAACTGAATGTGTGCTATGAAAACTAGACTGTTTGAAATATGTTTCTTATTTTAAGATAAACTCATCATTTTGAGATGTAGTAAGAAATGTAGATAAATATTAAAACATTTTGTTTTGTTACATTGGATACATTTATATATTTGGTAATGTTTTGTATTTACACAAACCCTTTAACCTGAAATTAAAAACTAAAATTAAGCAGAAGTAATGAAAGATGCAGTTACTAAAACAAAGGAAAAGTTTTTATTTACTCAACATACGTGTGAGTGTGTGTTTGTGTATATACAACAAATGTATTTCCCATACATACTACTCATTATATCACTACTTTAAGATTTTATTGTGTAGTTTGAAATTTTACGTCTCTGTGGGGAATTGATTTGTATGTTGTCATAACATTTAATTACATAAAGATGTGTTTTCTGAAATCTGTTTCAAGGCTTGTAATTGTGACGAATACTTGAAGCTGTCCAGGGAGGATATGACACGTATGATGAAAGAAACAGGTATTTGCTTGCCATTTAAAGTTTAAATATAACAGAGTTAGACTTTTTAATTACACTTATATATAAATGTGTATATATATATATATATATATATATAGATTTGTGAATAATTTAGTTTTAACTAGTAATTGACAGATTTTTTTAATATAATATAAAAATATACAATAACAATATTGTTTTTCTTTTATCCTATTAAATGGTACTATAAAGAAGCCTTATTCACCGAAGCCTTATTCTTTTTAAAAGGTCTCATTCAAGACATTATACCCAAATGGGATGATTGCAAACTGCAGGATGAGACACAAGCAGATTATAATAGCTGGAGGCCCCCAGAGGGCCCTGAGTTCACCCCTCATTGCCGCTGGGCCCCACATACTGCCCTGGACACCCAGACCTTTAAATTTCCCAGTGGCGCCAAAGTTCAGCTTGAGACGGTACCTCCAGGGCTCCTTCCACGGATTCCAGTTTACTTCATCTGCACCGGCTGTGGAAAGGTGTTCTGGGAAGGAACCCATTTTGACCGGGTGCTGTCGCAATTCCAAGAGGTCTTGCATATTGAAGATCTGGCTGCAAAAGCATGAAAACTGGGAAAAAATCCAGGTGTAATAGTCTGACTCCACTAATGTTAATGTTACAGTTCATTTTCGCAGTAAACATCCTCAGATTTAGTTGTCTGTTTTTTTATAACTTAAATTTTTTGTTTTATAATTGTGCAATTAAAAAAAAATATTGGAAGGTTTAATTTGTTTTGCACTGTAAGATATGAAACCATTTCATGACATCGTAATGAAAATGAAAGCTAAAATTGTTCATAAAATGTTTACATTTAGTTATAGTATATTATTATATCACAAATTGTGATTAAAAACAGTTTACACTGGGTAATCCCACAGCATAGAAAAATGTTCATGATTTCACTGGTACTTTTTTAACACAAGAATTTGATTTTGATATTATTTTAATCTTTTCAACAAACAACCTTGTTCAGTCATCAAATGTTTATTTTTACTGGCAACCAGTGTTGTTTTATAAAAAAAATTTAAATTCATATTTTATCTCTTGCAGCTGTCTATGTCCATGTGTAAATGTGTCAAAACTACAAAAAATGCCTTAGTCCCCTAAAGACAGCCGTGCTGATTTCATGCCAGAGACGGTTTTCCTTTCTATGTTTTTATTAATAATTTGCAAGTTCATAAGAGGATGAGCCACACACAGTCTTTCAAGTTCAATAAAACATATTCAAACAGAGCAAGCTACTTCTGTATTATATTTATGCTCCCTAAATATAAATATCAAAGTGTTCACTGTAACTGTAGCTCTGTGTGTTTGCATTTGCTTGAGATAATCTTTTCTTCTTGCAGTAGGAGCTCTACCTAGCTCTGCCTGCGCTGCCCCGACTCTTCTGCAGTTCTGTTATTCGATACCAGCTCTTTCTTTGCTGGGAAGAAAAGCTTGCCTCTTTCCCACGCTCCTTGAACACGTGGTACTGGGGCTGAATTGGACTCTGAAGGCCCTCCCTCTATTGAGACGTCATGCTAGCTCCACAGAATCCCCGGCCCGTGACTCAGGGGCCTCAGCCCCCACCCCCCACCCCCACTCAACTGTCTGGCTCAGGCGCTGATTTTAGAAGATTAAGTAAAAATGCCTTCACTTTTGCACTTTGCATCTATGAAAAACCAAATATTTGTAGTTTTAAATAAGTAACTGTTTCATAGGTGTAAACATGCCAATACACTAAAAGGCAGGTAAGATTTTGAAGTTACAGAGATACATGTTTGCTGTTTGTCACATTATTTTTTAAAACATTTCTTTCCACTTACTGACATTGGGAGGAGTTTTTGCTTCGCCTCTGCGTGTCTTTCTCTCTCAGCGGGTTAGGTTTCTAAAAGATCTAGTGATCTGGTGGCATGGGCCTGGGTGGAATAATACATTCCTGTGAAGTACTGTACATCTGACACTGAGCAAACACCCTGCAGGCTATTCTCAGCTTTGCCTCAATTAGCACCTGTCTGATGTCTCATAAGTTGTCACTTTGATGTCATTTAACTGTCTGTTATTAAAATGACTATTTAGGTTTTAAAATACACACACACACACACACACACATATATATATATATAATTGTTACACACAAATATATAAGTAAAACAAATATATTTAGTGCATGTATGAAGTCAGTTCCTCAAGTTTTTTCAGCTTGATTAACCACAGGTGTTGTTTCTCATATTAAACTATGAATATGTTCCATGAAGTTTTCACAACCAGAATATACCTAAATATTGTCTTCATATTAAACACTCAGTTGTCATATTATATTACTTATTTTAAGTAACTGTTATTCCTTAATGCAGTCCTCTAATGCAGTGACATTCATTTTTGGGGGGCCATTATATAGATAATATACATTCTATAGAATATATTAACTACGAATTACTGAGCAGATTCTCCACTTAAAAAGGTAACTGGCAACTGGAAGAGACCCTCCATTTTCTCAAACATTTTCCTAAGGCAAGCGCACAGACATCTTTCTCATAAGCCTATAGATTTTTGAGACATTTTAGCTTTTCTAGGGCAGGTTCTGTTTCACACATTGTTGCCAATCTGTAGTTTGCACCTCATTCCTTTATACGATGGGAAAGTTTCTTGGTCAGAAAAAACGCTGCTTTAGCCAATGGAATTAACGTTTGAGCATACTGAAATCAGGTACGTCTCAAAACAAATGCCTGAAGTTCATTATTGACACATGATTTTTTTCAAGAGACGTGCAAACGGCTGCACAGTATTCTGTGTGTGGCTTGTCACGTCAAACTGCGGCGTGTGAGGGAAGGCGAGAGCGCCGCGCAGAAATTGTTATCGTCCGGTTCCCACGGTACAGCGGTGATGCTTGTCACTCAGTTTCCTGTTTCGCGCGTGCGCACAGCAGTTTAAACGTTGGTTTGACTTTAGTGCGCATGCGTGGAATTTTGTACAGCAAGCGGACGCACACCTCTGTTGACGCGCACAGGAAGTCGTGCAGGCTTTGTTATTTAAGTCTTATTGTTTGTCACTTGTAACAGATGGAATGGCTTCTACACTAGTCCTAAAATCTAATGATGCAGAGATAGGTGTTTCGTTTTCCTGTGAAAACAATAAGTGAGGTCATTACCATATGGTGCAGACAGGTAGGACAATTAACTATTTTTGTTGTTTTATTGTATTTAACCTGTTTCTGTTAGAGATAAAATATTAGAGATAAAAAACATGTGCCGCTTCAAGACATACAATAACAATATTTTTTAATCTCTTATCATAAACAGTTGTTTTTCATTAGCATTAGTAGGTTTAATATGCACCAGTATTTTGAGCATTGCTTGCTTTCATGGTAGCAAAATACCGACAACCGGTAATACCGATAACTATATTTTAAAATCTTTTTTTAAAATCTCAAAACGGTGTCCAGGGGAAACCCACAAAGTTTTACTTCCATCTCAATATATTAGTTCATCTACTTTATGTGTCTACCGGTATAATGCCGGTAGAGTTTCTTTTCTATTATTTCTATTTGTAGAATATCACTTATTCTGTTTCTCACTTAAATAATTAAAATTTACACAGCCGTGTATTAACCAGATATTAAAATAAACATCTGGTATATTAAAGTGCATATTACAGAAGTTGTATGTTTGGAGGCCAGTTACCCACGCCTCCCTCCACAGTTTTAAGGGTTGAACACGCCCCCAAGCCAACGCTGCAGCCTATCACTTTCGCGCGACCCCTCCCACTCCACAATACGTGTAAAGACTTGTTGTTATGCAAAACAGTTAGTCTAAAATATCCCCCTGGCAACGCAGTTCTGAGCAGAGAATCACCAGGACCGACCGCTCTACGGACACTTACAAGCGGGCAGTTTTTGGAGTCAGTTCTACCCGTCCAAACGTACAGAGGCAAGTACCAAATCTTTACTTGTCTGACATATGATGTTTTTTATTGTATCGATATATTTAAGACGTAATAGTCATTTAAACAGTGTCTGTGTTTATTTCAGTCACTTTTGCCAAATAAACTACAGCGGGAGACAAATGTCCTAAGGTAATTACTTCTTCAGACATCTTCGAAACTAACGGCCCCTTATGAGCCCCATCTTTCGCAGTAAAGAACTTAATTCTGCCATAACCCGGTGCTGCTGCTGAGAAAGAGACGGGAGATACACTTTTTGGATCATTTGAACATTCCTCTATAGGTCTTTGGATATACTAGCTATTGACTGCAATTCCACACCAAGTGTGTCGTTTACTTGTCCTTTTTGGGATATATCGTCTTATTTCTAGTCTTATTACTTTCTGAAGTGCCTAAAGCGCCCAAACTGATTTTAGTTCAGTAAAGCTGAAGACTGTGCAAATATATCTAAAGACCTAAAAACCGTAAAGACAAAAAGGGCGATTTAAATCATCATGAGCCAGGCTGATATATCGACGTGCTCAGCACCTCAGAGAGTCTTCCAGGAGGCGGTGAAGAAAGGCAACACGAAAGAGCTTCATTCACTGTTACAGAACATGACTAACTGTGAATTTAACGTCAACTCCTTCGGGCCCGAGGGACAGACGGCGCTGCATCAGTCGGTCATCGACGGGAATTTAGAGCTGGTGAAACTGCTGGTAAAATTCGGAGCTGATATTCGCCTGGCGAACCGGGAGGGCTGGAGCGCGTTACACATCGCCGCTTTCGGAGGACACCAAGACATCGTGTTATACCTCATAACCAAGGCCAAGTACTCCTCCGGTGCGCGGTGAGATCCGATCCTCCGACAGGTAAAAAAAATCACGGAAAGATCAGGCTTGTTTCGTCATTGATTTGCTAAGTTGACAGACGACGGCGAGTTCCCTTGTACCTTAAACCAAATGAGGGGTTGTTGAGGTTTAGCCTTTTCTTTCCCGTGAGCATTTGGTCAGTTCTGGCGCAGTGAAACTAAAACGCACGTTGTTTTGACTTGCGTTGGTACTATAGCTTTTATTGAATGTTTAAGTCATCAGATCTGGACGGTGGGGCTTTACCAGGGTTTGACCTGTTGACCTGTCCGCCGCTGGAGAATCAAGATGGCACTTGATGCTGTGGCTGAATGCTGGAATATTTAAAAGGGAAAGAGGTGAACTCCAGAATGAAAGGCCATCCTCTTTTTTGGCTAAACACTGTGTTTTTAATAGAACCCTACGTCGTTTCGTCAATCAAATCATGTGGCGGCATTTGTGATCATTGCTGACCGATGTCATCGAAATAACAATGACTTATTCTTAAGTACTGTACACATAGCTTTACTGTGTTTCTCTGTAAAACAAATAGTCCATTGCGCTCTGCCTTCACCTAGCAGATGGCTTTTACACAGCTTTCAGGCCAGTGCGACCCATATGGTTAACGTGTTACTAAAAAAACGCTGCTTTCGCTTTTTTGTATCAAAACGTCAGGAAAGTCGCATTTGGGACACATTTATAATCTTCAGTATTTTTATTAACACCCTGGTTATCACTGTGAAAGCAGGCTGGGTTTGTATTTTATTTATGAAGGTACAATGAGATGATGCATTTAAATTATGTTGTGGTTATTTTTAAGAATATAGCCTAATGTGTAAAATTATGTAGGGTGACCTAAAGCTGCTTCGGACTCAATACAGGCTAAACTGTCCCGTGTGGAGATTCCGCATCACAGCCCCCCACGTGTAGAACTTTGCCCCGGGAAAAACATCCCCTGCTACTTATTTCTGGTTCTCTGCATCAGCTACCTCGACTTGAAAGTATTCAACAGTATCAGATATATGCTCGCTTTTCAATTCTTCTCTTTTTTCAATTACATACTAGTGCTTATGCTAATGGTCAACACAGTTAAATAGGCCTTAATGTAATCTTCACATGGCCCTGTTTTAATCTTCACTCGGGACAATTTATCTCCAAGAACCAAAATTAGATCTATTTGGTTATTTGAAGCATGGTGAATGTTTTTTTCCTTCGCCAAGCATGGTTGAGACGTTATAAATGTTTTCTTTTAGCAGATCGCTTATATGTGTATTTACATTTTTTTGTGTCCGTTCCTAGTTACAAAAAGTGGAATGCATTGCATGACTGTTAAATGCAGGGAGTTTTGTTGCACATAAATGTGGAGCCTTTTACGCCCCCTAGTGCCTGGCCGGGTAACTGCAGGAGCTGAGGCTTACCAATAGTTACTACTGAGCAGGACTATATGAACATTATTATTGGAAGACTATGACTTCTGTTGCAGGAAACATCGAATGATTCGTTCAAAAGACTGCCTGCTGCTTTTAAGAGTCATGGCACCTGATATTTGATTTAATGCTGCTTTTATGTAATTTTGTTTTCTTTTTTTAAACAATAGCCAACAGTGAGTGTGACAACAAATATCAGTTATATTCAGTCTTATTGTGAGAAGCCCCATGCAGCTGTGAGAGTATGTGTGAATGTCTGGTTGTAAGTGTAAATGCACGTGTGTGACTGTACTGTTGCGTGTATGCCACAGTTCAGTGGTGTTGGTCCAGACCCCATTGTTTATTACCTGGTTAAACTGTTTCTGACAAACATTGTAACTAGGAACTTCTTTTACACCTGGAGATACAGCATATGAGATTCTCATGATAATCTATTGGTATAGGCAAAACAAATATGCATTGCTTGTCTTAAACTTGATATTTTTACACTTGTTGAAAATATTGCACTGACGACTGTTGTTAATTAGTTGACTTCACGTCAACATTTTATTTTTTTCTAAATAGAAAAAAAGGAACAAAATACTATTGTATAAAAAGCTCCAGGTTATATTGTATTTTTGTATGCATTGCATTGTATAACATTACGTTTGCAAAAATGTATGCATCTCTGTGATCGGGTGTATGTGTATACATTTATATATGGATATATATAGACGCTGATATCTCGGAGCACTTTCTTATTTGAAGTGCTCTCCTCCTGATGTTAATAAAGGGGAATAATACTTGTGATGGTAAGGTCATTGTAACAAAATAAATTGCACGATGTATAGTTGTTTTACCCCCCGTTTGTCATAACATTTATGGCATGGAGGTTAAATGACTGGATAGGTGTATATGAATGAACAAAAGTTCTGATATATATACATATATATATCTGACATATATATTTTCTTTTTTAGGACCAAGTTATTTTACCTTGCGTCTCAAGCGAACAAAATGTTTTGTGTGATGCGAATGCTCTTTAGTGTTGACTTTAGCTTTTCTTTTTGTTTGTCTGTTTTTTTTTGAACATTTGTAACACTGTGATTCATGTGTGGTGAGAAAATGAGTGCTGTAATTTTTTGTGTGTTCATGCCAGTAAAGAAATCATTAAACCTTTGTCAGTATGTGATTGTGAAAGTTTCTCTCTTCCCTTCTCTCTGTCTTTATCCTAGAAGAAGAATCGGGTTAGTTTAGGCCTCCTCTCGTCTCTGGGCCAACCTGACCCCAGTTTCCATTCTCTCCTGTTTTTGTCATTCATTTGGCTTGGGCCTTTCATATGCTGGATAAAAGAATGCAGGGGGTTGTGGGTAATTTTGTTTTAAAGACAGATCCCCTCCCTGTGTGTTTGTGTAGGTTTTATATTACAAGTCTTTGCATGGAGCAGCACTCTGCCCTTCTATTCTATACAGGACTGATAGTGTTTCTTAATATTTTCACACATTTAGAAACTTGAAAATGCAAACACATTTATGTAGGCAACAATCAAACTAAATGGAGAGCAAATTGAAGGTTTTAATGTGAACTGATTCTCATTTGTTTATCCTAGGACCTCAAAGACCTCATAAATCTTGCATGTGTGTCTTTTGCATTTGTGCAAAATAGATCTTAGCATTAACCTCTTAGATTTGGCAAGAAAAGTCATTAATAGAAACTCTGACATTTCACATTAAATTCTTCCAAGTAACCAGGGTCAATGTTTTAGAGTTTTAAGACAAAAATCAGAAAAATTTTTCAATAATACAACTGAAAACTATTAAGTCCTCTGAACTATGAAAAGACACTTTTAAGAACGAAACATGGGTTGACATCTATGCGTTATAACAATGCCTATAAATCAGGACCACATGTACTCTTCCTGTTCTGCTGGTTGTCCTTGTACATTTCCGAAATTCCGCAATAAATCAAAAGCCACATTGCGCATAAACTTCATCATCCAAAGATTGCATTGGTAGTACAAAGTGCAACAGAGCACAAGGAAAATGCTTTGAGTGATTGTTGTTTTCTGCAGGTAGGCAGATCTTACTTCATGCTTTTGAAGACAACCCTGGCTAGAAGACTGTGACCTCAATGGCATCCTTCTCTCTTTCCACCCCCCATGCCCCCCTTCATCCCCCAGGCAGGATGTTATTGTTGAGCTGGATTTCCATTGTCCAGCGGCTGAGTTGGCCATCGTCCCAGAGTGCAATAGAGAGGCCCCCTAATAGATTCTTCATGTGCCTCAGTCCCGACACACATCATTGCAGGAATTTGGAAATGATTTTAGCAGAGTCCCGTCTCTCTGCATGTTAACCTTCCCCCACCAGCAGCCAGAGAGGGAGGGAGGGACTGAAGAAGAATTTTGTGAATGTACTTCTAGTGTGAAGAATGTGAAGTGGAGCCTTTAAGTTGGAGTTTTTCCTCTTTTGTTTGTATTTGGGTGCTTAAGAATGTTTAGTTTCGCGTACCTTAAGAGCTTTGGAAGCTCATCAAGTGTTTCAGACATCAGAAACTACTTCTACACAGACAGATTCTTGTCAGCAAATTCACATAGTTTTGCATGTAATTCTCAAAGGCCTACAACATTGTTTGTGCCGGTACATGTATACACATGCATGGAAATAGTTTGCGGCCATGTTAACCTAAAATTGTAGTGAATTCACAGTGGGAGGAAGTTTAGAAGAAGATGAAAGATGAATGGTTGTTCCATTGGTGTAGTCAGGACCACAAATTTATTTTTTATTAGCCATTTATATTTTGGCTAATCATGCATTAAAATGGCAAGAAAGGTTGTTGTCTACACATACACACATCTTTTTGTTTGACAAGATGAATTGGTGAATTATAATTTCTGGTTGTTCACATTATGATGTAATGTTCTTTTGGTGTGATGTAGAAATATAAAGTGATTTTGAACGCTGTTGATGCGTACATTTATTTGTTAAAGATGGCCACACTGTAACACACATTGTTAAACATGTAAATCAATGTTCTTTCCCATTAAAATACAACAGAACAGATAGAAAGAGAGTGAGACAGGTGGCTAGGCCTGTCTTTCTTACTCTCCTCTCCTGCTTGAACTCTCATTCTTTTGCTCGGCTCTGGGCTTTTTCAAGCACGCGGTGACAAGCGCATTCATTTTCTCGCTCTATTCTTTGCTCTCTTTTTTGTCCGGTTTGCTGGATTCTGCTTCATCGCTATTCAACTCCCAGACAGACCACCATTGATTACAGACCCCCTCTCTTCAGTGCCCCCCACAACATACACACACACCCACCATCTCCACCTCGCACACCCTACACTCAGCAGCTGCTATGCTAATGAACCTCAGCAATAAAGAGATGACAAGACATGACAGAAAAAGAGAACTCAGTTCAAATCATAATAAGCAATGGAAAAATCAATTAAATAAACAAGCAAACAATCTTGCTTTACACACAGGGGAAACGTGTTTTGAAAAGCATATGAAAACAGTGACAACAGGCAAAACTTCACAGTATATTTGTGTAATTCACACAGGAAAAATTATTTTGTGCCCTTTGTTTTTTATCTGCCTTTATCTGATGACTTGGGCTGGGCCAAATATTGAACCTAGTTAGTATTATCATTGTAAATAAATAATGTATCATAATATAAAGCCAGATAATGTGATCAGAATTCTAGCACAATGAGGGCATAAAATGTTGACAACTAATTAATCAATTGCCTAAGACAAGAGTCAGTTAAACAGTTCAATGTTGTAAAAAATGTCACTGAAGATTGCAACGGTTGGTGTTGAAGTGTTCTTTAGTTAAATAAGCTTATGCAGAGTTGCATCATTTTCTGCCTAACACTAACACTGCAGAGCATTGCAGAAAGATTTATTTCCAATAAATAGGAGAAAGGAAATTAAACTAAATGGAGATTAGTTTGCAGTTGGTGAATATTCTGTGTAGTACATCAGTACAATACACAAGAGCTTGTTCGACCAGAGAGATCACTGATGATCACTGATGAGATCACTAACTCACTAAACTATTGCATTAAGTATATTAAGTGCAACATATAAACTGCACTTTTACAGCACTGCAAGCATTTTGAATCACATTGTCATTTGAGATGTTGGCTGAAGCAAGGATTAGCTAAAATCACATTTTATCTCACATCTTTGGCGCTGTGATGAATAATGATATCACATTTCTAAGCAATTTATATATTTATCTGGAATGACAGTAAATCAATTTTAACAAAATGACAAAGTTTATTAGTTTATTTGAAGCATGTGTGTGATGAGCGTGAAAGACAGAGGGTGATCAAGCAGAAATCAGCATGGAGAGGTAAACTACCCAGTAAACAAAGAGAAGAGAAACGGGAGGGCAATGTGGATGGTGGAGTATAGGTCAATATGGTTCTGTGTATATGGAGCAGGCAGCTGGGTAGAGGCCCCTGTTCTCCTCACTCCTGCTCAGCTATTTAGACATGTCCCTGAGCGGCATGACCCAATGGCCTGCAGGGCGGGGCCACCCATGTGACATCTGCCTTTTTGTGTGAGGGAGCGCCCATATGGAGCATATGCGCATTAACACACGCACGCTCATGTACACGCGGACCTCATCTTGTCACATCGCTGTACGCTCCTGCTGCCTGAACCTTTTGTTCCGCTATTGTGCATCTCATTTGCTAAAGTTTGTTTCATTCCTGCACAGACCATAAAGAGGGTGTGTGTGTATATGTGTGTGTGTTTAGTGAGACAGTCAGAGACGCATTTGTGCAACTGGCTGTGAGGGCAGGGTGCTCCTCTGCATCCACACACACACACACACACAATGCTGGGGTTGAGTGAGAGCAGCAGACTTTCTCTTTTCTACACATGTTGGGGTCTCTGCAACCAGAGGGCATTGATCTCACTCAGCTCGACACTCCGATGTGAGTGTCGCTCACGTCTGGGTTTGTCATCATGAAGAAAACAAGCAGTTTTACAAATGAAGAAATTCAGATGTAAAAATAACTGTTTAGCCTCACAGTTAATCATTTAAAATATATATGCATTTTGATAGGAAGATTCAGGATTGGAATATTCCTCTACACCAGAAAACAGTGGCTCACCACAAGGCAACAAACCTCTTGACCACAACTTCAAAACTTTGTTTTCCATTGACTCTACGATCATTCTTTGCAACCATGTACATGTTGACACAACACTAGAACACAGAAGAGCACTTTAGATTATGCTCACCAGTCCCACTCCTGCTTGTTGAGTTTGATCCCACCCCACTACTCCTCTTGTTTGGGTGTAAGTGCATGTACATATGTGTGTCTGGCTATCTCATCACTCCTTTTAGGATTCACAAGTGTGAGAGTGTGTGCTGGGGAGTGGTTGTGGGGAATAATGCCTTGTTGTTTGCAGGGAAACTACAGGTTGTAAGTGAGTGGGGAGATGCATTTCTGTTTGACTGGGCAGATTGAATGGGACTATTCAGAAACCCCCCCAAACCGCATCTCTCTTTTCTGTTCATTGCCATCCCCTCTTCTCTCTACCATCCCATACAGCCCAAGACACAGCAAGGGAGAGAGGGAGAAAGAGTGGTCTGGGTCGGAATTAGGAGTGAAAAGGACTGAAAGGATAAAAACAGAAATGTGTGATGCCCTTTATTTCATGACCATGAACTTTCACTGCTGGTTTTTGCTTAATAATATGGATGGCTAAAAAGTATACCCCAAGTGTATGCTTTAGGACCATTTAAGTTTAGTTTAGCTTATAAAAACAAAAATAATGTTTTCATTTTTTAAGAATGACACCCCTAATGTTTTACAGCCTAATTTTCTACGTTAATAATCAGCATTTTTACTATAATAAATACAACTCTAGCAATTTTTTGCAACAAAAACATCTAAAGCGTTAAAACCCCCATGTAAGAATGCTCAGACAGTTCTGCTATGCAGGCCACAACAGCCACAGAGGTCTCGACAGTGAGTGCTAGTGTTAACTGTCATCTTCTACAGTCAGTTTTTGCTGTCTCATAAAATACTGTAATTGCAGAGCAACGGTTTGAAGACAATTTGGCAGACAAAGTTTGATCTCAGAAACATGTTTTTACTTGCAGCTACCTGAATAAAAACACATCTGGTTTTAACTCTATCCCTCCTTTTAGTTCTCAACTTTTTTAATAATGCAAGGACACACATTAAGTGTGAATTGTTTAACCTATTTATATTCATGTCAAAATGAGTGTCCCTCTGAGTCACATTTATATACATATTTTTCAGGCACTCAAATTAAGAATTGTCAATCTATCTTAATATGCAAAAGTTTTCTAACATGGAAAAAAAATGCCTTTAAATTCATCAATTAGGCAGAAGACATAATTCCTCTGAATAGTGTCCATATGGTAGGTTTTTAATAAAAAATATGGTATGGTAGGTACTGTCCATATGGTAGGTTTTTGTTCTGTTTAATAAAAGAAACAGTTAAATTACAAATGACAGGAAAGGGCAGATGCAGAAAGAAAGCATTTAAAAGGGGCATAACTTTGATCATACATGGATGCATTTGACAAAGTTAATTCCATCTGAGGGTTTATTAGGTACCAAGTCCAGTTCTTCCCATGGTCACAGTCTAGTTTAGACATTGTGAAGTGAAATGAAGGAATCCAAACAAAAATACAGCAACATGGTTGACAAAGACCACCCACTAGTTCTCAGTAGTTTTTCAAGATATGATAACATTTACCTAAAGAATGGAATAGTTCACTACATTAAAAAAGAGAATACATTGGAAACAGGGCTGATCTGCAGACACAACTTGGTATTTTATGTTATAACAACTAAATCTAATTGAATATATTGAATAATAAAGACTTATTTGTGTGTTTTTGGCAAGTATTTATTAAAACATGAATACTAAATTTAAATTAACTTAATTAACTTTGGTAATAGTAATTTAACATGGTAATAGTTGACTTTTTTTATATTAATTGAGTTTTTTCATTGTTAAATGTATTTATGGTATACAAATGGCATGTAGTGTGGTCTTGGTGTGCACTAAAATAGCTTAAGGATGTGCGTGGGTTTGAGACTTAAAACTAAACTTCACATTCAACATGCCCTTCTGTGAGAAAGTCTTTGTGTGATTGGATGCATGTGTGAAAATGTATGTGTGTGACCATGTGTGTATGTCGAAGGAGAAGTGAACCCTTGCGTCTAAGCTGATTCTTTGATCCTGTTCAGCGGTCTGAAACCGTTTTCCTGTGCTGCTAGCAGACATGACACATGTACACACACACACTCTTTTCGTATTGACACACCAGAAGTCTTCCCATGAAGAATCGCCGCAAACCGGCCGCAGTTGCACGCACATGCAAAATACTTGATGTATCCTTCCCTTACCCAGACCACTGCAACACTGTGGGAAACATGTACATCAAAGCGTCGCTGAAACTCTACAGCTGGAAGACTCATCTTGGTTCATGACTCAACACGCATATAATACGAATGCGCAATTAAGTGTAAACACCTTTCAGATGTGCCAAAGTGCTTTACTCATCAGTCATAAGCAAACAACTGCGTTTTTACACTTTATGTACATGGTGAGTTGTGCAAAGCTCAATGTCAAAGTGCTGGTGTGCTGTAGGTTAGTTACCCAAAGCTTGCTGTAGTTGCATATCTGACCTTGCATATTTTAGGCATCATTTTAGATGTGTGGTTGTTTATTAATGCTTAGGGTTCGAGATTTGAATAAAACCACTACATGTATTAGTACTAGTATTACTGAAGCTTGTTTTAGTATGCACCACAAAAAAATGTTCTTGTATCGGTTGCCATAGTGTTTGAACCCTAACAGTGAAGTTGCTGCTCAAATGACATTTCAACAGCAACCACACAACTCACAAACTCAATTTAACATATATGTGTTTTATCTGATAGGGCCTGACCACATTTTAGGTCATAAAACCAGCCATGTCAGCATTTCATGCATGTTTTGCATGTTTATGTATTTGACTAGTATACATACAGTGCCCAATTAAAAAAAGTGTGTGCATTAACTATTAAAATATTAAACCAATGAGCATTTTAACAAAACAAGTTTGTTAGGTTATAAATTATGAAACAAAAGATGCTTGTTGTTTGCTTGTTTTTTTGTTTGTCAAATGTTATTAGTGGTTACTTTTCTAGGACTGACTTTATAAACCATCTGGTTTAAAGTCTTTGTTAAAACAACGTGAATGGTTCAGGTTATATGTTTATTTAAGCCAAACTTATATATTATAAATGATCAAATACTTCTCAGGGGCCACTGTACATGGTTATCTAAATCTTAGTGTGTTTGTGTGAGGGTGTGTGCGAGCAGGTGATGTGGTTCTGGCCGGAAGGTCACCAAAAGCCGTCAGTTCCTTTTTCCTCTCCGGATATTCCCAGCATTCTCCCAGCAACATCACCAGCCGTGAATTCTGGGAAACAGGGGGCAGGAAGCCTGCCTAGGCTACAGAGGCTTTGCTCAAATTAAACTATTTTTGCCCAGATGCAGGATCAGCTCAATCTGTCTAAATATATTGAATCAGTGCTGTAATAAGACCCCTAAAACCGGTCACAGATCAGCCGAAAGGGCAAGTTTCGCAAGGCCAGAAAGACTACAGCTGGTAAGGATAGCCTCTACATTAGACAAACACTGCCCTCTATTGGCTATTGTCAGTAGAAGAGATTTGCCAGTCTCAGAAATCACAGTACTAACCACACAGCTGATTGTTTAAAAATAATTTTAAATGACTGAATGGATGATTATTTCTTTTTTCTTTTATGTCTTTATTTGTTGTATTAATGCTGAAGTAAATGAAATAAATGCCTGTTGGAAAGTGAACCGTTGAACAGTAATGCCTCCCATTTATACCATTTCATTCTCAGTTTATCTTGAGAAACTCGTTGTCTCCTGAAAATACCAAAATATAATAACATTAAGACAATACTTAACTATAGAGTTAAGCTACTGGTTTATACAATACTGGTGTATATCAATGGACCCTAACCCTGTTCCTGGAGGACCCCAAACAAACAAATTCATTGGCTTTTTATTACTACAAAACCTAGAAATGGGTTAGTGACTTTGGAAGTGTTTGCAAGACATCCAAAGTGTGTGCTGTTGTGGGTCCTTTAGAAAACATGTTAGGAATCATTCATTGAACGATGATGTGACTGTATGAATGTGTGTATTACCATCTCTCATCATAACACCACAGTACTCCTCACACTCTTTCTGGCTGTAGAATTTGTTGCCGTTGCCCTTGCAGCCCCCATATTTGAAGGAAACGCATTTTCCAGTAGCCACATTAAAGGCCCATAGATCTGTGTATGCTTTACAGGGACCAGCGTCCATGGGGAGTCTACAGGCAGCTAGATGGACAAAACAGAGAATTAGAAAGTAGGACCACACACAGAAACGCTGGATTTAAATGAATAGTCCTTCACTAGTACTCATCATTATGTTTTTCCATCATATACACTACACATATTTTTCTACATATAACTTCAGTTGGAGTCAACACTAAGCTGATTTATTTAGCTTAAAGTATTTTTAAGACTATTTTTCCCAGTGCAAGCCCTCACATATCGCCCCAATACCACAGCACAGAAATCTCAGTGAAAAATGCTTATAAACACACACTCACCCTCAGTGCGACAGCTCTGCAGACACTCCTTCTCGCTTATAAAGTTGTTCTGGTTCCCCATACAGCCTCCGTAGGTGAACGTCTGACAGGTCATGATGGACGAGTTGTAATAGTAGCGTTGGAGCATTCCAAAACACGGGCCAGAATCAACTTCAGCCTTACACGTCTCTACAGACACAAACACAGTAAATGCAAACGCCAAAGCATTTATCTTCAATCACAAACATTTGCAAATCTGTCCATCCATCTAAATTTTAACACCTGCCAAAGCACATTTTTCCTTGCATGATTCCATGATATAAAGCCAAACTGGGCAGGAAATTACACAATCTTCTTGTATAAATTCTTATACATTTTTGCACAAGTATATAGGCTGTTTGTTTACAGTTTAAATGACCTGTGAAACTTTAAAGCGTAACCATTCAGTCACATTGCCTAAACTATATGTTTTCCCATATATATTTATAAAAATTAATAACCTAAGAGACTTATGTTTACAAAGAAAAAGTAGAAAAAACACATTTTATTTGTCAAGTACCCATATGTACTTGACAAATAAATGCTCCCTCAGGTATAGTAGCAGGGCATAAGCAGGACATTATGACGCACCTGGTCCTTTAAACATGGGCATGTCATCACCCGATCCTTCTTCAGGGGGTGGCACAACCACGTTCCTCCTTCTCTGTTGTGATTGGATGAAATCACTGGATTAATGAAGCTATATGGCTTTGCAATGCAAGGTCATAAGGTCATTAGCCACATAATTGTGGGCTAAGAAATGGTACTAGCAGTTACCCTATTAGCGACAATCATTTTTGGTGCGCTATCCCTTTAAATGCTTGCGTGTATAATATGAAGTGACGAAATGAGCTCTTTACCCGAAGCTGTGGCTCTGACGTGACCTGCTCACCAGGAACACATTCACCTGATGGGAAAACATAAGATGAAAAGAAAGACATAGAAATAAAGACATAGAATTGGTGGAAAAACTTGTTGTGTGCTGGTTTGTAGGTCATAATACCTTTATTTTTTTTAATAACTATGGTATCTTCACTCATTCCCTGTTCAGCCACCAGAGTCTTAAAGTCGTCAATTAGAGAGGGTCGCAGCTGCATGGTACGACCTACAGGGGCAGTATAATTTAAAACAACGATTTGTGGACAACTAAATGAAAAGTCTACAGTACAATAGGAAAGGAATTATGAAATTGTGGGTTATAACCCAAAAATCAAACATTGGTCCATATTTGAAATTCCTCAGCAGAAATATTACAACCTGAGCTCCTTTAGCATTATGTTTATGCAAATATTGATTTGTGATACTGTACTCTTAATAGTGCATACTTCAGGGACATGTAAGTTCTTATATTGTTTCATAAATATATATTTATCTAAACTTTTTCTTTTAATTCTTGTAGAGAACAGCTCTGGACCCTTTACCATAGAGCTTCACAGATGTGGTTTTGTCGCCTCCTGGCTTCTGTTTATACTTCACCACCAGTGCATACTCATTGTAGTTTGTGTGTACCACATATGCATCCACATCAGCATTCCACCCTACAGAGGAAGAGACACACAAACTGTCATTGAAGCAAATACACTGTATGATGAACTGTGAAGTTGTACTTACTGGAAATATGGTATTGGAACCTTCCGGGTGTTGTGGTCATCTGATATTCTCCACTGATGGACTTACAGGTTCCATGCCTGCAAAAATGGCACTTATTAGGGAAGTAACAATATACTGGGGTCGGTTTGGTTCATATTGTGGTTTTGAAGCTACAGTTCAGTTCTGTTGGATGTGGGTCTTAAGCAATCCTTAAGAACCCTAAACGTACTTCTTAAAGAACATTAGACGTTCACTTTTAACATCATAATAATAATAATACTTGAAGACAGTAACTTCAGTGTGCAGGGAAATTCCTGTCAGAAACATATATGGGGGAATCAAATGAATTTTGTGTTTGGGGCTTGTAATATGTGTAATTTCAAAGCAGTTTAACAAAGAAATATACTGAAATATACTGATACTGAAATTAGACACCTGTTAAACCTTAAACCTGCTAAATTTGTGCATTGTAATCAAATCTACACTTACATGTAGAATTACTTACATCACAATCAATACACATTTCTGTGGTATTGTTTGCAGGAAAGAGTTTGTTAAGTTTATTGTGTTGCATAATTTGATACGTATCAGCCAACAAAACCGAAACCCTGCAATCAAATGTAGGTGTTACACTCCTTCTGATTGCTCCATAGCTACCCCACATTAAATTTACAACTCCATCCTCTTACCTCACATCTTGTGATGTCATAGCATCAGAATTTATGGCTATATTCATATATATTTTTTTTTCATTTGTTGGTCAAAACAATGGTTTATATTTTTGTGTTAAATGTAAAAATAAAGTTGCTTGACATGTTTGATGAAAAATGTTCATAATAACTCGTCATTAGCAAGTCTTTTTAAACAATGTAACTGCAGGACACAGAAAGGAGTGACACTCCTGTACCTGAAAGACTTGCGGGTCATGCTGATTGTCTTTGATGATGCAGTGTACCGGAGTTCCATAGAGCCAATAGCTGCGTCTCCTTTGTGACGGTTGAGGCATGTGGATGCTGTTGCGATGTCATACCATTTCCCCATAAACTTAAAAAAAGATTTAAAAAAAGAGTTGAGCGGACAATTACTGTACTAATAAAATAATCCCTGGCTTTTTTGTGCTTTATTCCTACACTGTTTGTGTAGATTCTGTAGGAATTACTAATGTGTTATGCAACACCAAAAATATATTTTTCATAATGGCTATTAGGGCATGTCACAAATTCAAGCTTTTATTGTAGGCTATATACATGTATACAGCAATTAAACCTATTTTGATAAATATTAACTAAATATTCAAGTGAATGTGTGACAACCAGCCCAGATTTTACCTATAAATCTAAATCGTCTAATCTATTACATTACAATCATTAATATAGGCTTACTAGGCATAACATACCCGATTTACATCAAAGTTCTCTTGGGTCTGGAACAGAGGTTCTGAAGGTTCAGCATGGAGCAGGCCCACAAAGGCTAGCAGAAATACCAGAACCACACGCATTATTGTGTCTGTGGTCCAGCTGAAGTTCTGATCTGTAAAGCAGATGAGCAACAGAAATGTCCTCTTTACAGAACACTGACCTTCTGGCCATGTAAAACACCACCCCCACAAACAGACAAACAGAACAAAGTCCTTCTTATCTGTATATGGCACTAAAATATTTGTGCCTTGTTTTTGTATCTAAAAGTCAGTAAAAATCTGAACAACTTCCCAGTATTCCATCTCTGTGTGTGCAACTCACACATAAATTGTGTTGTGGTATATGTGTCTATGTTTACACTAGTATATGTGGTTTATGAGTAAAAAAATGTGTGTAGTGACGTGTGTGCAGAGGTAAACATGGTTTACGGGAACATTTTGTGTTCTGATAAAAAATGGTTTAAACATAAATATTAAACATTTAAACATTTTTATTTTTTAATCAATAGCAATGTTTTCTGTCAGGGTTAGGTTTAGGGGAAAAGGACAAAAAAGTTGAGCTTAGTATAAAAATCATTCTGTCTATGAAGAATCTTGGTAAACCACATATGTGTGTGTATATTGTATATAGTGTGTGTTCAAATCTTACGAAGGATGGATTTAACAAATCAATTTAACTTACACTTTCATTAGTCACATTAAGATGCATGCACACAATTCAAATATTTTAATTGTAAAGGTTTAATTTCACACAGAGTGAGGTCCACGAGTATGAAGCTACTTTGAAAAATGTTTTTTAAAATGTTAAATAAAAGAAAAATGTATCAAATCAAACATAATCAAATAAAAATGTGTCTTTGGAATAATCAATGGGATAATCATAATAATAATCATAATAAAAAATGTATCTTTGTTACCTTGGTTATGTTAACTGTTACACAGTTATATGGACCAGACTTCCATATTTCCATTCTAAGCACACAAGATGATGATTGTAACATTTTCAAACCATGATGCATGGAATAACGTGGATAAACAGAAAAACCATCTAGTGCACACTGTTATTAGACCAAACTAGATGTAAAAGACTTCAGAAAGCCTGGGCAACACAACTTTGTATTATATTAGAAAAAATTTAAAATAAAAGCTTTTCCACTAGTAGTCTCAGGCTTTCGGACCCAACTGTACACACATAAATACACTATTTTTATTATGTAAACCAAGAACTCCAGACAAATCAGAACTGTTGCTTTCTACGTTTTAATGAAAATTGATCAAATATATGATTCAAATATTTAGCCTTTGTCCTTTTAGCTCACGCAGACTCATGGGTACTGTAGTAGTTAAATACACCAAGTACAGATGTCTTTTCATAAATGTACTGGTCCTTCTCAGAAAATTAGCACATTGTGATCAGCGAAGTTTTTTATTTTTGCGAAGTTCATTATTTTCTGTAATGTACTGATAAACATTAGACTTTCATATATTTTAGATTCATTACACACAACTGAAGTAGTTCAAGCCTTTTTATTGTTTTAATATTGATGGTTTTGGCATACAGCTCATGAAAACCCAAAATTCAAAAAATTTGCATATTTCATCCAACCAATAAAAGAAAAATGTTTTTAATACAAATAAAGTCAACCTTCAAATAATTATGTTCAGTTATGCACTCAATACTTGGTCGGTGTTTAGAGTTTATTAGTTGATTCAGATGATTAGGTTAATAGCTCGTTTAAAGAACCTTTTCATGATGTGCTAATTTTTTGAGATAGGAATTTTGGGTTTTCATGAGCTGTATGCCAAAATCATCAATATTAAAACAATAAAAAGGCTTGAACTACTTCAGTTGTGTGTAATGAATCTAAAATATATGAAAGTCTAATGTTTATCAGTACATTACAGAAAATAATGAACTTTATTACAATATGCTAATTTTCTGAAAAGGACCTGTACACCTTACGCTGGTAAATGGAGGACCTATATAAAATCACATGCAGCAAAACAGGAGATACAGGACATGATTATATAAATGCAAATTCATATATAATATTATAAAATATATTCATACACTAAACTACACATTGTCATGTTAATATCTCCATTTTCCTTTAGTTCAACGATATTCATAGCCATGGTAAGTCTGCTTCTATATGGTATGTCTCAAAATCATAGGTGCTACCCAATACCACAAACTACACAATACAGCAAACATAGTTTGTTGTTCTTAACCTTTAAGTACAGAGATTTTAAATACATTGTAAGAGGTGTGATTAATAAGTCAAGACAATTTCTGTTTTTTTTAACATTACTTTAACTCATCAAAATAAGTGATTAAATATAGAATAAAATTAACAAGGCATTTTTATAAATTACAAAAAAATTACACCAGCAAGCTGACGCTGAGTGAGTGACCTCAGTGTGAAGTCTGTTTGTTGATTAGATTAGATTAGTACTTACTGTAACAGACTTTCTAAATCTGCAACTGCTGTATTTGACATCACACTCCAATACAACAATACTCTCATACAAACTTTTAAAATAAATGATAAAAGCTATTTAAAACCTGATGCTAAATACATGGTCAAAGGTCATTTGGAGGTCAACATTTTCTGTAGCTGGACAGAAACCAGAAACTGTATGTGGACCAGCATCTCCGGAAATATAGCCACTGATGCAATTTAAAAAGTTTTTACATAACATAACTTTTGTTCTCTGTAAAATTAAATAAAGAAACAGAAACTGCAGGTAATTTTTTTTTTATTAATATTGATTCTTGGATGCCATTGTTTTGAAAGAGCAGGATTTACAGCTAGTCTTTAAGATGAGAGGACTTCAGTGTGACATGGCACACATCACACACCTCCTCTATGTAACACACACACACAGTTGACTAACGGAGCAGCTGGCTCACAGTTCCTCTCTTATATGCTGTACATGGTGTTCCTGAGTACCAAACAGAAAAATGACTAAACAAAACAGTGCAATTATGAGCCGTCTTTTAAAAAGTGTCAAATTGATACAAAACAAAAGTCTTCCCTTCAAAACTAACAAAATAAATCTTTACTGCCTTTGGCGATCAATAAAACATGATAACAACATTTTTATCTTTGCTTGAAAATGGTCCTTTGTAGTTTCAAAACAGCCAAAAAAAAAAAAACAGTAAATCATTAAGTTAAATACAAAATTGACATCCCTTATTAAATAATTAAACATTTGTGCATTCACACTTTTTTAAAACAAATGTGCCATTCTGAGCACCAGGAAGAAAACGTTACGGAATCAAGACTATTGAGGGCAACTGAATGAGTAAGACCTCCAAAAGTGGACAGACATGAGAACTACATTGCATGTCACCTCCCCTCACCGCTAATACAAAAATCATATATATATATAAAATCACAGAAACACACTTGCAAACACAAACCCATTCCTTTAAGTTATGATGTTTAGACTCCAAACGGAAAAATGAACTGTTGAGAGTACAGCTAACTAACTATTCACTCCCCTTTGCATCCACACTGTCCATGTTTTTACAGATAAAAACATTTAAATCATACATTTTTATAAGCATTTTGCAAGTATGTGTGCAAGTATGTTTTTAATGTAAAATTTACAGTAGTATTTTAGGAATAAATTTACAGAAACTTAGGAATAATTTACCTAAAATGACATTAATTCGGTCACGTTTTACTATCGCTTAAGTCATGAAAGTTGAAAGGGAGTAGATTTATATTTGAGGGAAAACTATTCTTTAAAATGTGAGAAACAATCAAGAGAGGCCTCAGCAAGTTTCATTGTTAAAACCTTTGCTGTCATAGGACAAACACTAACACATCAGTGACCAAAATAGTTGTACAGCAGCTTTCAGACTTCCAAAGTCTAAAAAAACAAAAACAAATCTCACTCAAAGTGGTATTAGATGTTTTCCACTCTCTCACACCTAGAACAAAAAACAAAAGTACAAACGCATGTAACAAAAAACACACGTAGTTGTAAAATAAAGCTCAAACCACAACAATTTATAATACATTAGTTTTTACAAAATTAACTAGGCAAAAACTTTTTAAACCTAGATGATAAAAAAGCACAAGCCACAAACAAAAGTAGGATATTGATGGAGATGAGCAAACTGACTGATGGACTAACCTAATATTACTGTTGTGCCCAGGGCAAGTAAGTATTAATTATTAATTAATTATTCTTGTATAGCTATGTGGGTGAATCTCACAGAAACTGTTACCACACTGGCAAGTATAGATTGCAAGTATAGATCATGCCAGTATTTGTTGCTTTGAATTGTATTTATGCTAAAATATATGATAAACAATTACGATTATAAATAAATTACAGTAATATGAACAGGCATTATGCCAATGCCATTATGCAGCATGTTACAGTAATGCAAATTTGGCATTACTTGAAATAAAAATATTTTGGGGAACACATGTCATAAAATGCTCCTAAAATGGGCTTCACTTTCTGGGTGCAAAATATATATATATTTTTTCCATTTCATTTTGTGAGATTCTCCCACACAATATCAACAAGGTTCAGTTTTCTTGAATCTGTTATGTTTGTTAATGTGTAAGTGTCCAATAAAATGGTGAATAGAAAAATTCAAGCGTCGTCACACAAAACCATGTAACCCCTGCACATGTATACACACTTAAATACTCCCTTTGATATAATTAAATAGATTGACTGTTAGTGGACACAGGAGAACAAGTAAGTTCGCAAAATACACAAGAAAAAGAATGGATGCCTATATACGGTGACCTGACAGTAAGGCACTGTGCTCTGTTTGCATCTACCATTCATGCTGCTGAAAGAAAAACTAGAATATAGATGGTAAGGACAAAAGATGAAAATCTTTCTCTTCATTCTACTCCAACTGTTTCGCATCAGGATGTGAGGTCGGTTTTTAGCCAGTCCAGCTGCGTTGACCATCTCTACACAGACGGAGAGGACAACCTCTTTAGCACCAAAGTTTTAAACTACTTCCGTTTGTTTTGTCTCCATGCAAAGTTCACTTTAATGCCCCCCAACGAATCCTTCACACCAAATGGTTGGCATGTCAAGAGTGAACATGTGACTCCCAGTCTGCACAATGTTGTGTTGGCCCATGATGCTATCATAGGGTTCAGAGATTAATGAAGCTTTCATGCTGACAGCGCATACTAGAGGTCTGGAGGAGTTATATGGCTACAGCAGAGGTGTGATTGTATCAGATATCATTGACATAGCGTGTAAATTCATGAACAAATGACAGGCTATTTAACTTAAATATATTTAATGCAAGATATACAGTTAAATAAATAGCATTAATCAAATCATGTTGGCTGACAAGCACACAGCCAGTGTTGGGTTTCTACTGGACATCACATGTGGTTTTGGTCAGGCCTTGAGGGTTGCGTTTACAATGGCAGTTGGTTATTAAAGTTGTCACGATGGACGTACATCAGTCTCTAATCATGAAGCGAAGTAAACATTGTGCAGCTGAGGCAAGGGGAAGCCATTTGACAGGTGATGTTTGGTCCTTGTGTCTCTCTTTGTTTGTTTTTTTGTGTTTTGGTCTGCTAAATTGCCTTATTTTTTTTTTTTACATTTTCTTCTTGTTTTTGCTTTTAGAATGGCTGTATGCTGCCTCTGTCCCACCTTGATTGTAACAAGGATAGGGTCTTGACCAGGACACTCCATTGGATGAAGGAATCAGCTTGAATATGTGGCCAGAATGTGTTCCTGTGGCCCCTTTATGTAATTGCTGAGGTAACAAGGAGCAGGGAGATGAGCAGGTGGGGTAGAATAATGGTCTGAATAATGGGCATAGGTTAGCAGTAGTCTCATAATTTCTGCTTTCCTGAGACAATGCTGCAGTGGAGTTCTGCATCCAGCTCCACGTACAGTCCCTTAGTGCAGTCCAGGAAGTAGAGTTTATCAGAGACAATGTTGGGGTTGAATCCCTCATGCCGCATGTCAGTCTTTTGAAATTTAAAAGTCCCTGGAAGAATAAAATAGATAAAAATTAGTTACAAAATTACAAAAGTAATAATATAATAAGTAAAAGAAACTTTGTCACCATTTACTCGCCCTTACTGTGTTTAAACCCTGTATGACTTTCTTATGTAAAGGAAAATAACCTATTTAAAAGAATGGCTTTGCTTTTTGGCCATACAATAAAAGTCAAAGATGATAAATTATTTTATTCACTATTTTCCGTGGTGAGCTATCTCTTAAATCCAAATTAAGAGCAACAGTTCTGATGCTTGCCATAAACTGACTATTTATTTTTTTATTCCTAACATATTTCACATTATGTATTATGACAGATTCACAAACAAGTTCCAAATAAAACGACAAGTATGGACATTTGACTGTTGGCATACAGTCTAGTTCAGACTGTGGCTTGTTTTAGATAAGAATTGCCTACTTAGACAATCCTTTAATTGCCACACAACAAAGACTGATACCATGATCTCATTACAGGGGCAAACTACCCTGAACTACTATGCAACACCATCACCTTTAAAACTGTCTCAAATGGTAGAACATTGCGTTAGCAATGCAAAGTTTGTGGGTTCAATCCCAGGAAAAACAAGCACTGATAAAAATGTATACCTTAAATTCACTACAATTCACTGGATAAAAGCTTAACTGTAAAACGTTAAGTGTAAAACATTAAACCAGCCAATCAAACGATCAAGCACAGCAGCTTTTGAAGTTTGAAGCACAGAAGTTTTGTCACCTGTTTTGTTCACTTCTGGAAGGAAGCGCAGGAACACGGGTCTAGCATAGGGTGGCAGAGCCTTCTCCAGTTCCTTGCTGAATTTCACCAGGTCAGTGCTGCGGTCTGGGTCTGCTATGGCTGCCATCCCAGCCTTGCCTTCAGCGCCTGAAAAATAACCAAAAAGAATCATCAGAATGCAGACTTTTGTAGAATTTTGAAACCTAGTATCACTTCAAAGTTTGAGAATCTTTGGCTTGACTTTGTAGTGAGTGTTAAACAAGGTTAAGTGCTGTGGGGTTTC
This sequence comes from Yasuhikotakia modesta, assembly GCA_036877545.1. Classification (NCBI taxonomy): domain Eukaryota; kingdom Metazoa; phylum Chordata; class Actinopteri; order Cypriniformes; family Botiidae; genus Yasuhikotakia; species Yasuhikotakia modesta. Next base: position 178,941 of record JBAJNP010000036.1, read on the forward strand.
ATGTTGAGAACTGCTGGCTTATACCATCTTACACAAAAACCCAAATCTCTACAACCCTAGAGGAAGCTAAATTGCATAAGCCAAGCCTATCAGCATAAAGGGAGCCTGAGTCATTCCCAATTAAAACTAACTGACTAAGGATAAGAAGATCATTGGCTGGCCAGGTTATATGTCATTGTTTTAAGGACAGGGATACATGCACTGTTGTATAAAGGAGAAGAGCCATTATTGGCTAGCAATACAAGGAACGGTCCTGGTTACATACAATAATCTAGACTCAGTAGTGCATTGACAATGGAATGGAGCTGCACAAGTAATTGAGAAACAAATCAGGAGTATAATCTGGGTGCATTGATTTTGCAATTGTTAAAAGCCATGATTACTGTGATCTACTGGTGCTCACTTCTGTAGGTTTTGACTGGTGTGTTGTGCATTGAATGCAGCGGCGAATCAAAAGTCTTCAGAAGTCAGAAGTCTAAATATAAGATAAGTGTGTCCAGTGTCACTTCTTTAACAACAGATGCTTATCTAGAGCGCAAACTGTGGATTTGCTGTGTTTATTTTGGTTTTAGGCAGAGTGCATGATTGTGTTTACAGCACAGGTGAAGCACACATTCATTATTCAAGTCTAAGGGGCATGAATACATGATCAGGACATTACGAAGGGGTAATTCATAAATTCATAAGTCCTGATCATGTAAGGCCTGTAAATGTTCTCACAAGATTTTACATGAAGACTCAACCACAGGAACTGGAAATCATTAAATCATAATGAGATACTTCTGATATGGCTAATTAAAAAACAAAATTACAATTACAAAGTCTCATGAATTTAATCTCTGATTTGATTAAATTTGAATTCATTTAAATGATAATTCTTAAAATGCTTTTTCAAATAATGAGCTTTTTATAATTTTCTAAAAAATATATTTTATAATGTATATTTGTATTAAATATGCAATAATTGTGCAAGGGGTGGAGTATGAATAGAACTTTGTGACTGATTTTGCAATTCTGGCAAAATCTCTATATATATGCTATATAGATTATATATCTATATTATATATCTATATAATCTATGTATATATGCTCATATTGCTGCTGGCCTGTAATTCCAGGAGGACTGATGTTTGTTTTCTGAAGGTGAGTCTCACATTTAGATGACTAAAATGTTCAGAGCTATATTCAGCACATAGCTGCTGGTCCTTTATAGAACCAGTGTAATAAGTCAGTTTCATTTTCCTAAATAATCATTCTAAAGAGGATGGCCACCTAATCTGAAATATTTTGTTACTAGGCAACCATCATGAATTTAACACTTAACAGTGCAGTGCGTTTCAAAAAAAAAAAAAAAACTGTTGACGATTGACGATTAAAAGCAACAATGAAAACAATTTTTTGAGCATTTGCATTAACACCAAATACTACCTTAATCTAGTAAAACCTGGCAATTATAGTCAAAAGTCGTTGAGAGAATCAATGAACCAATCAATGAAGGTTTATTTAGATGAACCTTTAGCTGATTTACTAAATTGAATCATATTTAATGTGAGCACAGCAGAGCAGTTTTTATCATGTGTTTTTAAGTTTGCTCAGTTGGCTGTAAAGCTCTCTAATAAATGACATAAAAGCATTTAGTTACACTACACTTTTTCCGCTTAGATAAAGTAACTGATTACTAGACAGTATTATAAAACCAGATTAGCTGCTATGATGCTATTAAATAATGTTAGGTTAGCAGTATCGCTATTATTAAACATTAGAATGAGGGATTTATCACTACCTGGCACCTCCACACCATAAACCACCACATCCTTCATATCCAGCAGACGACTGAGTGTCCCCTCCACCTCAGTGGTGGACACATTCTCTCCCTTCCAGCGGAACGTGTCTCCTGTGCGGTCTTTGAAATACATGTAGCCGTAATCGTCCATCACCAGAACGTCACCTGAGAGAGACGCAAACAACATCTGTTGCCTGTATGTGTATCCGTGAGATTGCATAGAAGCTCTTGTCTGTGAGAAACCTTCAAGAACTCTATGGCCAACAAACAATACCTGAGAGGTAGGCACTATCTCCCTTTTTGAAGACATCATGAGCAATCTTCTTATTAGTGGCCGATTGGTTGACGTAGCCATCAAAGCGTCTAAGAGGATCGCTCTGAATAATTCTGCCAACCAGCTGGCCGGGTTCTCCTGAGAAATCGAAGAAGGAAATATTAACCAGAGACAGGACGTGATTGACAATTGGACTTGACCCACCTTGCTCAAATGGCATTTCATTATCATTTACGGTTGTAATTATATTTAAAATAGAACTAAAGAACCAGGACGGAACTGAGTCGTGCCTTCAAAACCAATGATATTGTAATATGAACCAAATTGTGACATTGGTATATTGTTTTACCCTTAGTATCATTCATGTCTGTACTTGAATACTAGATGACTTCCCAAGTATGAGAAATCTGCTAATACTACTAATAATTACATGGTAATTTAATTATTCTTAGCCTGTGTATGAACCACTGTCCACTGGGATCTGAAAGCACTTTATTTGAGAACTGTACCTGGGCCACAGGGTATACAGACCCCATCAGGTCCTCTGATGAGCTCCATGGTCTCCTCGTTCACTCTGACCAAACGGATGGGGTAGAAGTAGGGCAGGATCCGGCTGTTGAATCCGCAAGCCCCGGTCTGCAAGTACACCACAATCATTATATATAACTGCTGACTCAGTACCTTGCACTCCTAATTCATAACTAAATTACAGCACCTATGTAAATAAAAGCAGTCTCAGCTAGGAGCAGTTACCATTAGCTTATAATGAGCTGTTCTCCATTACTGAACATTTTGTAGACAGCCTTGTAAAATTAGGATATGCATCATTCAAAATCTTAAGGGTTTACAAGCTTTTTCCTATAAGGGCTCTTTGCAAATATTAAGTGCACCATTACTGTATGTGGGTTCACCTTGTTGTCGAAGTTGCCAAGGCTACAGTTGCATTCGGTGGCTCCGTAGAACTCAGCGATTTGTGGTACGTTGAAGCGGTTGGTGAACTCCTCCCAAATGGACAGACGGAGGCCGTTGCCAAGAGCCATGCGGACCTTGTGCTGGCGTTCAGTGTCCTTTTTCGGCTGGTTAAGCAGATAGCGACAGATCTCTCCGATGTACTGCACGATCTGAGACATAGGATCGAAAATCATATTGAAAAATTAAAGCAAACATGAGTTCCGAGTGACTGACCAAAATGTACAAGAGCTGTAATCTGGACAAAGTGTGGCTTCTTTGAAAGATTTTATTATTTTATGCATTTGACAAATGTGCCTAACCTACAAGGTAATGCATTGAGGTTTAGCTTTATCAACACAAGTATCGCTGCTACAATCTGTCCACGTAACTCCAAATGTAATGCCTAAAGGCATCAAGCTGAGAACCTAAGGCTTTGAGCTTTGATCTCCACACAAATAAGCAAAGCATCATGGATATTATCATGTCTGGTTAAAAAAGTGGATATTTCCTATTAATAACATTGTAATTACATTATTAAAAACATCTAAAAATCCACATGCAAAAGGAGTTTTTGTCTATATTGTGCTACTCACTGTACAGTTGTACTTGATACAGTCATCCCAGAATTTTGATGCACTGAATTTCTTCCTGATCACTACAGTCATTCCATGAACCAGACACTGTCCAACCCCAACTATATTACCTGTCACAGAGTTCAAAACAAATCCACTGATTTCCTACTGGTTAAAAGGAATAATGCATCAAGTTGAGACGTCATGTAAATAGCTGTGTAAATACTCTTTAATATAAATACAAACTGAACTTGAAGAGCTTTTTTAACAGCACTGGCCAAAGGGTTCTAACTCGTCAAAACAAGCCTCTACAGTGTCAAACAGGAAGTAGCCTGACCTCAATTATGTTGACAGGAAATGCGCAGGAAGGTTTTGAAGGTGTTTAGTGACGTACCTGCTGAGTGGTAGAGCGGTAAGCAGTCATAAAGCACATCCTCAGATTTCATTCTAAAGCCATAGTACACCAAGGCTGCCATGCGGTAATACCTAAAGGAGAAATGCAGGAAAAAGGGGGGAAACCAAGAAATTTGAGTTTTTGGATATAAGAGGAAGGGAAATTGTAGTAAGGAATAAGACAAAACTGAAGTCTATATACTTACCGGCTATGTACTACGATAGCAGCTTTTGGCATTCCAGTGGTTCCTGATGTGTAGATGTAAAAAAGGCGATCTAGAAATAACAAACAAATAAGCAACTATCAAACTGAATTACATAATTTAAACAAATTTTTACAGTTTTTTTGTCACAATGCATTAAAGAATTGCCTTTACTGCAAAGGACAAAAAGCATGCAATTCAATCCATTTACATTTATTCATTTGGAAGACACTTTTATCCAAAGCAACATACAGTGAATTCAAAGTATACATTTTAATCAGTATTTGTAATCCCTGGGCTGGGATTGAACCCACAATTGCATTGCTAACGCAGTGCTCTATCATTTGACCTACAGGAACATACATTTGATAACCTGCATATTACTATCTTGTCTTGGTATTATTTATAAAAATGTCTGCCTGTTTATATTCGGTTGCCCTACCAGTAAATGTTCTATCCGGTTGTCTGGGCTGGTTTGAAGGGGCCGCCTCCAGGAGAGGCTCCAGGCATTCCGTCCCCTCAGGAACCTGTTTGGGATCCCATTCTCCCGAGCAGAACAACTTCACTGACTTTCCCATAGAGCTGTGCACTGCACACATCGCTGACATAGTAAAAAAGAGAGAGAATAAGTCAGAATGATGCTGCACACTCAAACTAACTCAAGAAGATAAAATGAGAACAAAATGCATCTAGAAAATTTCCTTTAGGAGATGCAGGGAAAGACAAACGATCTGCAGTGCATGTCAATAACAATAAGGCATGTTTTATGAGTCTGTTTTAATTACCCAAGATATAACTAGGAAACTATTTTAAAGTGACATGTTTTTGTCTGATACAGTAACCCAAACCCAAAATGTGACCTCTGCATTTAACCCATCAGTGGTAAAGAGTAAACGCACACTGCCAGAAATGAACACACACACACACCCAGACAAATGGGCAGCTATCACTGCAGCACCCATGGACCAATCAGGGGTTAGCTGTCTTGCTCAAGGGTAAATCGAACCAGCTACCCACTACCAGTACACCACACCTCCCCCTTTTGGACAAATCATTTTGCTTATTGTGAGCCGTGATATGAATCAACTTTCTCCTACTGAGCTACACATCTTTAACCTCACATACGCAATACTGTTCTTTCACACACTCACTTCTAATGCCTTATCCATTACTAAAATAGTCACTAAATGCCATTTAAAAAAGCAAAACCTCTGACATCATGAAATTAAACTATTTACTAAAGTTATTTTGCACAATTCATTGTTGCATGTTCACTTGAAATCAGGAAGTCACAAATACTTCCAAAACCTCCCTTCCAGCCACCAGGCATCATTCTCATATGTAACGCTGACTTTAGGTAAATTCATTCAACTACCCAACATTTCTTTCCGTTTACAATAACTCCTTTTTACATTTATTTTAATCAATGACAAGTTTACCTGTACGTTCTCTTCTAAATGCAGGTTCACAATTGTACTACAAGTTCACAATTGTACTGAAGCAATAATCAAACACAGGTTTCTAAATCCTCTTATTTTGTGGTTTGGAAAGTTAAAAAAATATATAAAATAAGTAACAAAAAAAAACATGTATAGCAAACATTTTTAAAACTAGTAGTTACATCAAACTACTTACAAGAAACAGCTAACTAACTACTCTAAATCAGTAGTTTGTAACTTGGAAAACAGCTTTTGCAATTTCAGCATAACCTTCCAACACCAATAAAGTCTGTGAAGTAACATCTCACCATCTGTAAGTTCACTGCCGAACACCACAGCTTTTGCTTTGGAGATGTTGACACAGTGAACCAGAGCCTCCAGTCTCAGATTGAAGTTGATAAGAGCTGCCTCCACACCGATCTTTGCCATACCCAGCCAAAGGCCCACGTACTGGGAGCGGTTCTCCATGAAGAGAGCAATTACATCACCTTCCTTGAAGCCCCTCTGAAGAAGTAAGTTAGCCACACGGTTGGAGTATTCATCAAGCTGCCTGAAGCTCCATTTCTCTCCTGTTCCTTCGAAAATCAGAGCCGTCTTGTCACTATATTTATGGACTGACTTGGCAAATAGTTTGGGGACGGTGTTGCGCTCCCGTAGATGTTTTGTGACATTTAATTTTACCCTCAGCAACACGCTGGCTGCACTGTAAAAAAAATTTATTAATTGATAGGATGTCCATGCAGAAATAAAGAAATTAAACAGAAATGAATCAGAGCAAAGAAAAATAAAAACACACAATCATTTCTTAATAAATGGCCGACAATAAATTTTATCTTATTGGAAAACCAAGAAATCATTTTAACTACAAAAAAATGTAATTGTATACAACCAGTGCATTGGCATGTCCAATAACGACTTCACATCTTATATCTTCTAAAGCCACACAATACTAAAAAATTTAATTTTCACTGAAAATCTTGATGACTTTTAGCTCAAAAGTTAAATGTCAATTGACGTATCAGGTTTGGTTTGAAGATATGCCAACAATGACAACCAATGATATTCGGTTTTATTTACTTTTACCTTTAAATCACTGGGAATGGAATTCAATTGTTAACTTTTGAAATCCTGACCTGAAAATAGACTTTCACAGAGCCTGGTTACTGTATTCATAACTCGTATGGACAAAAGCTGCCTGGACATTCTTTAAAATACCTCCTCTTGTGTTCAATTAAATGTCATAGGTTTGGAACATCATGAGAATCAGTACATGACTAATAATCATCTGTTTTAACAGGGACTCTTGCCTCATCAACTTCTTGTTTTAGTGATAGAATAAACTTGTGTCAGGAAGCAGATTCTTGACTGTCCTCTTACTAAAAGCAGTGATCTCTGACCCAAAGGAGATGTTCTACTTCCATTAACAGGCAAACTAAGAGCTCCATCCTCCAGTGTAGGTATTTAAGGAATTATCTTGCTGTTTAAGTGATACACTCACACCTTCAGGACCAGAAGTCAAAACTGAATTGCATAACCCGGGTACAAAACACCCGGGTACAGTGACAAAATTATGATTGTTAGCAAAGGTTTTCTCTTGTTTGATGTTTCACAGCAAATTCAAAATGAGGAAGTTTCCTAAGATTTAAGAAACACTTTTTAAGAGGAATTGCTTAAAAAGTCTAATGACACTTAGCCATCATTGGTTGAACATTTCAACAAAAAAAAAAAAACAAGTTGAACCTGCCGGGAAGTCGCCCAGAAACCCACTTTAACCACCAGCTTCCATTAACAAATATAACTTGTAACACAGGATTGTGGAGTTGCCATTTGTTGAGAAACCTGTTAGAAGTGACCGTATTGCCTGATTGACAGGACCAAAATGATTGTGTAATGTGATCTTTTCTTTAAACAAATCTGCTAAGATAAAACTGAGTAGATTTATAAACGTTGACTCTCAAATTTTACAACAACATAAGAATTTTTTATATTATAGTATTCAGTGAAACTACTGACAGCTATCACTTGTATAACATATAAACTTACTGCAAATCCCGATAAATTGTCTTTGCAAACACATTGAGGGACTTCCATCCTCCAGAACCCACATAGAAAATAAAAATGGACGGCACGACCTGGACCCAGGGCAGACGTGCAAACAGCCTGAGAATGAGGAGCAGGGCCGTGGAGCACGCTAACCGCAACATCCTAACAAGCACATAAAGAAAATCTGTCAGGACAAACATACCGTATCTCCTGACAATTTTAACATCAAGTTGATTGCTTAAACACTTCAGCAGGCATTAAATGATGGTCCAACTCTGAAACGAAGATCTTTCTTAATGATAACAACCATAAAATACTCATAAACCTGATAATTTGTGATATGAAAAGAAAGATATGAATAAAAGGACTGATATGAAAAGCTCTTGTCCTGCTTAAAACAGACAGAAAGACAGAAACAGTTGACTTGCCAAAGCCACTAAATCAAATCAAGACAGCTGTTAAAAGATAAAAACTGATATTTGACCTTGTAAATTTATGTTAAAGGTGTAACAGTCTAGAGTGCTAATGTGATCTGTGCTAAAAAAAAGTCCCTTAAACATTGTAAATACGGTATATTTTTAGGAAGTTCAGTCGGTTCTAGTGAAACGTATGGCCTGGATAGTCCAAAACAGATAAAAAGCCATTTCCTATTTTTACATCAGTATGGGTATAAGAAATGTATATTTAAACAACCAGCGAAAGTCAAGCAAATTACATACTGGTGGTAATTCTGATTGGCTTTGTTCTGTATGATTTGCATATTAAACATATAAATATCTAATTGGGATACAAGACCTACCGCAAATTAGGTTTTGTATGTGGTTGTCCTGAAATACTCTTTAAGACGAGTTTGACATAGATGGGGAGACTGAATGTCAATGACAACAAAGCTACCCAAGCTGTACAATGCTTTACATTTCATTTGAATGCAGTGGCAGCTTACACCTGCTACCTGCTAAATTACCCCAGCAATACCAAGAAGAGAGGACACATGAGAGAGAGAGAGAGAGAGAGAGAGAGAGAGAGAGAGAGACAGAGAAAGAAGTAGGGAAAAGGTAGTAGGGTAGGGGAAAAGTAGCGAAGCTGTCATGGGCTATAGCTCAGTAGCAAAGTAATCTTTGTATATATTTTTGTAATATCTCCCCAGCAAATGTGTACATAAAACTGTAACTATCTTGAGCAATAGACAGTAGAAATATTAGGACTTTAAGCACCATAATATACCATATGGTAAAAAGTTTTAAATACCTCTGGGGTGTTAAATCTATCTACATAATACACCATTGCACAAGGCCCTATTACAGTGATCAATAACAATGATGGCCACGCATCGTCATCCTCTCACGTTTTGTCTGCAGCCAGGAAACCCTGCAATGTCTGACTCCCTATCCTGTGAGATGCTCAAGGAAAATCGACCCGCCCCCCAAATGAATGTCCGTTCAATCCAACTGCCGTGTGTTGGTCCACGACAAAATCATAACAGGCGTGTTAGCGGGTGCAAATATGTATAATAGCAATGCAAGAGAGTCATCACCCATCAGGCGAGGGTTACTGCATAGCCTGATTCGCTACTCCGGCCCGGAAATTCGAGCGAGCACATTGGCCGTACAGTGCTGCAGTACTCTGTGCTTCACTCTACTGTTACAATCGGAAAATACATTGAATCATGTCTCCGTCCAATCAGGCTATACATTGTATTTTGTGTTTATACAACCAGGCGTAAAAAATATACAATGTATAAATCGCGTTTTAAACTGTCCAAGGACATGCTGGGTGTTTAAATGATAAAAGCCGCGTGGATGTGTAGCATCCTATTTCCCTTTAAACTGATTATGGGTATAAACTTAATGTAGTACCCAACAATTTGTGCAAGCAGGACATTTGGTATTCTCACTTTGTTGCAACAACATATTTACATTTTTAACTGGCAGATGACAGCCCTCCCTGGCTATAACGACGTTTAATGAATGATACAAGAGATTCCGGAAATGGACAGTAGTTAATACATTTAAAAATACAGATCTGTGTGGTCCATGAAATACCTCAGTTTCTGTCTCCGTGGTCACGAAACGCGTGTATTGTGGCAGAAGGGGGACCTTTTCCGTTCAATCCCACCTTGATCGGCTTAAACCTCCGCCGCGTTTTACCTGCGCTGAAACACAAGCCGGTGTGTAAGGAACGCACGCCTGTCTTTTAACTTATAAACGTGAATCCTTTGACAGAATTTGTTCCCATTAGTTCATTATTTCATTCGTATCGGCTACCGCCTCATTGTAAAGATGTATCGTAGAGCAGGTACTTCCAATGACCTTATAATTTCTTACTTGAGCCCGCCCACTCTCTGTTCGCCGGTGTTGTGTGCGTTACCGTTGGCTGACAGCTCTCTGGACCAATCGCACTGCCAGAGCCATGTCGTTTCACTCTTTAAAGGCGGGGCTTTAGGTCCTGTCAAGGAAATGTGGCCCGGCCAATGAATCATGACGACAGTTTCCACCCGGTAGTTGCAAAACGACTTGCTAGGACCATGAAGCATGATATGACTGTCAGATATCTGATGACAGAAACCGCTGTGTATGTAAACTGAAAATATAAAATGTATCTTGTAAATCAATTTAAAAGCTTTTTATTACAATTTAGAAAAAAAATACACTAAAATAAAAAAATACACATAACACTAGTTATGTGGAGATGAGCCCATCGACAAAACACCGATTTGCTTATTTTTAAACTCAAATCACCTATAGAGACAAATGATCATCATCTGAGATATAGTCACTCCTTGTTTTAAATTGAATATATCTCAGAAGTGCATCACGTCACAGAAAGTAAAATCGACTGTGAAAGCCATTTTCTTTAGACTTCAAAATAAATTGCAGTAGATCTGTTTTTACAAATGTTTTTAACGAACCTGTTAATCCTCTATTTATGCTCAGCAGTGTTTTGTTGACATTTATGCACACCACCAACCAATGAAAATCAAATGAAATAAACTATTACTAAACTTTAAATCCATGTTTAGTAACTATTTTTGCTTAGACGTCACCATGAATACAATTCATTCAATAATTTACTCACAGGGTAACATGGCACATCTGTATCTTGCTTCAGTATAGTCGGCAAATGTATTATTATTATTATTATTAATAATAAATGCACAAAAAAATCATTTTAAATAGGTGAAGTAGCCATTTTCATATTTAAACATTTTTATTATTGTACATAGGTTAGAGCTTTTGCTTAAGCAACAAGACAATGGTATGCAAACTTCTAGTTAAATACGTCTTTTTTCAAATTAGATGTGCTCATAAACAATATCCAGACTATCACCTCCCTGTTGTGTAAACAATGTAAGAGAGGCAATGTTTAGTGCAGGAGCTGAGACAAAGGCCATTGCTTTTCAGAATGTTGACACAAGCATTTTTCATTTGTAGATTTGGCAGAAATGTTTCACAAAACAAAACCAAGATGACACAGATGACACACACTAACTTTATTTGTTAGAAATACAAACATGGCATGTGAAGAACAGAAATACTATGATAACTATAATAACAAAATTATTCTTTACAATCAACACCATAAATTATATCGTTAACAATATCACAGTACTTAATCACAGCTTGCTTCAAACTTCACTCAGTCATCCAATTCAAGGCCGAAGTGACTGTACAAGTCTCTTGTGGTCACTCCACGCAGGCGGGCTGAGAATGAGAGACAGATAGACAGTTGTCTTTGTCAGTGGTCACATGGTGACATGATGATGTGGTACGAGCCCCCTCAGGCCCTCAGACCAGCTGAAGTCACCATGGGGCCAGGGCAGACAAGACACTCAGCAGGCTGACAGCCTGAAAGGAGCCTATTATATTACAGAACACAGCCTGAATATTGGATGTCATTATCATAATCTTTACACTAGAGAGAAATGCCAAGCTTGGATGCAATAACCCACTGATATGAGTGGGATGGTATAAGAGTGTAGGCCACAAGTGTTAGTGGAGAGCAGATGAACAACTAACATGGTGTGAAATGTATATTTTACGCTACAAATGTGATCAAAATAAACCACAAATGCCCCACAAACACACATTTATTTTTGCTGTTATCAACCAGTACTGCTCATTGGCTGCACATGTAAGGTATTCCTATACAATGGCTCATAAAATGTATTTAGACTTAGGTCATACTTTTAAATATGTAAGAATGTCAGTGTATTAAATAACAAAACATCAAACCAATTTACCTAATCTGCCCAGCAGAGTTTGTCCAATGTCTTTGATATCATTGTATTCATGCAGCAAATCTATGTGCTGATCCAACTCCTGTACAACAAATCCACTGCAAAACAATAACAAAACCACATTAAATCATATTAAATAATATATATTATTCAATCATAATAAATAATA
>JBAJNP010000037.1:0-190880 GCA_036877545.1 Yasuhikotakia modesta
GATTTTCCGGAATTACTTTCAGAAGTGACTCAGTGTTTATGGCACTCCACTTAACAACTTTCTATAATGACTTTACTCCTCTTCTGGTTGGCGTGACCCACGTTAGTAAGTCAGGCAGAAGAAGTGAGATGGTTTTCTCTGAGGTCATAAATATGTGGGGGATGGTGGATGCTCAAAAGCCTAAGCTGCTTGGTTTGCTTGATGTAGTTTTGCGGTTAGTGTATGTGTGTCCCTATTGGATGGGGGGGTGATGGGGGTGTGTCGTACGTTCCCTAGGCTCATAACAGATTTGACATGTCTCCTCACCCCCTGATTAAGACCCCTTTGAAGTGCACTACCAGGAAACATGAAGGGTGAAGCACCAGATGATGAAGATGACAGCTAAAGGCAAGGTTGTTTCTAGATATTTATTTTGCCCTCCCTACTTTCTGTGTGCTTATTAAATCCATATTTCGGTGGGTGGATGGCTGAGAGGATGGCAAAACATCATAAAACAAGGGAGAGCATTTTTTTTTGAAACCCGAGTTTCTGCCTGAAATATGCCCTGTAGTTAATGGGGTTCTAAGGAACATTCTTTAGTAAAGGTGTGAATTTTATATTATAATGAGCAAGATTTATATATTAGGAAATGTCACAAGCTGGATTGAACCTTCCTCATTCACAGCTCAATGTGTCAAAGCATGGGTGCTATCTTCTAGGCCGCGGCTCTGACACTTTTTGTTTGCCCCAGACTTATATGCCATATGTTTTTTACACATGGAATTTAAAAAAAAGCTTTTTTTTCACTACTAGCAATTGTGTAAAATACATTTAATGCCTCTTGATATTTCCTGTGCTGTGCACCAACATGTTCCATCTAAGCACCCTAATAATTGTTCTTTTAAAATTAAACAACAATTTAAACTACCTAATCCAATAAGCGCTTCGTTTAAATTGTGTCTTAGAGTCTATCTGCTTTCCATGCAGTTGTATAAACAGCTCAGTTTATTAGGCAGGATGTTTGGAAGAGGAGATGAGAGCGGCTCAGACTGGCTGTACAGCTGGACTTTCATCAGCAGTACAATGACTCCTGTTTGAAGAAGCTCCAGGCACTTCCTGAGGTGCTCATATTGTTGAACCATTATCAGAGCATTAGTTTTGCCCAGYGTTATTGTGCACCTCTGTATTTCACAAAACAGATAAGAGAGAATGTACTGTATCGCCTCATGGGAGACTCTGATTGTCGATTCAGGCGTCATGCACCCTGTTTCCCTTCCATGCATTTTGTTTTCAGTTGGCAGGTGTTCAGCTTCTGAGATCTTGAAGGTTTTCCAGAGAGGATAAAAATTATCTGATTCTGATCTGGCTGTGGTTGCCAATCATACTAAAGAAAAGTGTGACACACTGTATGTGACTGTACTGTCCACTTTGACAATCACAGTGTTAAAAGACACTGTATTGTGACAGTATGTGCATGCATCTATACAGTATGTGTATATAAATGATTCATAAATCATATATACATACATGACTGAATCAATTACTGGTCATTATCCCACGATAAAGCCCTTCAGGGTGATACAGGGTGATGATGACTGTACATTAATCTGTGCAACTGTACATTATATTTCCATATATCAGTAACTAAAATATTTACTATACAATGACAAACCTAAAGTCACTTTAGAGAAGTTGATGTTTTTGTTGATGTCAGTGCTGATATATCTACAATAAACCAAATAGTCTTAAATGGGGCCAACAAGCCATAATTGTAATAATCTTATTGTGTAGACCCCTGCAGTTTCTGTGATTGTGTGTGTGATGAAACGTCTGAAAAGCACTGCTGGGAATTACCTGCTAAAAATAAAAACAGATTGATTTTGGTAAGATTAAGCTTATCTATGACTAAGTCTGAGTTTAAAACATGGTTTTAAAAACATGCTGTTTTTCTGTATGGTTTAATCACATTGGAATGATACTTTCAACTGTGGTTTGAACTACTGTTTGTGGACAAAGTCAATAACAAGATTGAGTAAAATACTCCTACGTTTGGAAACTGCTTTGTTGTGAGAAGGACATTTGTACTCGGAAGAAAGATAAACGCTTATAGCCCCCTAGTAACAGTTCACCAAGGCCGCTCTCATCAAACGCTCGTGAAGTGTATCTCTGAGACTTTATATTGGCTAGCTTGCGAATTTGTTCTCCAGATGTATTTTCCTTTGGTAATGTTATGATCTTTAGAATGATGGCATGTGTTGAAAAATGCTGACAGTGGTGAGAATCTGTGAAAAGCTTGAATCAATTTGCTTTTATAGTGGAGAACAAACATAAATACAGGTAATTAAACATAGAAAATAATGTTCTTCTCACCAAATTCTCCAAACTCTTTTAAAGACGGGTCGATATTAAATTGTATCAATAGTTCTCAAATTTGGCAAGGAGATTAAGAAAATTCAGGTGAGGAACAGTCTAGTTACCTAAGTGGCTTACATAAGACAGCTTAAGTGTGCTATATAAGACTATTTTTCTACTTGAACTAGTTTGGACTGCCTTGTGGACTTTGTTTGGACTCAGACTGAATGAAATGTTCCTCATGGAGGCAAAATCAACCACACATGTTAAGCTCTGTGCTTGTTTAAAGAGCCGAGTTGAGCAGAGTTAAGAAAATAACAGCGCCGGAATACAGTACACCCAGGTTGAAGGCCTCCAGACTCCTGGGAGTGGTTAATAATCTTGCTTGACGCAGAGGTCCTCGACAAAACGTCATCGCTGTATCTGCACAAAAATAATCACCCCAGGAAGTGCTAGCAGATCTTCAGAAATGTGGTTTGTGTTGACAGAATGTTTCATTTAGATATAACAGTGAGCGGTCTGCGAGATCACATGATCACCAGCACATGCGTAGGTGATTATTAGGAGCCTCCCTAAAAGAATGTGAGTGAGGATAATGCTTTTTAAAAGCTAAATATGGTATTTTTCATGTTAAAATATCCTAGTCCAATCCTAGGTTAATAGGCAGAGACAACTATAACTGGCCTGTGAGTTCTTGTAGTGGGAATACTTTGGCATTGTTTTCTTTTTTTGGTTAGACATACAAGTGCATAAAACAATTAAAAAACATGGACAATGTACATTGGTGATGTAGAACCAAGACAGTACATAAGAAATATTTTGACATAATATCAGACATAAGAAAGTTTTTATCAAATTCCATTTACATTCTTCACAGCCTCATATTTATTCATCTTTAAAGAAATATGTTGTCTACACAGAAATTATTCTCCGTCTGTTGAAGAAATACATAAAATGTGTAAAAATGTTGTCAGTATGCCTGACTGACTCGCACCATCAAGTTAACTTGGCTTGGTATAGACTGACGTGTCCGGAAAATATGTAAATATGCTTTGTGATATAGGGATGTTCCATCAGGTATTTCATCTGATGTTTTATGAGACCTTTTAACAAAAGGGGCTTTTGTCTACATCAAAAGAGTCTTTTTGGCATATTGGAGTGATTCAGAGTGCAAAACAACTGTTTCCACATGGATACGTGGCAGATTCTCCTATGGCAGGTGTGCTGTGGAACAATGGGAAAAGTTTGTAGGATCTGGATTTCTGGAAATGAAAATTGTACAGTAATGCCCTGTAATCTGTTGGGAAAAGCTTTCCTTTTCTAGATCTACAAAAAAGTTGCTGATCTTAGCTTTTCTGTACTGATTTTGCAGTACCTTTGGGAGCCCTGTTTATATACAGTACAGCAAGTGTAGATCTGTTCAGGTGATTAGAAGTTTCTAGACCTAAAAACATAGTTTCCCAGAAAGGTGTAGGACAACCAGACGTTCCCAGTATATGTTGTGACTTGCAGTGCAATGTGCTTCATTAATTGTGTAGATAACATTTAGTAATGGAAAACATCATTTAGTAATGGAAAAATGGACCAGCTGGAATATTCCAGACAGCTGCTGGTATGAGGTGGTTAAACATCTCTCACTGTTCCTGATGTTGTTGGGAACAATAATAAACATCAAGTGTCAAGTGTAAAAACAATTTGATATTTCACAGCAGTATTTGTAAAACATTTTCAAGGGGAGTGTGGGAATGTGGAACTATGGGTAAACTTAACACTGCTAAAGACTGAGTGCTGTGATAATTAAACTGTTGTGTATTTTTTACACTGTCATCTCTATCTTTTCATTTGGTTTTCATGTTGTGGCTAGACTGACAGGGAAAGATGGGTGAATCAGTCAGTTTGAGAGCTGGGCCCCTTTAAAATTGAATTAGAAACGGCTGAAATTCTTTGATTGGGGTGAAATCTTCTTTAACCCTGGGGTACAGCTTGACAGATGTGTTTGAATGAGGCTTTTGAATAAGAAGGAATCTGCATTTTTTTTCTCTTCATCCATTCAATTCTATAGGTCACAGGCTTATAACCTTCACCCTTTTGTTCCTGTTAAAGAAATACTGTAGTTAAACCATTATTAACTCACTCTCATGTTGTTCCAGAACAAAAATGCTGTTATTTTATCTATTAAACACAAAGTGAAATTTCAATAGAATTTTTGAAATTTCAACACAGACCTTTAAGGTGATATGTTTAGGCAGTGTCTGCTGAGTAAAAATCTAGTCTGATCTGGCAACCCAAGGAGCTTTTTTTTTCTGTCCCAAATGTTCCATCTTCACATCATTAGATGTACTTCACTGAGCACATCAGCACAAAATTACATGCAGACTCAGCACCTAAAGTAAAAAAAAATCATCCAAGCTGTAGATCTGGTCACTTTTTTTGCTAGCTTTTTTGCTTTGCTTAGAACTGTTTCTCTGGATACTTTTATTCTAATTGCAGTTGTTTACAACTAGGAGCTCTGGAACGGGCCAGAATAAAAAAAAACATTACATAATATTGCACCAACTTTTTTGATATACAGTTCATAATGTTACCAAAGTTGTACTAACCTTACTGTAAGAACAATTTTAGATAACTTTAAAAGAACTTTTAGAGAACATTAACCAGATCTGAGAATGTCCCCTTTTATCTTGGAGTGGCCTTGTTAATCCAAAACATGCTTTTTAACCTGTGAGATACAAGCAAGGAGGGGCTGGTGGCCGAGGCGACAGATACCCCGTAACACTGAAGTGTAATGAATATCTAAAATCTTGGCCAAGATCCTCAGATCTGCTTATACTGGCCCCATGCCTCCACTGTTTACCTACTCTGCTGGTCATCTCCACTGAAACATGCAGAGCAGAAAGATCAAAGCCACTCCTACTGGAGGTCCAAAGATGGAGATAGATCAAGTTTGCACTTGTGAAACACAAACCCTTTCGACTGCTGTTTCGCTCCAGTGGTGTTATGATCTTTGTAATCGGATGATCAAAGTGGTGAACCGTTTTGGGACGTTGTTTTTAGCGGTAGCTTAGCTTTACGTGCTCCTCATGCATCACGGGTGTGAATTGTTCAATCTCTCAGTCAATGTGCTGTATATTTTTAGAAGGAATGTTAGTTTGAGAACATTCTATTGGCATAGACACTATATCCATCTGCATGATGGTCTAGGGCCCACCCTCTCATTTTATTCTCTCCTTTCTTTTGATTCACCGCATCTCTCTAATGTACACCAGCTGTGAAACCTATGCTTGTTTTGTGCTTGAAATGAAAAAATGCTCTTATGTTCCTACCTAGAGATTTCGATCTGTTCAGGGGTTTGTGCTCGGTATGCCTGAGGTGAAAAAATGCCCTTGTGGATAATTGATATTTTACTCTGTAGGAAAGCACAGATATGGCTTCACACACCATGTAACACATGGTATTTGGGTCACCTGTCAATTAAAGCAAAAGTCTAAGTGTGTGTTATGAGTGAAAATCAAGGCCTTCTTTTCTCAGAAATGGAAACCTGAACGTATGATTGGTCGTTGGTTGACCAATGCATAAGGCTGTAATGACAGTTTGTGTAGACAGTTTACAAGAAATATAACACCAGGATGAGATTAAGAGCCAATATTATGTTTTGTATGAGGAGGGGCCTGTAGACTGGAAGATGTGATTGATATTTCCTTCCTAAGCCCGAATAAACGTGTTGCCCTAATCAGACTCTTCTATCAGAACAAGGGATGTGAGTATCTGCATTTGTGGAGTGGAGGTTTGCCTTCGTTCTGACACACCTGCTGTATTAAATGACCCAAACAGGGGGCCTACAAAAGTGCATGGCCATGTCACAACCTCCTGTTTTCATTTTTAACAGAAAACATTCACTTCTCATGGGAAACACAGTCCAAAGGTGGAACAGCTGAACTTACGCTGTGTCTGGCAAAAGACACGCAAGCATGAAATTCAATTGATTTACATCATTTGGTAAAGTTTAAATGACAGAATATGTTTGCAGTTATCTTTATAGGAGATAAAGGGGTATGCAGGCGAATACTGTAAATATGCCAACAAGTCTCAGGGCAGGAGCAGATAACAATTAGCAGCAATAGAAAAACAAATTTCAAAGTAAAAGTCATGACAAGAAGAAATTGAAAATGAAAACACCTAACGAGAACTAGAAAAGTGCAGGAGAATAATAGGGCACTATATAGAATATATAGAATTTATACTATATAGAATATACACTATATAGAGAATTTTAAAATAAGGGTATAATTAAGTAGGCTTGTGTACTTGCAGTAATGTACATCAGTGACACAATCAGGGTGTCAAGAAATGACTGGTTAGATGGCTTATGTTGGTCCATAAATTGAAATGAATTGGAATGTTAGGACAGATTAAAATGTCCTGTACAGATCAGATATTTAATCACTGACAAATGTGTTTAATCTGCATTAATCCATAATTTAGTGCAGCTCTTGTTAGGATAAAATCACTTCTGTCTCTAAACAATAGCATTTATACAATATAGCACCTTATTGGTGTTACTTAGTATGTACTGAAAATAATCTACATTTAGTTTAATATTTTATATTATTATAAAATATCATCTTGATATTTCTCCAGTTATACTCTTTTAGCCTTCTGGATGTGCTCAATGTATCCTAAAAGGTCGTGACCTTGCTGTAGAGTGCTGATTGCAGGCAGACAGCCTTAAGACATTTCTACAGACCACACACTGTTCTCAATCTGTGCTTGGACTGGCAGTCTTGGTTGGCTGACTGCATACATTATTGATTATAAACTTTCAGCATTACCATGTTGTAAAGGACACACTGGTTAAAAACTCTCATTTGGTCCCCTTTATTTTGTGTGGGTCGTTGTTACATAACATTAAAAAAAATTGGTACACGTGCTTTAAACAATTAAGAGTTCTTATTCTCATTTGGACCCATGAGTATAGGCAGTTCAGACAATACACACAGAATACAGTTAAGACTCTATTGTCTGTTGTTTTTAAACTTTGAACCCTGATCCACATATTCTCACAGCTCAGCCCTGCTTGAGAAGGGATGTACACAGGCACTCGATTGTTTTGACCCACTCGTAGGCTGTTATTCTGTTCAGAGGTAGAGGAATGTTTTTCCTGGGGTACAGCCACATCTCTCCCACTAGTGTTTCCAGCATTGTTTTAGCATGGATGTAGTTCACACTGATGATACACTCCCTTCTAAACGTGTGTGTGTGCGTGCGAGTGTGTGGGGTCAGTACACATACACTGTCACACAGATCAAGTGCAGTATGTGATGAGTGTGCAGCTCTGGGCAATCTTGCTTATGTAAACTATGATTCGCACATTGACATTCCAGCCTTGATGATGTCATTTGCAGCAAAGCTTAGAATTTACATGATTGCAAATGTAACTTTCTTCCTTCAAATAGTTATGTATTTATGATAAACTGACAATACAATTCCTTTATTTTCCTCTTTGTTAGTGTAAATTTAGGTGCTGGAATACCAATCTAGCTGTGTCTCTTTTAACCTCTGAATCAAATACTGTGCAGTTTTAAAAGACATGAAGTGCCTCATACATTGCAGCTTAAGGAACAAATGAGCATTTGAATGTATGAAAGTATGGAGCCCATTTGTCTCCCTTATGGTACATTCAATGACTGTCAGTATTTTAGTTTGCATGCTAAAATGAGTACAGAATGCTTCATTGGTATATGGATAATATTTTGAATGATATTAATTTCACTTTTGGATGAGAATATTGTGGGCTGCTCATACTGTGGCAAAAAAGTAATTTTGACTGAATCGTGCTTCCAGTACACTGTGTTTTTAGTCAACCCTTAGGTCATGTCCTACACGCAGGGGTGTGATGTTTGAAATGTGATCTCTGATGATGCTAGATAAAAGTGTGCTTGTATACTTTGTGAAATGTGAAACCGACGTGTCTTACAAGCTGTTTTCTGTACAACTTAGGCTATTGTTACATTTAAACAAGCAGATGTGCAACATTTCTGAATATCAAGAGAACAATCAAATATTTTAGTTGCTCAAACTGTGGGGGTTATTGTCTGTTTGTCCTTGTTCTGAATTTCTGAAGAAATGTTTCCACACAAGTGTATTTGACCACCTGGTAATAAGTGGACTAACTCTAAATTGTTTAACAGAAAGAACTCTGTGTTCCCTGCAAGAATTTGAGATCAGATGTTTGTCTGTGTGAAAGTAAAGGTGTGTATGTGATTAGCTGTGATTACTTTGCAAATTATTACCTCAAAATACAGTAAATATATTTTTAAATTACATTACTATACATTACTTTTATTTGCTGGATTTGCATTAATTGGTAATAATTAGCTATCTTTATATTAAACCAATGGAACTATACATTCATAATGAAATAGCTTAGCAAACAGGTTTGCTAAAATAGAAAACCTGGGTGTGTGTTTGAATGTCTACTTGTGTGCATGTAATAAAATTTCATCCACAAAAGCAGCAAAATTACATCACCTCCGCCTTCAAAACTGTACGTAATGACCCTCTCCTCCCACAAAATAGTGGTTTTATTAAACAACATGTACCCTGTAGTGGGGCTCAGCATAATCAAAGCATTGCGCCTTCAGCTATGTCAAAGAAATCTAACAATGATGTAGACTCAATTTTTAAGGCCTCAATAGCAAGCAGATGTTTTTGGAGCCAGGTTTCCCCAAAACACCCGTAACATCTCTTTGGCAGCCTGTTATGTTTTCATCCCCCACCAACCTCCAAGGCCTCATTCCCATCCTCCCCTCCTCTCTGGTTGACATTACGGGCCTTTGCGCTGGCCTTGCTCTGGATATACTCCCTCTATCAGAGCTGTGACAAGGGCTGTATGATTGAGTCAAACAATGAGCAATTCATAATAGGGGCTGAAGAGGTCTGCATGTCTCTAATAAGGAAATCAGTCATTATGTAACATGACTCACGCGTGTCTGAAGATATGTGAACCCTGTTTGTCTGCAGGATTCTTTGTGCCGCCTCACAAATGATCCATCATTGCACATTTATCTGAACACAGTAAAACACCCTATTGTTTTCTGTGATGAATAAATGCTTTCCATGGGTGGCTTAGTTTTGTGTTTCTATGAAAGACGGACACATTTTTCTTTTGGTATCTCCTGAAGTCTTTGTGCTCTGCACATCCTTTCACCCTTGTGTCAGGTTTTGCAAGTGTTCATGATAAGAATGTAGCTTTCTGTCCTGTGTTAACATATTTCCTGTTGAAACAGAAAGAGTTATGTCATAAGGGAGTGAGAGACAGTTGTTTATTAAAAAATTGTGCTGTTTAGTTTTACAAGTTTTATGTGGACCAAAGAAAAAGGCTGACCAAAGCAACTTATTTTCTCCTAATGGTTTGACAGTTTGTTTATTCAGTCTTGTTTTTTTTTATTTGTAGCCCATATTGTTTTACATCTCTCTCTGTATCTCTCTCTTTCTCTCTCTCCCTCTCTGTCTGTTTGTTTCTCTATTTGTATCATCATTTGAAGCAGCAGAGATCTAACACTGAATTCTGTCACAGGTTCTGTTTGCACTTTTCTCTTTCCTCACAAAAAGCGATACTCTGTTCCTTTTCCTGTGATTATTAGCATTGCTCCACGTTATTAACTTTCCAATGCTGCGTTTATTTTCTTTATATCTCCTGTGCAATCAAGGAAATATAACTTTACCTTTTAACTGTTTGGCAGCAGGCCCAACTTTACACACATATATATGTGTATCTATGTCTTGTGTGTATCTATGTAAGTATGTATATAAGTGTGTGTGTGTGTGTACAGACACATTTTCATCATTTTTTAGAACCAGATGTTACACTTTCAGGGTCTACCAGCAGGGGGGCTACCAGGCCATGCTAATCAGCCAAACCTTGACCCTGTGAATCTGTACTGCATTAGCTTGAGGAAAATGCATCAAAAACAGGCTGTTTTGATATGAAAGGTCGTACATCAGGTTATTTCAAACATGGGGATGAGGTGCGTGTAGCATGGAGACAGTAGCTGATGGGCACTGTAGAGTTTGGACACAGCTGGAGATGAGGGAGGTCATGGAAATTTGACCCAGCTTGAAGACATGAAGTCTCTGGACACTGAAAACCAGCTGTGGAAACACAGAACTACAGTGCAGTGCAGGAGAGCACATTCAGGTTGCAGGTGTTTAGTGGTTAGCAGAGCATGGGTTTGT
The DNA here is from genome assembly GCA_036877545.1 of Yasuhikotakia modesta. NCBI lineage: Eukaryota > Metazoa > Chordata > Actinopteri > Cypriniformes > Botiidae > Yasuhikotakia > Yasuhikotakia modesta. The sequence continues at coordinate 10,567 of JBAJNP010000037.1, forward strand.
TTTTCTTCGGTTTGGACCATTTGAAGGGCATCCAGTGTTTTAAAGGCTCTCTGTGGCAGTGGTTTCCTCTGTGTAACAGGCAGATGGGGATGGTCATGAAAAATGTTTATGATGAGCAGATGATTAGCCCTTGGCAAAACTCAGAGCAAAATACAACCCAAAAGCTGAATCTGATGCAAGAGATGTTTGATGCAGAGATTAGATCTGCTGCTGAGTTTAACTGGAAGTAAATGTATTTCCTGATGTGGCTAATTAGTCACAGCTGTGATATAAGATTGAACTCACACAGGCATCTAAATTAGTGAAACATAATATAAAATATTGAACAATGAAATTGTGTAAACAGTTACATCACCCCTATTCAACATTTAGGCAGAATTTATCTCGCTCAGTAGGAATATGTTTATTTCTGCTCATCAAAGTCATTAAACATTCATTGCCTCCTCCAGTAATTGTTTGCTCAGCTAAACAAAAAAAAACATGTAAATGACACAATAAGAATGAATAATAGACATGGAGGGTGTTTTGTTAGCAAGAGTGAAAAGCCATTTCTCTCCCATACCTCCTCCTGTTTTTTGTTCTTATGAATTCATAACAATTTATATCATGTAATAGAGCCAGAGAATAATTCTGCCCCATCAATTGCCATGTGTTCCTCCAAACCAACACTAGAATAATGTTCCCTGATTAGACCCATGAGGTCTATTTTTTCATTTTTATTTTGGTAAAATTGCAAATTGAAAATATCTCTGTTAAAAACACACACACTTTTTGCTGCTCCACTGACCTTTGATAGCAGATATAATTGGCAACATTTTTGGAATTCATTCAAGGACTGCACTCAGATAACTCGCAAGACACAGGAGACTATGTACTTAACTCTCTGTGCCAAGTCATTTTTAAATAACAGACTTATATTTATAAATTGCTGAGTCTGGGAACCGTCTCTGAGCTTTTATAGCTTTCGTATGGAGATTTGTGTCGTATGTTCAGTGACAAAAAGAAAAGGTCTGTGTTGCTAACTGAGGACCCATTATAATGTTAAAAAGGCTGGTGTTCATATTACCTGAGTTTGTTTTGCTACTTTAATTTCCTGTTTGACTAGAGCAGCATTTATTGAGAACATGGTGCTGGTGTCTGTTGTTGTTGTTAATGTCTCTGTTGTTGTTCAATGTCTCTGTTCTAATACGATAACAGTACAAAAACAAAAGTGATCAAATCACCGTTCTTTTCTTAATTGTTCTTATGCCTATATTCTATTAGTTACTCAGCCTGTAACTATACAACAGTTACTGCTGGTCCTCAGATACAATTGGATAAAAACATTCCAAGAGTGGCTGAATTATGACCCTAAGTGCTCCTGTGCATATGATTTTAATTTGAATAACTCCACAGCCTTCTTCTTGTAGTAGTAGTATACTGTATGCACATGGTGATATTGTAGACATTATCAGCAATACAATACAAAGAATGATAAAGTCTTTGCAGAAGTGATGGTCAAATGTTGGTCAAAAACATAATTCATAATGTTTTTACATATACGATAAGTGATGTAAGCGGTAATGTGGAAAGCATGAATTTTATAAATTCTCTGTCACTATCATCTTTAATTACATAATCTTCAGAACCATAACAACATAAATATTAAATACATGAGTCTCATAAATTAAGCCTAGCTAAATGAGTTAATACATATTGCATTATTTAATGAAAAGAGAAACGTCCATGGTGGTTTGAATTGGTTATATGGGGATTTGAAAGCTAACAGCATGAAGCTTTCTGTCTGGTTGACTCAGTAGGAACAGACAATTGTTAGCCTTGTACTGTAGATAGCAGATGAAGGGGTTTGTAGGAGTGAGTCAGGTCTGGTTGGAGCCCAGATTTGCTTGGACAGCTGTGTAGGTGTAAACAGGCACTTACTGCAAAAGATACTTCCTGAAATTGATCATTACTGGTAGAGTTTCAGTCATAAGCTATAGATTCTGCTACTAGACCAAACACATTTTAAAGGCTTTGCCCATAGGCCTATCCATAGCACTGTATGATTCAATGTCTAAGACTATATAGCAAGCCAGCCCACTCATTGGCCATATTCATAACACCTATGGGCAGCCATTTGTAACTGCTTGAATGAGGTTTGCTCTGTTAACTGTATGGCAGGACCTCCATTTTTATCACATATTTAGTGACCCATCTCTGCTTTATTATCTCTGATGAGGTTGTGGCTACATCATTAAAGGCCTTTGTCTTGTTTTAATTAATGTCATAGTGTTTTAATGAAAATCTAACTGCTAAATGGCTTGTGTGAAGGTTAGACCATGGAAAATATCATTAGTTTCGGGTGAAAATAATTAGAAGTCAATGAAATGTCATCACCATGATATATAAATGTAAGTGTAGATTACTGTAGCTGAAGCTTTGTAATGATGCATAAACAGAGATGACAGCTAAACTTAAAGCCACACAAAGGTTTATGAATATTATTGTATTACAGACAGATTAGTGTTGTAGATAATAATGTAATAAATAATAGTAAAATATTTTGGTGCCGCCCAAGAAATTACAGATGAGATAGCAAGATTTATTTGTATCTTTAAATGTGATACAGTCATTGATGATAGCAAAGAAAAGTTTATGAAGACCTGATTAGATTCATGACTTGTATGGAAACTTGCTCCATGTATAATAACAGGGGTTATTTTCCACAACACTTATGTATGCACAGTTTCTCTGTAAGACATATATAAAGTTTCATGAATGTGATCACTATCTCTTTTCAAGGTGAGTCGACCTCTGTTCCCACAGCAACTACAATACTTTTCATTTGCTGCAGCTAGTGTTACTATGGAAACCGTATTGAGATCATCAGGATTTACCAAAGAATTGAAAGCAATTAAAACAAAGAATGAGTCAAAAATAGAGGGGGGAAAGGAGGGACAAAAAAGAAACAGATAAAATAAGCATCTTGAAGCATCATGTGGTTTCTCTGACTGCTAGTTTTGATGTCTGATCCTGTTCTTGCAGGAATCATGGGTAATAACCCCAATATTGTTCTATTTAAAACATCTGTTTCACAAGTCAGCCAATCAGGAGCCCCAAAACACTTTTATAACACTTCTATTCAAAATATAATCAAATGCATATAGAACAGAAGTATATGATTAACAGTTATGGCCTTTAAACTATACTTAAAAGATAATACTATTGTAAAGTCTCATTTTCAGTCTTTAAAAGTGTGTTATGTCAGTGTGAATGCGGTTAGGGTGTTTTTATAATTCTGATTCCTGATTCTAATTCTGTTTATATTCGTTTGGCAACAGACATTCTTCTGTAGCACAAGTTTACAATCTGGTAATGATTTCACCACAAGTACACCTAGAGGCTTTCTGGATGTCAGTAAGCAGTAATCAGCCATGCAGAATTAAACACCTTTATCTAAACATCTCCACCTTCCAAAGACACTTTCTCATGGAAACTGCTGCTACAGAACCAATTTTCCCAATAAATCCCAAAGCCATATAAATTTCCCACGGTAGACAAGAGTAAATGCATTGGAAATATTTGAACAGACATTATATTATTGATATAGACTCTTTATCATTTTCTTGTAGAAACAGAATGTTGTGCTGTATGTGCTGGGAATTTGTTTATTCATATATTTACATATTCATAATGTAGTGTAAATGTATGAAAGGCTGATTTGTGTTGATCAAAGGAGGGGAGGTATCTTTGCTTTTTTGACAGCCTGCCTATTACAGCGTTCCCATTAATTAGCCCTTCTTATGAGCCTTCCATCCCACTTCAATCTGGATGATTCTGGCTCCAGATGGTGCCCAGTTTTACTGATAGAAGCTTAGCCCTCCCGTTGGATGACTAATGAGAAGAACAGTCCAATCACAACAGCCTTTTTAAACTCCCTCTTGGCACCAAGGGGAAACAACACAAATCCAGCTCTTTTCCAAAGACATTGCCAGTGACATAAGCTTAAAGGAGATAAATGCACATAGAAATAAATTGAGTCTGCAAAATTGGCAAATTCAGAGAATATCTGTGTGTGTGTATCTGTACAGTATACAATTGTTATATATATAATTATTAATAATAATATATAACATGTATTATTACCAAGAACCTAATTAGTTTCATTCTGGAGCATTATGAACAGTACATAAGGGTTACCAGCAGCAATGTGTGCTGAAAAGACTGTACTGCTGTTTTAAGCAAGTGTGCTCTAAGCATATTTTGTTGAAGAAAATGAGACCTTTTTGTGTGACCTTTAAGAAGTTTGTGTGCCCTAACTCACTGAAGTTATTTAAAGTCAGCTGAAATCAAAAATCAAATTAGTGTTCACTTGCTGAATTCCTTTTCAGTTTTGTGTGGCGTATGCCTCAAATGATTAATGAATAGACTTTGGCCAATCAGTGAGCTCGGCCTCTCAGGCTAAAATGAATGCCCATTATACTTTTGGCTAGGAAAGGATTTGCACTCTACTTAATGGCTAAATCACCCTTTCCAAAGTTCGATCAGTTCTCTTTTATGGTGTATCCCCCACTTGCTTGCCTAGTCAGGGTTCTTCTTGTTCTGCATCACAGGAGGTTTGGCATTAAAACCCCTCAGTGTAGGCGGGCCTTGATCCATCTGAGCAATCAGGGTTAGCTGCTAATGATTATAAGCTGGCTAAGAGGTCCTGCACCCGAGGTGAGTCTGTGCCTCAAAGGGAAGCAGACCACAGGTGACATCACAACGTTGCCAATTAGCAGCAAGATCATAATGCTTTGTTCATTTTCTTCATAATGGCAGGCAGTAGGAAACAAAAATGGGTGCCTGAGTTTTAGCCTTTCTAAAGAGAATGAGCAGTGCATTGCTGATAGTTTCCTACTTTATAGCTCACTACTAAAATTAAGTATTTAAGACAAAATAGAAATAATTTGTTGACCTACAGGTACAGAAAGTGTAGAGTTATTGTAAATTATGTGGATAACTACTTGGATAATTTGTTAGTGGAATAACTTGATATGGAAAATGGGAATTTATTCTTAATTTCTCAGACTTGGCAAATCTGAGCCTAGTTTAAGATAATGTTAGGATTTGGTTTGGAAAAGCTGAGTAGACACTTTAGTGAGATCACTAGTATATTTTTATAAGAGAGAAATGTGTGAAACAGGAAGCATAAAAATGTTCTCTCATTGTGGGCTTGAAGAAACAGATGAGATTGAAACATTTTATTTGAGCTGTCATGTCTGTATGAATAAAACACAATTGTGCAGCACAGGAACTAAGGAGTAGATTTGCAGGAGACAGATTTTTATTAGATTTTTGTAACTGTTCACACCCTTTTCTCACGAGTGTCAGAAATCAAAGCAGAGAGAGAGAAATTGACAACGGTAGAAAATATATTTGCCAGTCAGAGACTATGAAAACCTATTTTTTAACCCACTTGAAAAAAATGTTCTCTGTACACATAGGTAGTTTCCAGTGCTTGTTATTATTGTTCATGTTTTAAAGTAGCATTCTGAAATCATCATAACCCGTGTGACTGTACTGTGACTCCAGTCAGAACAGAATGAGCCAGGAAGTGAGCAAGAAAAGGTTAGAGTACTAAGGCTCTTCAGTCTGTTTGTAAGCGCAGATTGGAGTTTTTTCCTCAATATTCTCTGCATGAATCATCACACGGTTTAAGACCTGCAGGGGATGTGACATATTCACCAGAAAAAAACAGCAGTATAGCAATAGACTGTAAAATAGACAAGGCTGAGTGTTATTCAGGGTGTAATACTTTGTGCCAGTAAAATGAACTCAATATTCATGAATTTAATACAAACTGAACAACACTGAATGATAGATATGTAGAAGTCATAAGCCTTTCTGTTCGGGTAGAAGTCCTTTATTTTGTAAGAGTATAATCCTTGTTAAGTCACTGGTCATCATTCGGATACGGCAGCTTTGCGGTAGATGCATCAAACGTGTTTCTATTTCCTGCTTATCCCGCTGATAGATGTATGATAACGGATCCCTTTTCTGTCGCAAACGGGGCGATTGTATTTTTTTGACGCAACGATATCATAACCTCATTGACGTAGACAGACATAATAAATAATGAATTTTGTGCCTCATCACGTGGAGACAGTGTCTGAATAATTTAACCCCTACGCTACTGAACGGGTACGTGTTCCTCTTTGTGTGCCCGAGGACGGCGCACGCATTTGCGACATCAGTGATGGTGTCCCTTAAATCGACTTTAATTTGCAATGAGCATTTGATCGCTTGCAACGGTGCTTTGAACTTATAGTGTTGATGCGCATTTTGCATGTATTATGTGCAATTTATGACACGCAAACAGAAATGCGTCCTGAGTGGATACGCCACCGTATCTCTCTGCTCTGAGCCGCAACGCGCCACATCAGCATCGGCACAGCTGGACAGCGGGCACCTTTGAAGGTAGGCGATGACCAAACCCAGACACCGGGTCACCAAAAGTGCAGGCGATGCACATTAGATTTAGTGGACTATTGTAACACGAGTTTATGCCAGTCCGCAGGCACAAAGTGTTACCACGTTAAAAATATAACCAACAACAACTAGGCGTTTGTTTATCCCCTTCCTTGTTGCCAGCAACGGTTAAAACTATTGATGTTTTGAAAGGGAATACTTTTGGGATAACAAGGACATTATCGCATGTACTTTTTTTAATATCTACTTATTTTTCTCGAGAGGGGCTGTACGAAAAGGGCTATCAAGTATATGTCGACATTTCAATGACATGCCCTGTTATTTATATTTCCTCAAAAGGCTGAAAGTGTATGTAAATATTTGATGACAAGGGATGTGGATAAGTAATGCCCTCTTTTTATTTTCACTTGTAATAGAGCGCAGCCATTGAAACGAGGTTAATCTCCAATGACATGATGGCAGTTACGCATGGATGCAGCTTTGTTTATATTCGGGCGTATAAAACAGCAGCTAGTACCGCGCTTGCCGTCTTATGTTCCGCCAGCGCTGACCATGGTGCTGAAATATACAAACGCTTGTTTATAAATGAAGTTGCTATTGGTATGATATTAAGCGCAATTTAAAAAAAAAGAGATATTGAGAAATGGAAAGTATAAATATCATGCTTGAAAGACAGTATTTGTGTCGCTCTTTTGCATCGTTGGAAATAGTTTGCAGGACCTTTGAGGTCTGTCAGCATCTTAGAAGGGATGTGTTCATTGGTAACTGTGCTTCTGAGTGATCTTTTAGCAGTTACATGGAGGAACAAACTGTTGTAATCCCTGTCGTCTCCTCCCAGGGAACAAGAGGATATATTTAGTTCACAGCGTCTTGAAATTGCACAAATAAGTTCACAGCACGTGAACTATATCATACAAACAGAATGCAACTAATGTTGCAGTCAGATGGTGGTTAACGTGGGTATGAAAATGGCCATCTAAAAATATGCCTCCCTTCAATTTGCCCTTTGAACTCTCATTCTTTCAATGAACTGACCTCTTAGATGCTCCCACCCACCACTGTTCAGTTTGCACACAGTATAACACAATTAAAGGCTTTCCATCAATTAGGAGTCAGGACCACCTGCCGATCTGCATTAGTAATGGAAGTGAGCAAGAGACATAACACAATTTGCGCATCCAAGAGAAATTTACCAGAAAAATCCCTGTCTGTGGTGTTTTTTTTGTCACAATATATCCTTTCATTAACTATTTACATCTGACTTTTATATTTATTCTTATACAACTTGCAGTTTGTTAGGACATATATCCATTTTATGAAAGTGGTAATTGTTGTGTGTTGAAGATTGTTGCCTGTATATACAAGGCTTATAATATAAGGTTAGAACTACTGAGACGTCACCCAGTGCCTTATGGGAGAGTTTGTTAATTACCAACCTCCAGCCGTGCATATGTCACTGTTGCCAGAACACCATATTGTTGCCATGACCAACAGCAATATCATGCTTCAGGAAACTGAATGCTGTGGTCTTTGTATCTTGCTACTAAGAGATGTGAATTATGCTGTGAAAGAGGAACTAATACATTTGTTGGGCTAGAGTTAGCCTTCATGCCAGGCAGATTCACTCTGTAGCTAGTTTATGTAACAGTGCAGCACATGAGAGGAGGAGGATAGAGGAGGAAAAGCAAGAAGAAGGGAGGAGTTGCACTACAGCCTTTACAAAAGAGCTGTCTGCAAAGTTTACAGTTTTTGCATTGAACAGACTTCCTGTTCGGGAGCTGTTTGCACAGTGAGAATTTTAAGAAGATAAGTCACACCAAAAATGAAAATGCTGTTATTTATATCTATTTTATTATTGGGTGATGTGTCCCTTTAAAAAGAATGTCTTTCAAAATTTGCAACAAATAAGAGCTGATGCTTTTTAATCCTTATAATTTTAAACGGCAAACAAGCCTTTTTTGTGGACAGCCTGTTGAGCAGTCTCTCTCTCTCTCTCTCTCTCTCTCTCTCCCTCCCTCCCTCCACCCTATGCCAGGATGAACATTGGCAGTGCTGTGCAATTAAGGAAATATTCTTATACAGTGTGAGTCTCTGCATATTACTGGAGCAGAACATGCAGTTCTGTGCGGTTTCTACACACCATCTGCTCCTTTCTAACTCCTGTGTATCTTCCTGTTTCTTGTAAAAAAACAGTTTTAGACTATACATGGGATGAAATGATGCAGATAAGAAGGCTTTAACTGACTTTATAATCAACCCTTTCACAACAAGAGGGATTATACTGTAGTAATGTGCCAAATGCGGCATTGTCTTTATCTGATTTTTTTTTTTTTAATTATGGAGCTGTTTGTTTTACTGTCCTTATACTTAACAATGGTAGGAAAGAGTTTTAAAGAGTGTGTTGTAGTCATTGCAGTTGTGTAGACAAACACAGACATACAGAAAGATAGAAGCTTTAATTCCGTTTCATCAAATGTTGATTGCTTAAGTTTTCACATAGAAATATTGAACAACAATGTTGCATTTTCTACACAAATGTAAACACTGTATTTGAAACTGTCACTCACTAACTCACTAGCAGATTTACATTGACAACAGCTCAATCGATCAATCAGATACCCTCAAGAAAAGCAATCTCTTTATACACACAATCAGCTTACAATAGAAATCAATTCATCTCACATTGCCTGCAGATTACCAGAGACTCTCTGTTTATTAACTCCTCCCAAACCAATCATCCCTCACAATCACACTGTTTATTATTCTTACTAATTGACAGTGATAGTCGGTGTAACTGAACTTGGCATCCACCTGGGGATCCACCTGCATGGTTCGCTTTTTATTGTGTTATAATTAACTGGCAGTGGATGGATGTTTTATTAAATACATTAACTTGAATAAGCATGAATGTCACACAGCACTCTGTTTATGCCATTCAATCAAAATGCAGATAAAGTGTGACACTTGTGGCCCTGCCCATACATTCATGAAATGGTCTGTAAAACTCATTCATGTTTTTTTACTACATTGCATTAACTATTTAAGAAGCAAACAGTCAGAACAATTTATTATCTTGTAAGTGGTGCCTACAAGACCAGTTTCATCCAGTAATTTCAAAAGATACAGTTATAAATAATATAACTGTAATATAAATAATATTTCTAATATAGATAATATTAGAATATTAGAAACCTCAGGTAATACTTTACACCAGTGATAATTAAATCTATTTGCTGTTCATTTATTTTGTTTTAAATGTATTCATTTTTGTCTGTTAGATTTTGTATTATGTGTTTTTGTCAATGCATGAAATACCCTTGAAATACATCCAGTAGCATAGCTCTGTATGGAAGTTTCTAAATGGCTTTATCCTGTATTTGTGAATCACACCCACACACTGTGTTGAGCCCCAGGCCTCTATTTATACACGTCATAAAGTCAGTGGTAAGAAATTTACAGTGGTTTGTACCTCCAGCACCCTAAGGGGATAAACAGATAATAATAATGTGGCTGTGAAGGGTTCAGATCTGACGTTTACATGAAACTGAATTTCAGGAGTTGTCAACGCTGCACTATGCTGAGGCCTGGCATATAAACTTTAAACTTAACCTTTACTTTTACATTTAGAAAATAGCCGTCACTTGCCAACTTCATTGTTCTTTTATGAAGCAGATCATTATGAAGCATTTTTTCAGATGTCAGGCCTGTTAGTTTTTTTCCATCAATTAAGAAATTACTATTTATGCAGAATGTCACAGAATTTTATGAGTTGGCTCTGTCACTGCTGGCTCCATTGAATAAGCTTTTCCATATGGAACCTTATTGGGCCTCCATCTTTAAAATGCCTGGGGTGTTTCACTGTTGACCCAGTTGAACCTTGTGCACCTCACATTGTTTTCAAATTTTGAATACATTAAAAGATGTGCTGTGGTCCTCATAAAAAATATGTGTGGTGTTGGTTTTGGCGTTGATACCTTCAATTAATGAAAACATGCACAAAAATAAAAGACATTTTGTATGATGAGCATTACAAGTTGTCTACTGTAAACCCAGAAAAATCATTATTCCGGTCAATAGACATGTGAGGGATAGACGGATACTGTTACTGTCATCCTTCAGGCGAACAGATACTGATGAAGGCAACAGAGTATGAATGAAATGAGGAAGACTGTCAAAATCCTGTAAAGTATGACGACTGATTAAAAGGTAGTCAAAGAGAAGTAGAAGAAGGGAAAATTATCATAAAATAAACAGCTGTTAGAACTGTGTTGGTACACTGAGAGGGGCTTCAGACTAGAATATATTAAAAGTCAGGAGTTTAAGCCAGTTAGAACAAGGGAAAACAGGTTCTATGTTTGTCTGTTCCTATCTGGCTGCAGATCAGGGCTCATCAGCAGATTTTATTGGTTTTCAACATGTTGTTTGTTATTGATGTTATTTTGATGTTATCAGTTATTACCAAGAGCCTCTCAAGATGTTAAATCAACAAACCTTACAAACCATTCAAATTAGTTCTGCCTCCCATCCTTATTCAGTTGCATGTCTCTTATCACTTTAAACTGATTTTCTGGATAATTTATCAAGTGATTTATCAGAACTGACTGAAAATATGTGACTAATGAAGCCACTATAGCTATCAAACACTTGACAGCTGTCATATGCATTTGACCATGTAAAAATGTTATAATAACTTGTCAACTTTCTGTTCAGTTTCAAATGTACTTTCAGTGACTAATATTCTTGGCAATATAATTTATCCACACAGATACCCATGATTGCTTTCTTGTGATCCACAACATCACTGAAATATTATGCTGGTTGTTTTGTATTGGATAAAACACAAAACTAAATGGGACAAAGGGGCTCTTACTGTAGTATTTGTCAGGCAGATAAATGCAAACCTGGTGAGTTTTATTTTGGTCTCTCATCAAAAATACTTTTGCCTTACAAACACAAATCTCCTGCTAGTCAACAGCCTTTGGTGTGCCTCAGAAAGTGACTGAAAAAAATGCAGCTCTTTGGAAATGAACACAATATTAACCAACTGATGAAGGTAAAGAATAAGAAATAAGTGTTGAATAGGGCTGATATTTTAAGTCATATGAATAACAAGAGTAATGATTTATCACACTGTTGGTGTCATCTTATTTTCAGAGCACAACTTCATCTAAGGATCATGTGGAACCTTCTGATAATGATGCTCCAGTAAAAGATAGTGAGACTGCAACATCTCAGTGGCTCTCTGTGGAACCCCTCCCCAATCCTGCAAGACCATATCCCAACGCTTTCTTCAAACCTTTTATTCTCTGCAGTCTCAAGCCCCATCTCTGGAACCTCTTTGAGCTGTAACCAGGCTCCAGGATGAGTGGACTCTTTGCTAAACTGGACCCACGGCGGATTCAGTGGGGGGCCACCTGGTATGCCTTCCAGTCCCGCATCCTGCGCACGAAGCCGGTGGAGTCCATGCTGGAGAGCACAGGAGGCACGGGAGCTCATGGCACCAAACTGGCCCGTGTACTCTCCACCGTGGACCTCGTGTCTCTGGGAGTGGGAAGTTGCGTAGGCACTGGCATGTACGTGGTATCTGGACTTGTTGCTAAGGAAATGGCAGGTCCTGGGGTCATTGTGTCTTTTATTATTGCTGCTGTGGCTTCCATCCTGTCAGGTGAGTGCGACACCAACTTCCTGTTCCAGTCAGTCAGACACAAAAGAGGAAAATATGCAGAAGAGAATTCTGTCATCTTGCTGTAAACATGTGAAGCGTAACTGTTAAAAGATTATTTTCTTGGTAGTGTTACGGTTTGTGGATAACACATTTTATTCATTGATCCTGAGTCAGGAGATTAAAGGGCTTTAGCTGAGTGAACACATGTGGCTTTTTGCCACTTGTACTTATGATCCACAGTAAATGTGATTATTAAGTTTACAGGTGGAGCTCTGAACAGCATGCAGCACCTAAAATAAAATCTGAGGGAAAATTAATTTAAAGTCTATGCATGTCAGCACAAAGAGATAAAATGAAATTGGAAAAGAAAAATGAATGTGATGTTTTTTTCCTGTTCACTGCTGAACTTTCCACCCATGGAGACAAAAACATGTTCTTTGACTATCATTTCAGGCCAAATATATTCCAGGGAGGTATAAATTTGGAAAAAATTAAAATAGTGTAAATATGAAAGTGTATTGTTCTTTCCACGTTTAATTGCTTACTTTTGTATCACAATCAATTACATTAAATTATAAAATGTCAAAATGATCACTTTTTATGTTTTGTATTGGACATTGTACACTGTTTCACACACACAAACACACAAATCATTATATTTGAATGATACTGTGAGAAAAACAATAAGACAATTCTCTTCACAGGGGTGTGTTATGCTGAGTTTGGGGTGCGCGTACCTAAAACCACAGGTTCTGCCTATACCTACAGCTATGTGACAGTGGGCGAATTTGTGGCATTTTTCATTGGCTGGAATCTAATTTTGGAGTATCTGATTGGCACAGCAGCAGGAGCCAGTGCGCTCAGCAGTATGTTTGACTCACTGGCCAATCACAGCATCAGTGGCTTCATGATCAATCACATAGGAACACTCAATGGACTGGGTAAGTACAATAGAATTAAGAGCACTAATGTTTTTTGGGCACACCCTGGTTTGTTTGCATCATGTAAACCCTGTTTTTGCCACAAACCACATCTGACTAAAAAAGGTGGTGCAAGACTGCGGTTCATTGCTAATATTAACACAAAAATGGGGGGGAAATGAATGAAAATAAGTAAATAATTTCTGTCATTTTGAACCATTTGCTTATATTCTCATAATCAAAGTAATTACAAAAACATATATAATTGTATATAAAGGCTTAGCAACTAGCCTTCTAGTGTTAAAGACAAGCCTAGCAATTCAATGTGAACAATAGCCCTACGGTGTAGAGGGTGTTATTAAATTAAGCCTAACATGATATTACTGGTGAATAGATCATAAAAAAGCACATTTTTAGGTGAACCATCCCTTTTAATATAACACCAGAATGGAGTTATTATTTTCACACAGAAAACAGTGTGAATAAAGGGGACGTCTGACTTCTGCAGTCAAGAGCTTGTCACAGTCTGACAGCTTAAGACATAACAACCTTCTTCACAGCTTCTCCCACCATGTGAAAAGCTGCTCCAGTTACACTTTGGAAAGGAAAATAAGTTCTTTTTAGCTTCAAGCATTTTGTGGTAAAATTAGGACAGAATTAATCTCAGGTAAGTGATTCGCTAAAAAATTGAGATTTAGACTTATTCTTAATTAAGGTTCCTGTAATCAAATGCCTCTTACATCTTGAATGCTGATTACAGCATTACTTCCTAATTCTTTATGTTCAAGAAGAAGAACAGCAGAATATTACTAAGGCACAAGCACTGCAGGTTTTTCACGCATGAGGTCTGTGATGAGTCATTAGGACATTTTAAGGTCTCACAAAAGTCACACAATAAAAAATACAACCTTCAACTGTTAATAGTGGAATATGTGGTATTCAGCACTCTGGAAAGAAGCATTTTAATTCACCACACAGCATGTTAAAGAAAAATATTGTTCCGCCCCTGTATCCGCCCCAGACATAATATTGCATATCAGGCCAAAATGCATAATCTTAAAATCTCCTTTTTCTATTTACCTGCCTGTTTCCTCTTAAAGTAGAACATAACTTGTGCCCTTCCGTCTGTGTGTCTCTCACACAAATAGTGGCCCCATGGTGATTCATAATCATTTCCGCTTAGTTTTCTTAAAGTATTTTTAGAAATACATGACAGCATTAAGGGGTCGACTGAGGACTGTCTGCCGTGATAGTATGTAAACAGGTGTCTGAACTCATATGGGAGACAGGAAGACATTAGAGAGAAAAGCCTCAATCTGTCACTCATAGGGCACTGAAAACACTCTAAAATAGCAGATGAATTGTAAAAAGCTATGCTTGAGAAAAGCATAGTTATTTTGGCTTGACTGTGTATTTATGAAAATCCCATCAAACAAGGGATAGACTGTCAGTCTGTTCTGACATTTTCTGACTTTTCTGTCTAGACTAATGTTATTCTGCAGCCTGTGTTTGTCTATCCATCCATCTACTTTATAGTACCTATTGCAGTATTTAAATTACAAAAGGCCAACATTAACTTTTTTGTATAACTTTTCTTTTCTAGTTACATTTTGAAATCAATGAATGACTGCTTTCTTATGTCTCAGGTAAAGGTGAGCAGTCATATCCTGACATCCTGGCCCTCGTCATAGTTATTCTGGTCACAGTGATAGTTGCTCTGGGTGTGAAGAATTCGGTGGGCTTCAACAATGTACTGAACGTTATCAATCTGATGGTGTGGGTCTTCATCATGATTGCTGGACTGTTCTTCGTTAGTGGGAGCAACTGGGACGAAGGACAATTCCTGCCTTATGGCTGGTCAGGGGTAAAGTGCATTTCATTATCAATGTATTATGTACCATATTGACAGTATTTGTTAATGTCATGCCTTATTTACATTTATGCATTTAGCAGATGCTTTTATCCAAAGCGACTTACAAGTGAGAAATATATCAGCCAGTCAACATAGAGAGGCAAATAGACACTGGAAGTGCTCAAAATACGAGTTTTGGAGATTGCTCAGAGTATTATAAGCCACAGTAGAAGGGATTAAATGAAATAAAAAGAATAAGAAAAGAGGAATATATTTCTTTTTTTATACTTAAGATGAGGTTAAGTACTCAAGTACAAAAAAGTACCTTATTTAAATTTCACAGTGAACAGGAAAAACTGACCTAATCTAATACGTTTTGTCAACAAAACAACTTGTAACTTGACTCTCAGCACAAACATTAAGAAGGAAATGACATTGTGTTGTAACTGTTAGCAACTACTCTGATCAACAGGTCATGCAGGGTGCAGCCACTTGCTTCTATGCCTTTATAGGATTTGACATCATAGCCACAACTGGAGAGGAAGCCAAGAGTCCCAACACCTCTATTCCATATGCCATCACTGCCTCTCTGGTCACCTGCCTCACTGCCTACGTCTCTGTGAGTCTCTCACACTTTATTCCCACACAGCGTTTTCTGGGTAATATTTAACTGCACCAATATGCAAATTATATAACTGGTACTGTAGATGCGACTGGGTCAGCCTATGAAATTTTGATTAGGTTTAAAATTAGGTCATTTGCAAACTGGGTATACTGGATAAATAAGCTCTTCATATGAGAGCTGAGGAAAATGAAGTATGCATGACCTCTCACTCGTTTTGAAACAACATCAGTTAAGTTTTTCTTTTTGTTCTTTTGAATTAGCACATAATCTCTGTGCTCACAAAGGGAGTCATTGATTATTCCCTTCATGCTAATTTATTAAAAGCTCTTTGGCTTTATTACTTTGCAATGTTTGCTGCCCCTAAGAGGTTGTCATAGTAACAAGGAGATAACTTACCAACAGGCATTGTTCCTGCATCTTTATGTAGATTTTTGTTTATTCATATGTAGTATTTATATTAAAATTTATTTATAATGTTAATTTTGTTTCTTCTTTTTCTCATCTTTTTAAACTCTCTTTTGGGTTTAACTGACTTAACTGATCTATAACCTATTTAAATACCTATATGTCATAATCTATAAGACTGTCCAATAAGGCATAAACCTGCTAATGAAAGTGTTCTCCCTTCCATATCTAATTCTGTTTGGGTTTAACATATAGACAAATTTTAGTTTACTAACTTTAGTTCTGTGGGAGTGTTTGTGTATGTGTGTATGTATGAAATAGAGATAATAAAAATATGTAAAATCATTATGCAACCTCATTTAAACTGTGTGTGTGTGTATAAAACAGTGTACACACAGTGCAATACAAAGCTGACCATTTCATTATTAAAGGTTTGAGAGAAATGCAATAATTCAATCACATACCGTCTCTTTCTTTTTCAATTCTATCTCTTCTATTTCCCAGGTGAGTGTGATACTTACCCTAATGGTTCCCTACACTGAAATAGATACAGATGCTCCACTGATGGAAATGTTTTCTCTACATGGCTTTCAAACTGCCAAATACATTGTGGCCATCGGCTCCATTGCAGGACTTACAGTCAGTTTGTTGGGTTCTCTCTTCCCGATGCCAAGAGTCATTTATGCCATGGCAGGAGATGGTTTGCTCTTCAGGTAATAAAAGAGAAATCACACACAAAGTTATGCTTTATGTGTCTGAGCTTTGACATGTTTTAAATAGTATGTATTGATGGTAAAACAGTTACAAGTTATTTGTACGTTGATTTAGGTTTAAACATAGTGGCTCTGCTGTGCTATTATTGCTTTGTTTGGTTGAACACTTAAGTACCGTGATATTTTATTGGCTGAGCCAATGTTGCTATCTTTTAGTCTGACTAATGGCTGATGGCAGATCTCCAGACATTAAATGTTCAAAACAAAGGCAGTTTAGAACCTTGACATTTCAAATCAAAGCTAATGTTATTGTCTGTGGTAGAGACGATTTCTTAAATGAATTGATGTTTGGAGATGGACAGAGTTCATGTTTCAGCTTTATGAAGGTATCTGTTTGTTGTACTGTAGGTTCCTGGCTCACGTGAGCACGTACACAGAGACACCTGCAGTGGCCTGCGTTGTGTCTGGGTTCCTCTCGGCTCTGTTGGCTCTGCTTGTCAGCCTGAGAGACCTGATTGAGATGATGTCCATCGGCACTCTGCTAGCCTACACGCTGGTTTCTGTGTGCGTGCTACTCCTGCGCTACCAGCCAGAAGGAGACATCCACGGTTTCGTCAACTTCCTTTCAGAGCAGAACGCAAAGCGCAAAGAGGGGGTGTTAGCGGAGTGTGAGAAAGATGCCTGCTCACCCGTAAGTGAGGGAGATGATTATGGAGGGCCTCCTACAAACACCTGTGGAGCAAAGAACCTCCCATCACTAGGGGACAACGAGATGCTAATCGGCAAGCCTGACAAATCCACCTACACTGCCAGTCACCCCAACTACGGCACCGTGGACATGTCCTCAGGCATCGAATCAGACGAGACGGATAGCGCGTACCTTCTCAAATTGAAGAAGCTGTTGGGTCCACGCTATTACACCATGCGTATTCGGCTCGGACTGCCGGGCAAGATGGACCGGCCCACGGTGGTCACTGGCCGCATTGTCACCCGCTGCGTACTTCTGCTCTTTATTCTCATTTTCTGCTTCTGCTCCCTCATCATCTTTGGGTCAGGTCAGATCGCAGAGGGTCAGTGGTGGGCCGTCCTGCTGCTGGTGATTCTACTGCTGGTGATTACACTCCTGGTCTTCATCATCATTCAGCAGCCAGAGAACCCCAAGCGTCTGCCCTACATGGCTCCTTGCGTTCCCTTTGTCCCAGCCTCTGCCATGCTGGTGAACATTTATCTCATGCTCAAGCTGTCCACCATCACGTGGATCCGGTTTGGCGTGTGGTGCCTTGTGGGTGAGTTTTAGAATTGTACCAAGTAGATCACCAGAATAACATATCACTACTCCTTTCACATACTGTATACAGTCTGTGGCTGTATATGTGAAAAAGGGCACAGCTCAGAGTTGTTGTACTGGTGTTGTGGTACTATTTATGAACGTGATTAAGACTTAAATTAAGACGGTTGTATGTGTATATAATGGTAAATTGACTGTTAATTTCCTAGGATTATTGTGTGAAAGTGTGTACTCATAAAAAAAGTCCCTATTTAGGGACCTATTTCTATTCATTAATCTATTTCTTTCTATTATAAAATAAATATTTCTATTTATTTTCCCTATTTTAATGTTTTTGGTCTAAAGCTCAATAGAATAATTAAAGGTACCAGTTCCATTTTTTATTTTTAAGGGAAAAAATAAAAAGAAACAATTGAAGCTTTATCAAATATATAAACAATTTTAATTTATATTCTTCTGAAATTAGCATTTGTGTGCAACCCATGTATGTGTCTGTGGTTGCAGGTGTTTTGATCTACTTTGCTTATGGCATGTGGAACAGCACCCTGGAGATCACAGCACGTGAGGAGGAGGCCCACGCTAGCACCTACCAGCGCTACGACATAGGTGTGGATGAAAATTTTACAGTCGATGATGATCTGTACCCCTCAGGAGATGGGGGGCAGTTCGAAAGCTGGAGCTCTCATGAGGGCAAGCCGAAACAGCCATACCAGGAGCAGCACGGGTCTCAGGACGATGGCCTGGACAGTGTGGACAAACACAGGACCTCCTCACACAGCAGGGCGAAAAGCAAAGCTACCAAACCCACTCCAGGCTTTGAGGCGCTGGTGGTCGACAATGATTTGGATGATCCTTTGGAATGAGAAAGTCATTTGAATGTACTTCTGCAGCCAACAGCTGCAGAACCCTTGGGCTAGGTTGTTATCTTTCCTAAATGAATCTTTATATCATTCCCGTTTCTTTATATACAGCTCTTTTCTCCACCACTGATTGGATAGTAAAAATGGTCAGGGTGTCATGTATCTATAAACGCATTTTGAATGCATTTGATATTTTAAGTTCTTTTAAGTTCTTTAAGCAATTTTAAAATTTAAGTTCTTATTGTTTTCATGTTAGTAAGCTTTTCAGGCCCACCAAGCACTTAAATGCGTTCAATTTGTTGTCTTACTTAAAGCACTACTGATTAGAGCGAATTATTGTTGTCTGTGGAATAGTTTATTGCTGCCTCATCGGTTTTCACAGTCCCTTAACATAACCCTGAAACAAGCCACTTGCGACTGACAGGAGGATCATTTAGCATGGGTCACTTCCTCTGTTCTGTTAGCCCTGACACTGTCTTATATGAGGTCCATTTAAAACCAGCTAAAACAGTGCCATTCAAAGTCCTTTCATGCAGAAGTTTAGTTTACTACAAACAATTTGCACAAACCTGTAACTTAAATAATTGACTTGTTAATTTTGCATCTTATGTTTAATATACTCACAGAGAATCAAAAGCCTCTTTCTTCCACTGTAACATCTAGCCCAAGTGAGGTTTGGACTGTAGGTTGTCACAAATAGTACCTGGACTTTGCTTGCAATAGTGCCTTCATCTGTTACTTGTGTGCTTTAAATATGTTCGTCACGCTTGTTTGTTAAGCATTTTTGTTTATCAAGTTAATGTTGACACGTAGAGGCATCTTCATAGGTTTGGTTCCCGTTGAATGTTATCACATGTGTCCCTGTCAATCATCACTTCATTCATGTTATAGCCAGTAACTCCACTTCATCCTTGCAAGCTGGTAGCTCTGTGTACATGCCCACAGTGTGACCACAGTGCAATTTGTGTCTCGGCTGGTCTGTGTCGTTCCCAGTGATAAAAGAAAAGATGTAGGCAAACAGAGGCTACGTGACATTTGCATGTAGAGGGGAGCGTGTTGTAAACTTCTGCTGTTTCCTCCCCCATAATTCATGTGGTGTGTGAATGATTTGTCCAATCCAACTCTATCTGTGCTCCAGCTGTGCCAGTAAAAAAGTTAAAAAGTTAAAATGACCACCAAGCCAGGCCTCAAATGCACATTTGCATTCTTACACATCAGTTGTTAATGGCTTTATGTTAAAGTGCTCTAAGCACATCATGCCATGTTATTTTTAATTAGTCTCCTTATGTATTCCTTGTGTAAATACATTTTTGTTACTTATTTTCCTTAATATTTTGCTTTAATTGTTATCTTTAATTACTATTAATTATTATCATTATTATCTTTAAAATAGAAGATGTGTTGCCATTTAACAAAGCTTGACCACTGTCTCCCTTGAGTCCCATTATCTACATTTTGCCAACAAGCATAGAGCTTTATTTGGGGCCTGGGTTGGTTTGCTTCCTGTATCTGGCCTTTGATGTGATTATCTTTGTTGCTGTGGCGTTTACTGAATGTGTAGCATGTGGAGACATACAGGGCCCAGAGAAAAACTACAATCTACATTATTTGCATGTGTGGTGACCGTCGAGAGACTTGATGTAGCTTTTAAATGTAGCATTCTGAGAGATGAGGATAGCAGTTTGCCTGTATGCCCGCCCCTCACTAACCCCTCCTCCAACCCAAGTGGCCTCTGTTTACAAAGCAAGCCAAAGTCTGCAACCTCTGTTTACTGTATTTGACAAAAAAAGACACAATTTTACTTCCGTAGTGTAGAATACCTTATAACAGTGTGGAGGCATGAGACAAAGAAATCGAAGAGAAGTATTTTTTTACAGGCATTTCATAACTTCAGGTTCTCTGTGGGGTAGCTTATCCACCGCTGGTGGTATTTTGTGGGCTCAGAAGAACTTCTAAAGAAAAGTTGTGAAAGCATATATTTTTAATGACCTCTTTCTGATAACACACAACTGGAGAATTTTGAATCTTAGTTTAGTAGTTTTTGTTTATAAATGAATGTTAGAACACGCCTAGTTCTAAAGAATAGGCTCAATGAGGGCATGATTATCCAAGACTAATAACTACAGAGATATTTTACTATTAATCTGTATTAAAAAATATCAAAAATGTTTCCACTGCTGCTTTTAAAGTCTGCTCCTATTTGTTATTTGTCTCTGAGAAAAGGTACAGTGTTTGTACTTTGTAAGCTATTTTTCCTGCTGTCATTGTTCGCTATTTGTTGAATTAATGTGAAGACTGGCTTCCCTTGCAAATCTGATATTTGTTTCTGCTGTATATTTTGGTATAAAGTGGATGTATTCTGATTTCTATGATTTCTTTTAAAGAATCTATTTATTGTTTCTTGTGGTTTGCTCTCCCGTTGCACTGTGTAATGAGATGTTAATATTGCTTCCATGCAACAATGAAAGTCATGTAATGCAGATCAGATAAGCGTCTTTCTTGCTTTTCCTTTCGTTTAAAGGCAGTATCACACAACCCTGAGTTTTCAGAGGTAACAAATCCTCACACGGGTGGCTTGTGTAAGCAGTGCAGGCTAGATTTGTTTCCTGTGGGGTGGAGCACTGAGCCTAGAATAACACAGATCTGAGGTCAGTACCTGAGCACAAAGGAAACATGGTCATACTGGGAGGGGCGACAGAGGCTATGCAAAGAAATGAGACAAACTATATTGTTCCATTATCATTGCTACAGTTGTGGTCTATGTCGATGTGGTACAATATGAATTTGAGAGATCAAAACATGTTGTTATATTTAACTCATACAGACCTGTGGGTCTGTATGGTATGGACATCGACCTAACCAGCCCCCCTTTCTATCTGTCATCAACCTAAATCAAGCTCAGATGTGATGTCCTTATATTGTATGTAATTTGTTGGGGGAAATTACATACAATATGTAATTTCTCTTTGTTCTTATGCAAAATATCCTGGTGCTGAGCAAACATCCTGGGTGTGAGGAAGACAGAAAATACACTGGCTGTGTTAGTAGAATCTGTTTTGTTAAGAAAATACCTTTATGGAACCTTTTTGAAATACTTGTAAATATTAAGAATATTAGGATCTTAATGACTAAAATTTACAGGACCCAGGACAAACTTTTTGTAGTTGGTCTCCCTGTTCTGGACACCTTATGCAAACAAAACATACTAGGAATATATCACTGGTTACCAGCAGAAAGAATCAGACATGTCCTCTAAGACGTCCTTAGGTAAACATTCTAGAAATTCTTTTCAGATTTTTTGTTCAACTCGGTGTCAGTCTCATACTGAGAGATTTTCATCAGTAACACTTTTTTTGTACTGGAAATATAAACACTGTTCTAAACACTGTTCTTTTTTATGCACAGTTCAGTCATTTCCAAGAAAAACACAACCAAGCTACAAATGGTGAGTCATGGTCCCCATATTTCCACAACAGTGTGATTATTTTCTTTGAAAAATTAACCCAGTAGCACTTTAAACAATAAATGAAGTTGCCATGTATTTGTTGTAAATGCAGACATACCCTTTCCCAAAATTGCAAAAGGTCTTTCCAACAGTTGAACATTTAGAAGGCTGGTTCAGGTCATATTCAGCTTTCTCTTTCTGTTTTTCCCTTTTTTTAATGGAATTATTTGCAGACATATTTGGAGGAGAAAAATAATTTGCATCATACTTTAATATTATTGTTATAATTTGAAATGCAAAAGAAAAAGTTTTGAAAAATGCTCAAGTCACTCTTTTCTATGCAATTACAATAAATGGGGACTGGAGCTTTCAGGCTTCACCAGCTTCACTTTCACAGGCTTCACTTTCAGACACCATATGACTCCTGGCCTATATTCCGAGTATTATGAAGCACTATGATAGTTTGTTTAAAAAACAGACAGGGTGACGAAATTTTCATTTTTGGGTGACCTATTTCTTTAAGACCTAAAAATAAGAAGCAATAAATAGGACATTTAAGCTGCACCCCTTGAAAGATAAGGTCACACCGACGTAATTATATTTGCTGTGGCTTATTGCTTCGACCCTACAATGCCACAAAGACAAAAACGATCACATGCTTATATCTTCAGTATTCAGCAATTTTGACTTTGTCCCCATCACATACCTCGTATAACAGGAAGCATTCACTACATTCTACCTAGAGAACAAAAGATGAAAATCAGCCACCTGCACAGCATAAATCTTCCTTTATGGCTGATTACAACTGTTAACCTTTAATCAGTGCTGTCAGCCAGTCACTGGGTTGGCCATCGGTCATAATGGAACCAGCTTCTCATTGACACAAGAGAAATCGATACTCGTACAATGTGTCTTGGGTACCCGAATCATATGTGCTCTTGAGTGTAGTTAGTAAAAATGAATGAAGTTTAATGATAATGCTGTTTCTCTTGCCAGAGAATCTGGCAGTTGCAGAGACTCAGAAATGCTGTGTGCTCAACAGTCAACAGTCCCTTGGAGAACAATTCTGCAGGCTATCAGTAACAGGATTTCACAGTTCAGTTTCCCAGAGGGTTTTATTGAAAAAGAGACACAGTCTATAATAAAAAAAACTATAATTGATGAGGAAGCATTTTCACATGGACAACATTGTTTATTACAACAGACATAATAAAACCGCATACAAGTATTACAATAAATAACAGAGTCAGTTACTGTTTGGGTCCCATTTCATTTGGGGCAGCTAATATAATCTTCACTGTTTTGTATTTTAACAGTGTTCTGAAATTCACCAAGTTCTGACCTAGCTGTACGAAATCACTGAAATCAGATTATTAGGGATAAAACAACATTTTGCCAAATACTGTTAGTATTTATATAAAAAATGTAAAATGAAGGGTTTTCACTACAAAAATAAGACCTACAAAAGGCACATTGTACTTGTGCAAAATCAGTATATAACCATATGAAAAATAAACCCTTAGTATTGGTCCTGATTACAGCAGGTCTTTCACCAGAGACAGTCTCTTATTACTGTACGGAACCCAGACAAAGGGTTAGAGTTCAGCTGTACAATAACAGCCCACAGTGCCACCACTGTAGATACAGACGTACTTGAAACAAGATCGTGGTAACAGAGAGAAAAATAGATGGAGAGCTGAAATCTGATGGGCTGGGCCAAGTTGCTTTTGGTCTGTCGAGTTGAAGTAATCCCAACGCTTACACATGCGCACTTTTGGCATGGTTAGTGGAGGCCGTGCTGGGATGGGCAGGGCCCTGTTTGGAGTAGTAGAATCGATTGTTGTCAGTGTATGAAGCAGGGGTGTCCGCTGAACAGCAGGTGATCATACACCCTCCCAAAAAACAGAGTGCAGTGCCAACCCAGCCAGAATACAGAGAGAACCCAAAGGACATCAAGCCCCTCTCGTGATGCGCCCCAATGGGAAACCACACAGTGGAGACGACACCGCAAAAAGCTGTGAAAACATTGACACGCAATTAGCACAAAAACATGGTCTGTAGTTTGTTACTGTTTTGCATTAAAGCTTATAAGTGCTGCTGACGGAAGGGAAATAAATCTCTTGAAAATACACTCGAGGTGAAATACTGTAATTATATCTCTCCCCGCTGATTACTGTTAATCCCACTTTAATTCAAGGAAATATGGATATTAGCTATCAACATATTTAACGTTGAACTCATAGTCCTTTATGAGGAAAGCCAATTTCCAATTATTATAGAAATTAAGCATTTTCCTTAGGGAACAAAACATTTCCCTGCGCACATTTGACTTTAATCAAAGAGATTCATAACCTGCGGCTACAGCACTGTGCTGTTTGTTTAAATGCAATAAGACCTAATGTATCGACTATTATTCCCACCAGTTAACAGTATCAGGATTCCTCCGAGCACAGATCGCTTGTTCTTGGCGCTTTCTGGTTCATTTCCGAGGTTAATACAGGACATGGACATGAGCACCAGCGCGACGGCGGGCAGTCCTACAATCGACGCGGTGACCATTAGAGCTCGAGATGTCTGGATGTAAGCTGTAACAGGACAGATGAAGCGAACAGATTCATTATCATAATAACGCAATGAATTGTATTGTAATTTAACTGTGTTTAACAGAAAATGAATTACATCGTGTCTTTAAATGCTGCTTTTCGGGATAATTCTGTGACTTCTTGACTCTTAGTCAAAACTAAGTTTAAAACTTTAAGTTTCTTAAACTAAGACATTTACAAGACTATAGAAAAAAAGGTACATGTTGTTAAAACAATTGATGTTACCTTTTATTAAAGTTCACCATTATTATTATTTTTATTTCATCACACGTTTTTTTCTGGGAATGTCTTTGATCTTTAACATCTTTCCCAAATAATATGTATTGTTAATTATTACGCTATTTATTGCTTGACACCTACCTGGTAAATCGAGAATTTGAGTCAGTGTGATGCAGTGATACAGAGCCGTTGAGATCACACAGTCTGCCCACAAACCTTTGGCCTCCAGTTCATCCATCTTCTTACAGGTGTTCATGTTATATTTACAAGTAACTACCCAGTCGTTAGTGGCAGTGGCGATGATAAGCCCGATCCAACCAAGAAAACTCATCACAAACCCCGTAAACTGTATGCAAGTATTTGCCATGATGTACAAAGGATGCAATAAAATGTGTCCAATGCAATAAACTGTCCACTTATATCTGCTTTAAAAGTGAAAACAGTCTGATAGATTTGTCTGTTGAGTTAATTTATCTGTGGTAGTTTCCAAATGTTTTAATCCAATACGCAGAAATCATGGTGAGTTAAAGTTGACTATGGTGAGCAGCAGTCTTTGCTGATGTAGTATTTGTGAACCGTTCGCTGTGCTTTTATATGGAAACTTGGAAAAGAAAAAAACGGAAACTTTCAGCCAATCGCATGTGTAGAGACGCTGTCCAAGGTTATTCCTTATCAGGTATTTGTTAACTCTTATTTTCCCCTCTTAGGTTTATACACATTTTAATATTGTAGTAAATTACGCTTGTATAGTGTAAGAATATTTACTAGAAGAATCAGCGACAACTGACCGAGTAATTGAATATCAGAGTTTAAGTTGCTGCGAAAGTGTCATTCCTAGATTTGTGATATATGGCTGCCCTCTGCTGGTTCATTTTTTTACACTGCGTGGATAATTTACAGTATAAAATGTGTACTGTAAATGGATCCACTGGTTTACCACATGGGATCAATAACAAATACAGTGCTTATCCAATTTATTTATTACAAAGACCCAAATGTTTTAAGTTTTCTACAAAATAAGACAAAACATTTTTAGGATTACTGTTACAGTATATCTTGACTAGAAGAGATGAGTGACGCTTTGTATTAATGGGACATTTCACCAATCAGGAGCAGGGATGGAGAGATTCATAGACTTGCATAAATCTTAAATATAATGAGATGGTGAACAAGACAATCAGAATTGGCTGACCATAGTGCTGGGCTGCGATGTAAGATTGTGTTGCCAAGATCATTGGCAACCACATAACTCAGTTGTGACTAATGTTGTGAATTAAATTCTACCACTTAAAAAAAGCAACTGAAAAGGCCATGGCAGATGTTCATGGCACATAAGAAAATGTTAAGATGAGCAATAGTGGAACCGCTCAGGGGGATGTCAAGTCAGTTTATTTTTGTGTGTTTTTTTAAATGCATTTTGTTGCAAAGTAATTCTACAGAAAAATGGCTTGAAACCCACAGTGTACAAGCTAAAGCTGACTGCAGCAGCGCATTAAACCCATACGGGCTTCAGCTTTATAACTACTGAACAATATAGAGAGAAATTGGCTGAGGGACACAAGGGGCTGAAAGGAATTGTAGCTTATGTTGTGTTAATGAGTAGTCATGACCAAATAGACCAGGAAAGTGTTGACCTAAGCATCCGACATCCCTGTCAGCTGAGAGATCAGTTAGACGTTAACAATGTTGAAATCGGCTCACTGATCCAGAAGAACGGAGCAATATATCCACTAGGGGGACTCCTTTGACTTCCACAGTAACACATAGGAGATCTATAATACCTCGAGACAGATTGCACCGTTATCATTGCGATTTATCTTAAAGTCGGTGCAGTAGCATCTTGCCTTTGGACGGCTCTTGAAATGCAGCAGTAGACAGAAAAATATAGTTTAGAAGAGCTTTCCAAAACAAACATGGCACAAGCTAAACATAGTTTAAGATAATTAAATGTATGTGTTGTTAAAAGTATATGTTGCTTGCAAACAATTTAATGTGGCCAGAATACATATATACTTTTTTCTTAAATAAAAGAAGATTATCAATAGAAAAATATAATTATTTTCAGGCAAAGCTACAGCATCTACTACCAGCAGAGGCTAACTGGACTACTAAACAGCTAAACCTTCAGCAAGTTTCTATTTATGTTGGTCCCTTACGAATATTCTGAACATGTTTTAATCTAATCTTCCATGTTTGCTCCATTCCTGTCAGTTTATCTCATTGTTGGGAAAACATTTACATCACCTGAATAGCAATAGGGGTTCATTATAAGGATCGCTGTATAATCGGGGTGAATTAGCAAGATAACATCTTGTTATTCCTTCATTCAAGGATGGGTTCACTAAATATGCAGGTCTTCTTTTGTTTAGCCTATTACTGTAGACCCTGCTTGTGAATGTAATAAACTGTCAAAAACACTCTTGTTCCTCTATGTCAATCATTTTAAAAGTCCCTGAGGGACTAGCGACATCATCACACAAAGATCTCAGGCAATTCATCATTTGCTCCAAGAACATGGCAGCATTGGAATGTGAAAATTAAGCTAATGAAATGGGTCTCAACATCAGACTGACAGTGCAAGATGATCAAAATGTATTGCAAAAGAGCGCAGTGCTGTGTAAGCAACCTGCTAGGTGGACCGAGCATCTTTAAATCACCTTAAGAGGAGGCAAGGGATCAAATCATCAAGGTTTTTATCTCCGTCCCTGAATTACATTCCTCATGTCAGATCTTCTACATGGGCAGCGAGGCTGTGTGGAGATGAGGGACATCAGTAACTGCAGGTGAATGTTCTCCTGACGTGTACAGGGACTCATCTCCACTCCAACAGCAGTAAATGATTTTAGTAAGCGATTTTCATGCTGATGCCGATGTGGTTTTACGTCTTTATGGCGTTCGATAGGGAGTTCAGCGATACAGTTCACCATCTTCATCAAGGGCATCTAAGCATGATTTTCAATGTACTTGAAAATGTCAAACATAAAGTGTCAACATTCAAAGCAACAGAACCAGTCATTGAACAGATTTATTAAATAATCAGCATCGCTCATAACTTTGATGCACTGTATGATGCCGGTAATCCATCTTATATTACGGGTGGTGCACATTAGTTTAGGCTTTATGCAAACAAAATGGCATTCAGACACATGGAGTGCTCCTATAAATAAATGTGTAATTTCATGCACTGCCTCTCATTAGAGCCAAAGATATTCTCTCTTGTGACTGATGGAGCACTAGCTTATTGTGTCTGACCTCTTTTTTTGCCAGCTCAAGGTTATTTCGCTTTCCTACTTAAAATTACTATTTTTGGAAATTTGAACTTTACTCCAGCACTAATGACATTATACATTTTCATTCCATTATTTAACTATTGACAGGATCACATCACACACAAATATAGCCCATTTTTTACTCCGTAGTTTTTTGTTCTTGTGATGAGATTCACATAGGGAACACAACAGAATCTGTCACCTGAAGCAACTTCAGTGAAAAGGTTTCAGGAGGTTTCCAAAACAGTTTCAGTCTAATCTTTTGTTATGTAAAGTCTTACAAAGGCAGGGAAAAGGTCTCTTTGTGTATATGCATAAAACAATTGTTAAGCTATTTCTGAAGATAACAGATAAAATTGTACTTATTAACACTAGTGTACAATTAATGTACATGTGGAAACTATTAATTTACATGATTTAGGTCAGACACAAATCTATATTTATGTGCTAAAGTACAAAGTAATGAAAAGTGCACTAAAGTTACTTCTCATTACATTGCATATCCCTGTAGACCACAGGGTAAGAAGGCTAGTTCCATCTTTCTGACTGTTTATGCATTTGCTAGACTAAGGTAGGGACCTCTAGTTGGCTGTGGTCACATTTTTAGATTCCAGTGTGTTTGAAGACATTTATATCTCCCATTCTAATGAGCTGCTTTGTTTTTCTTGATGCTTTTTACAAAAAGTTTTTAGCTTCTTCATTTTATCTCTCTGATACTTTGCAACCAAGCTAAAGATTAGCCAAAAGTTGAAAAGCTTGTGAGGAGGCAAGATAGTGGGCAGTGGAGAGGACATGTAGCTCTCAAACTCATCACGATCAATGCAAAAGACTAGCGCCTCCCCCCACATCTGTTCCCCATTGAACGCTAACTACGATTCATTGCTAATGGAGGGCATAGCAGGCGAAATAGCACCCCCACCCCCATCATTCTCTCAGAGACTCAGATTTACCGCTGCTGTGCCTTCAGTGAATATTATGCAGCGATTTGTCTCGCTCAGCACACGAGACAACAAGCCACTGTGAGTAGACCACAGATAACTAAACAGTTATTCCTCAAGGCTTATATCCTCTTCTGCTTAACATCCAAAGGTCAGACTGACCTGCTGCCCAGTGGGAAGTTAGCAGCTGTTTGGAGTCTCTAAATCTCTAATTTGTTTTGTAGAAATTCATGGAATCCAAGGTTTTACATTTCCTATTCTGCTGTCAGTAATTTAAAAATATCCCACAAAGATTTACCAACACAAGATGGATTCTCTGTGCACCAAACAATTGCTTAAAGTTTGCTGCAGTAGCTTCTTAGTATCAGGTTTGTATTCGTCACAGACAATACAGTAAGTCTGGGTGATATATTTTACTGAGACAGTAATCCCTGTTTTGGTAACTTTTATGAAGCCAAGTGGAAAACCAAAACCTCTGGCACACTATGAAAACATGCTTGTGACCACATTTTGTCACAGTCAAACTTAAAACCATTATCCGCTTGTCAACAGTAAAGTTATTCTCAGATCAAAGAAAAAGTTATATCTTCCCTCAAGCATATCAAACTGTCAACAAAATCTTCTGCACTACTCTGACATCTGTGTTGCGTGTAAGAAGTTCCTCTTCCAATAATATTTGAATAATATTCCTGTTTCAATGTGATCAATTAATTCTTATCAATAATATTTAATGTCTAAACTTAAAAGCAAGACTTAATGTCAGTATGTTCTGAAGTTCTGTTTTTTGTGGACAGAAGCATAAATAATAACTCAGTGTAATTTCCTCACATTTAAGATTAAATGCATATTACACTGCCTTCTTCTTTCCTCGGTTAATTAACTTCATTGCCTGAACACACACCCAATATGTGTGTATTTTTCTGTACAAAGAGCATTTGTTTTCATTTTAATTAGTGTAAGTGTATAAATAACTGGGTTTCATATAATTCAAGTGTATAAGTGTATATTGAAAAAAAAATACAAGTACAACAAAAGCACAATAACAAAACATTCCAGTTAACTGTTTTTATAATACTCTCAAATCAGAGTTAATAAAAACAATTTAAGTCAAAGGTTACAAACTTTAGGTTTGTATTTAAAAATAAGATTTTTGAATTTTTCTTCTGGGACTGATAAGAGGTTATTTATTTATTTTTTCATATCCACACACATTAAAAGAGTTATCAAACCAAATGATTTACATATCAAGTTTGACATTATAAATCAATGCCTTGATATTGTTAGTAAGCGTTTGACCGTCCTTGGCAAAGCAATCCCCTGACGCGGCACTCAGCTAAAGAATTGCTCCTCTCCATCTCCTTCATCCATCCCTCACCACTGTCATGGGTTTAAATCTACACCACCCAGGTTCCTCACAAACGCAGGAAGTCATTAAGCTGTCGCTATCAGAAGCCTAATCACCAAAGATTGTGAGAATGAGGTTTGATGTGGGCAATGCCAGGCATATTAAACATGGGGCTTGGAAGAAAGCCTCTGCATGTGATAATTTCTGCTGGAACAAGCCTGCTGAGGTATGCAAACATAGTTTAACCCACAGATAAAGTGACATCAAAGGTAAATATTGAAATTTATTCATATTCTTTAAGGTGCTTATCTTAGGGCTTGTTTGCATGTCTGTAACCTGTGCACCTATTTGGCTGGCGTTTATTCCAGTGTGTACATGCTATGCATGAAAAAATCCCTGCCTAATAATGTTCCATAACCGTTCCACTGCATGTCTTTCAAAACACCTCTCTTGTGCTTCATTAGAGGAGTAATTTATCTAAAAATGTAACTTCTATCGTTTATTAATGCTCCAAACACGTATGACTTTTGAAATATGCTCTTTTCTAGCAACTATGATGAAAATCAGAACATAAAAATGTTACAAAATGAGTCATAAGATATGACTAAGTCATAAAATAGCTTTGATAGATGATAGATGGATTCACTGAAAATCTTGACATCTGCTTTTCTTAAGCACAGCATTCAGATAGTTTCGGATTGCATATAAACAGATTGGAAAAATCAAATAACGAAAAGCAAAACTATGTCAGGAGAGCAGTTGTCATGAATTTCAGTTTCTCACTCAAAGCTATCATATGGCTTTTGAAGACTTAGAATATATTGCATCAGTCACATTGAGCTGTTTTGTGTTACTTTCATGGTTCTTTTTGCATTTTTTTAAGCTTGAAAGCTTCATTCCCCATTCAATATGCATTCTGTTAAATGTCTTTTGTACTCTGTGTTACAAAGAAAGTTATGTGGGTTTGGAAGTACATAAAAAGTGAGTAAATTATGTCAGATGTTTAATGTTTTGGCAAACTATTCCTTTAATACAAGATGCTAAAGCAAATCCCAACATTCCAACGCATTATGCATCTGTTGCTATTTCTTCTAAGAGGTTGGAATTCCTAACATTGAAGTCTTGTACACTTGCAAGGTCACAGAGGACAGTCAGAGTCCTTGCCAGTCTCCCAGGTCTAATGATATGTGATTTTATGCAATCAGTTACAACCATGATGTCAGACTTAACGGTAGCTGGTCTCTGTGGGAAAGCATTTCGCCAGCCTTATTGAAATCTACTGAATGAGAAGGAAGTTCAAATGATACAGAGTTCCAGTGCAGAGAGGGATGATTTTAAGGGTTGTAATAGACAAATGGAACAACTATGGGCTGTAAAGTATGTGGATACGTTTGACATGTGACATTTGAAAGACTTGTTTAATGTACTACTTGATCTTGGCCTTTGAGGAGTGGAGTGAGATAGAGTTAGAGAGAGTTTTTTTGTTACAAAGGCTTTTCACAGATCTAATTCAATGTTTATGAGCTCTGCTTCCAGTCCAAGCTGTTAAATGTTGATGGTGTAAAATATATGAACAAAATCCTCTGCGGAACAGAATCCATTATCAAAATTACATGTATAATTGGTTGAATTTGTTCAATTGGGATATTTCTGGCAGAGGTTTGACTAGAAAAATATTCAGTCATTCATATTGGCTTTAGGGCTACACTCTATTGTACTGTAAGCCAAAGACTGTCCTGTTCCCGAAATACTTGACCAAAATACAGCTAAATGTCTGTTTAATATTTTTAAATTTTAATTTAAAAAGCAGCATGGCTTTCAAGTCAATGAAATTATGAAATAAAATAATGGTTAGATCAATCAGGTTATTCCTAATTTGATTCAGAGCATTAGCATTAGCAGGGAGAAATCAAGATGGAGTATTATGGAGACAGATATACAGCACCAGTCTTGTGATGGTAGTTCATTTTTAATGAGAAATGTAATCAGCTGTAGCAACTTTATTACATTTGCTGGCCTAAAGGATGGAGCCATGCTTGATTCATGTTCTGTAAAAATAAATCTGTTTAGTTTCACAAAATTGTAAACCTATTTTAAATAGGATAGTTTCAGTGACAGTCTGTAAGAGGAGGCGTAGGATTTTAAAAGATAAAATGTAAAAATGTATTTTCATGTTCCGTATATTAATAGCATAAAGCCGCCCCTCTTTGGTAAACTCGCCAATCAGAATGGATATTTAAATGAGTGACGTCATCGTCCAAACGCTTCTTGGGGAGGAGAGATAAATAACCAATCCGTATAACTAACCAATCAGCGATGGCCGATTGGCTTTCAGCGTTTCAGGTGTAACAGGTGACGACAAACTTTAAATGTATCCGCAACTTTAAGGATTGCAAATTATTTAAGGACCGGGAATATAGGACAGGGAAATCTGCCATAATGAGGAAGCGGAGAATGGGGTGCGTCTACAGGTAAATACGTTTACCGTAAATACTGCAGAATGGGCTCTGTATTGTTTATAAACGTTTGGGTTTGCGATTAGCCTGTAGATGGCAGTTTGTGTTGCGTTTCGTTTATTTACTATATTGTCAAGTGCCGGGTTGGCGATTGCAAAGACTGTAATGTGTCTTCCTGGTGTGTCTTAGCGGTTACCTGCGCGTGCTGCTTTCCCATTTAATAGATTCCTGAGCGTCTGGCTATCTATCAAAAGTTTTATGTGCGCTATAAAATTAATACACAAGTTCTCGGAGGCTTTTTTACTCTTGCATTTGTATGAGAGAGAGAGAGAAACAAGAGGGTGGAATAAACACGAAAATAGGACAGGTAACAAAACGAGCGGATGGCCGGATGGGTGTAATGATTATTCAGAAGCATCGGACTAACTGTTCAATCGTTTATACATTTAATTTTGTGTTACTGAAAATTCAAGGAATCGATATACGTGTGATGTGTTACATACGTGTGATGTGTTACATACGTGTGATGTGTTACATACGTGTGATGTGTTACATACGTGGCTGGTAAGCAATTCTATGTTAACATATTTACTCTCAGTAACGTTGGCATGGTGACCAGGAAGCGTTAACTTAATAACCATGAATTATTTTGAATTATATGTTTTTGAATAATCTGATTTTTTAAAAAATATTAAAATAAAAAACAGTATTTTGTATGCCAAGCCAAAGCTGCAGTCAGCTTAGCTTAAATTCCGTATTACTCATTTTGAATGCATTGAAATTATTATTCAACCCAGGTTTTTCATCCCCATATATATACATACATACACACACACACACACACACACACACATAGATGTATATACACATGTATATATGTCTACAAAAAAAATATATATATGTATACAAGCATGGTTTCACATTTTTTTTCCTTTTTTAATCTTTTTTTAGCATCAATGAAAAAGCATATAAAGGGTAAACATATTTCAAAAAAAATCCAAACAGGTTAAGCAGGTGGAAGCCTTATATTCCCAATATTAACAGGGCTGGAAGATTGATGCTTGTCATAAAATCTATAGCGACCCGATTTCATTTATACCGCTTCAGTACTGCAACACCAGCACCTGTTTTAAACATAGAAGAAACATGCCTGAAAAGCATTAAAGAAGACAGCAGCCATTATTGTGAGTTCTTTTCAGGCCTTTCATTAGCCTCTCAGTACTCTGTGAGAGAGGTTTGTGTCAAGCTCTGTCAATGTGTATTATTGTTCTGCTTTTGGTTTCATAGAAATATGCATAATGCAGCACAGAGCATCTCTGTGTGATTTATTAGAAAAAACATCTCACCTCTCCCACAAAAGCCATGGATGTGAGAAGGGGTTATGCAAGGTCAGATAAGCGGGGCAACAAGCATGACTAGACTGCGTTTCTTAAGCCAGTGTTCTGCATGAACGCCTGGGCTGCCCTCAACACCTCCACATCTGCAAATTGCGGTGACTGCAAGCCAAGGCAGGATTCATGGATCAATGAATCTGCCCCTTTTAATCATTTGGGTCAGGTTAATGAAATGTTTGACAGGATAATCATCTCAAAAGCTACATATGGTGGGCTTCTCAGCTTGATGAGACCACTGAGGAATGCCCTATTACAGGGAATGAAGAGAGATGAGGATCATCAGTCAGAAGATTCAGTGGAATTTTGAGATTCACATGCTGCAGCGATTTCTGTTTTCATGCACACTGACCTCAGTTACCTCTGAATCTAAAAGGCAGATTCTCTGATATGAATCAGGACTCAGAAAGGCAAAGGGATCCTGTCCTGATAGTATGTTGATGTTACGACCTAAGCACCCTGATTATACGGTGGACCTAAACAGTATTTGAATACTTACTAAAGCTTCAATAAATAATTTTTGGCTGTTTAAACGTATTAGGCAAGTACATAAAAGATCAGCGTTCGCCACTGTGTCCATCTTTACTGTGCAAATTATAAATTACAAATTTCTTTGGAAATGTCAGTTTGGCTTTGTTTGACTTAGCATGTGTAAAGAAAAGAACACATAATAATCTGCAATTTTCTGTTTTAAACACAGATGGGAATCAAGTGGCAACAGTTACGGATTGCAGTTTGTAAAGATTATAAATTAAAATACAACAGAATTCATTGCAGTATACATAGAGAATCATAGTGTAGAATATAGTGCAAAATGAAATTTGTGAAACTTTTTGTGAAACCGTGTGTGATTGTCTAACATTAAAATGTCCGTAATAATTGACATAAACTACAGCCGTGGAGGAGAATTGACCTCATACATCAATTAATTTATCATTGATGGCTGAAACCAGGTTTTCTGCCCTTAAGTTGTCCTTGTGGTACAGTAATTGTAAGAAAATCAGTGTAGCTTTTCCTCAAGCTTAAAAGACCCATACAGGGGAAAACAAGGTAAAAGAAAAAATCAGCAAGTTATTTCAAATGATGGTGGCTAGAAAACTGTTACATGCCCAGGGGAGTGAAAAGCGGGTGTGCAACACATAGGGGTCCTATAAGATGGGTGATCCCTATGAAGTAAAACAATCAAAAGGGTCCTTTAAAGTTTTTGTAGCCCATTCCCCTACTAATATGTTGTTGCACCCTTAGATGTCCACATTAAAACACAAGTTCTTTTAAGGGGTTTTCTCTGTGGACCCGGTAACTATCTAAAACCATGAAAAAAAATAAATACAGCTCAGCAATACCAGATTGCCCTGCGGCAGTGAATAGAGTGTATAGATTAACATAGTGTATGTGGTGGTCTTAAAATACAAAACCTTAGCCCTCATCAAATTTTAATGCATGGAGCATAACTTGTGTTTCAGAAAAAAGTAAGGCTGAGACAAGGTTTTCCATAGCAAACCAAGGTCAGATCAGGGACGGTGTTTAACTACAGACCTTTAGTGCTGTTTTTCTGCTCTTATTCAGTAAGGCCCAAAGATTTTCTTCTGTTTTGTATTGTTCTGTTTTAATTCAGAGTTGATAATTACAAAATATATGATCAACATAAGGATTTAAAGCGTTAAGTGTATGTCTTCCTTCTGTTGTAATGACAGCTGCTGACACAGACAAAAACCTGATGATCCATGTTATCCCAGCATGAATGTGGAATGTTCAGAGGAGCATCTTGTGCTTCACTGCAAGCAGGGAAATCAGATCTTTTGAGGGAGTCTTTTAAGGTTTGCTTGGGTGACCTACAAATGATGCCGCATATTATTTTAAACACGACACTTTTGCTTTAAATTGATGAGTAACCTCAAGCCTTCAAGTGTGTATTTAAAATCTTGTTTGTTTTATCAGAAATAATCACACTTGTTTAGTGTGATAGAACATAGAGGGGTCATGGAATAGACCAAATTAAATGAGGTGACGTACATCCTGTGTGAACTAGCTCACGCTCACCGTTTATGCATCCTGACCCTTTAAAATTTGAAGTACAAATTACCTTATAGTTTCTACATTGTGGTTCACGATGTTCCCATTTTCACAGATTTAATCGTTTGACTCATAGTACCAGGCTTTCCAAAAGCAGGAAAAAATAGCTTCTTTTTGGCACAGTAAGAGAAACCTGCTGCCTCCAGCAAAGTATCTTGTAATATATGAGTATATAGCACTTCAGATTTTAATAGAATTATCCATTTTAACTTCCTCCCTCCTGCATGGCGCGTCCCGATGGTTCATCACATCTAGTGTGGTGCCGAACCATTGTGCAGTTCGCACAAAAGACTGTACTGAAATTAGTCAAGTAGTGTAGGATGTGCTGAGAATGTTAATGCCATATACAGTGATATGTCTTCAGTAAAGTTTTTCTATAAAGAATTATGGTAGATTATGGAGAGCTGCAATATGCACTTAGACAGAACCATCATTGATGCTGCATTTATCCATGCTGTAATTGCAAAGCCTCTCCTTGTTGGCTTTTACTGAGGTACCTTTGAAAACTCAACTGTTGCATCTATGGAGTAAATGCAGGACTGTCTAATGTATGCGCATGTCACAATAACAGACTGAAGCCACAGAGGCAGTAAGGCTGAGGGAAGATTATCTATATGGCTTCTCACACATGGTAAACAAAGTGGGTGTAATCCGTCTAAGATAAATGTGTTTTTAATTGGCTTTCTGATTATAATATAATCCTTTTATACGTTGAGTCCATGTGAATGTGAGGGACTGTAAGGAGAGTCCAGTCGTATGAGCCAATTAAATGAAAATCAGAAGGACATATAGGACAATTAATTCACACAGCTTCAAGGTGAATAAGAGACAATGGCATAAATACGTCTCCACTGAAAGTCAAGAAAGATGATCCACGTGTCAGGACAGAACAGTTGCTTGGCGATGATTCAACTTTAAATCACCCACATATTCAAAATATTGAGACATGGAGATCTGTACGCATTGGAGCCGAAACAGCAGTCAAGCATGCATCGCTTGTTACATGTTAGTGTCTAGTTTTAGATAGACAACGTAGTTCACACCCATTATGTGGAATTGAAAGCACTCGTCTTTCAGCAAATGGCTTTTGATGACATCATTCAGGCAAAAAATTGGGTTGTAGTTTAGAACAGGAAAGGTGAAGAAGTGAAATATTTCAATTGTTTCCTGTAATGGATTACATGTTTGGAGCTATATAGAGTTTTCTGTATGTGTTGCCTATACAGGACATGTAAACTGTCAAAACATGCATTGTGCAAATGTTGCCTGGATTTTGACAGTTCATATGCTTTCAGTCTTTTAGTGGGCTCTAATCCTCTAATTAGTCTTTGACATCTATATTATTATTACCAGCAAATGGATTTGAGGGTACAAAGCTTTCTGAAATGTCCAAGTAATTGCTTAAAAAGAGATTCAAGTCTAGCAGTGCTAATATGTTTTTTGTCAGGCAGGAAAAGAGAGCTGTCTGCATGCTAGCAAAAATAACAGTCCATGAGATCTGATCAGTATTAATGAGCTGATCTGTTAGATTAGATTAAGGTTCTCTGGTATTTTTTTAACATAAGTATTTACTTTAAATGCATTCATTAAGAATTAACACCACAACTCTACAACGTGCAGAGTTAAGGTTTGTATTCTAAGAGGAGGTGATGCTTATTTTTGTTTTATACCATGCCTCATTAGACACCTTTTATAGCAACTGTTTATAGCAAAGGCGCATCAGGCATCATCTTGTAAAGGTAATCGGCCCTCAGTCCCCAATTATGTTAAGGAAGCACAAGTTTGTGTAATCAGCACTTATACACACATTATCTGTTTAATTACTCAAGGAGAAAGTTTATTTAATGAATTTGTTTTAACATATTAAGCGTACACCCCTGGAGAAATGTCTCTTGAATTTATAACCTAGGCTGCTATTGTATATAGAGACTAAATGCAATGTTAAGGGAGACTCGGGTTGTTAATATGCATAGGTTGAGATACACAATGATCTGGCTAAATCTTTTTAATTGAACTCCTGTTTTATGTAGCATTTTATTTTTGCTCTCAAACAGAGTGACAAGTTAATATATTTGGAATAGTGTTCGAAAGCAAACAAAGGCCATTGTAAATGAATTCTCCTGAACACTGCATTCTGTTTCCCTGCAATTATTTTTCAATTAAATGTTTTATGAATGGGGTATTGTCCTTGAACTGTGCCAGACCTTCAGAATTCACAAGGCAATTATCGCCTCCCTCACCTCTTCATCTCGTCTTAAGACTTTACTGAAATTATTAAACTTAAAAATGTTTGACTTGGCAGCCACTGGTGCGTATAGGGGATTTTGTACCTGCTATCTGACTCCATGATTAATTAACTGAAGATTCAAAGATATCTTAATAATGTTTCATAAGGGACCTTGGGGGAATTATTTTTCCTTTATCATAATCTGATATTGTACTGCATTTGTTGATGCCACAGCCAAGAGTAGTCTTTCCAGTCCCATAGAACGCAGCTGTTCTCCCACCAGCTCAGTGGTGCTAAGACGATCTCAAGTGGCACAGCACCTCCTCCATCAACGGCGCGCAGACCACCTCGCCTTCAACACTAGAAGTAGATGGAGTGGATGCGCTACTTTCATTTTAACCGAGGCACGCAAAACCATTAAGGACAAGAAAAATTGGACAAGAATAGAGCGATGCCATCTTGTGACGAAACCACAATCCAGATGCGAAAGGAGCAGGATGAATTTAGTGCTCTCCAGATTTTTGGCATACCTTCTCGTCGGGCTCCAGGTCGCTCTCCAGATGTTTATTTACCCGTGCTATCTACATCCCCAACCTTGTCACATCTTGGCACGCATTGGGCACACGGTGCGTCTGGGTGCGCTCCTGCCGACCCGCCAGCAGTCCAGGATACAGGGCGCTCTCAACCGCGCCCTGGTCCACCTCCGGCAAAGTGGGAACAACTTCTTGCCATACAATCTGAGCTTGGAAGTATTGTCCCGAGAACCGCTCAATGGAGACCCGGAGTCCATGTTCAGGTGCGTGTGTCAGGATATCGTTGTGCAAGGAGTCTCCGCTGTGCTTGCGTTCCCTCAGACCCATGAGGAGCTCATACAAGTGGAGTTTATGTCCTCGTTTTTGGAAATACCTTTCATAAGCATCATTGAAGAGGGCGAACCTCTTAAGACACAGGTGAGCCGCTCGTGTTTAACTGTTACATACAGTACATGTGCCGAGCGCTTTTTAAAGACGCGCGTAAACTGCAGATTAGTTTGGGATAATCTTTGCTGTATTTTTCGATGATCATTTTTACACTATTATATGTTAAATCCGAATGATTATATTTTACGTTGTTATATGGTTTTGTATATTTTTCTGTTTAAATTCATCGCCACGCTGTCACTCCAGTTTTTTAATTCTAGTTATCCAGTCATGTCAAAATAATCCTGCGCACCAAGTAAGCGCGTAATGATACCGAAAACGGGCAGAGCTGATAGTTTATAGACGGCTGTACCAGCCCCCGAACACATACTGTAGAAGAGCGAGACAGAGAGAGAGTGTCGGGCAAAAGCAGAGTTTAGATTCGCTAGAAGTTAGAGCTGTCAGATTTATTTAGTCAGTTTTATCCAGATTTCAACGAGGCGGAAAATACAGAGATCCTGCTGTTTTCCGGTTAAACAATCTCAATACTGTTTTGGGCTCAGGGTTGATACGTGAGGACCCCCATTAGTATTCTAAGCTGCAGACGGAGCGGATGCCAGTCACACCAGTTGTGTCTTTCTGACTCCAGCAGCGCAGCCAGTTGCAGCGGTTTTCCTAGCAGTAGATATTCCCCCATCAAGTTCTGGCAGCATATGCAGGACACAAAGGAGCAAAGACATAGTCTGGTTTTGCATAGTCTGGAACAGCGGGTCAGCAGAGACTCATAAGACGTTCATTCATAACAGTATGATTTATTCGACATCTTGTAAAGTATAAGACACTCTTGTACTTTTACAGTCAGACGAGAGCTGCTTCATATCTTGTTACAAATGTGACACAGAGCGGAAAAGTCCATTTATGTGATAAATGCAAAGGATTCGCAAAATGTTTGTGATGGCTTCATTTTGACACAACCCTGAAAATCCAGAGTCCATCTTTTCCTGACTGAGTCAAGCTTGGCTCGTGGCATCGCCGTGCAGTCGTTAAATTTCCAAGTTACTTTAACAAATTAAAAGATAGATTTAATGTTATAACATTTTCTGGGCGGCGTGGAGGATGTTCATCAGACGGATTTTCATTTATTTTAGGCCGTAACCCCCAGGATATTGCATAAGACTTCGTGCAGTTTTTCAGCTTCCGAAGTAATATTCTTTATACGGAGTGAATAAGTTCCCTTTCGGCTGTTGAAAGAAATGGCCATTCAATGGTGTCTTTCGCTGAGCACATAGCCTGAATTCGCAATTTGCACAGCGATTCAAACGTAATGCTGTTTCTTTCATTTCCATGAGTTTCT
This sequence comes from Yasuhikotakia modesta, assembly GCA_036877545.1. Lineage (NCBI taxonomy): Eukaryota > Metazoa > Chordata > Actinopteri > Cypriniformes > Botiidae > Yasuhikotakia > Yasuhikotakia modesta. Next base: position 51,564 of record JBAJNP010000037.1, read on the forward strand.
TCCCCTCAGCCAGTCAGATACATTCTTAGCTACATTCTTAGTGTGTCTTAATTTATTTTGTTTGCCTTACAAATATGCAAGCTTGGCCTGTTTAGTTGGCCAAAGTCTTCTGCTCATCTATGCTTGAGTGCTTATTAACTTGTTTCCCTTCAATAGGAAATGCTCCTGAGCACAAAAGGAAGATTAGCCCATGAAAAACTCAATTTGTCCTTTTGAATGAATTTACATTATAATCCAAGGCCTTTTTAAATTATGCCTCATTGTTAGTTTAGTTCAGGGAGAGTTATTAAGCTCAGTAAATCTTTACCTTAAGAGTACGGTTTGGAGACTACCCCAATGTTGATTTTTCACTTAAACACTGGCTCTTAAAATCCAGAGAGAAAACCAAGAATGACCTTATTAATGTACATCTAAATCAAGACGTTAATTGGTGCAAAAGCTCTTATCTTGTGGGTGTCCTCATTATAATATTGCATGGCCTTTTGTCATTGACTTTGGACATAGCCTTTGGAAGAGTAATTCTTTATTGAACCATATTCTTTGTAATACATCTGCCCAATAGCGAAGGACTGCATGATAGCAGTGATTAGGTGTAACACGTAGCTTTCCCATTACAATATTATGATAGTACTTAGTGCTTACCTTACAAAGAGGACATGTAATTTGTTGTGTAAATCAATGAAGCATTTATCAGAACTCCCATTGTGTAATAAATGACATCATTTTCTGTTTGAATTGAATTCTTATGAAAGTGTAAATGCAAAGCTGTAGTTCATATTTATAAAGTACTTTTTCTTATTTTATATTTTTTATAGCTTCATAAATGTTATATATATATTCATACTTGTATATTCATAAACATTTCATCAGAGCATTATTTGTGCTGTTGTAATTGCTGTGCAAATGCATATGCCAGCTCCCAGCAGTATTAAATAGCTATGTAAAGGTTCCTTAGAAATTTGAGGCTACAGTCTGAGTCTGTAAAACTGCTTTGAAATGAATTGTGAGGAACACTATGCAAAAATAAGCAACTTGACTTAAATAGCACAATGTCATTCATTTCTGTCAGCAGAAAGACCTGTTTCTGAAGGCACTTAGTGTGCAAGCACTTACAGTAATATTCACGGAGGTGGTCTGCACCAGATCTCTTTCTTTCAATACATTGCTATGCACACATGCATGCAAGTCTCCATCTGTTCCCATCCGGAACAATGCTGATCATCTGTGCATTGCTCAATTGTCTGAACCTCGGATCGCTCTATTATAGAGCCTGAGGGTGGAAATAAAGTGTGAAATACCTGGAGGAGCTGGCCTGTAATCTCCCACATGTGCAGGGCTAAGATAAGCCCATATGGGCCTCTTAGGTCTCTGACAGTAAGAGTGGGGGTGTATCAGGCAGGTGAGAAACAATCTGCTCTGAGCTACGTTTGTGAGGTCAGGATAGCTTCATGTTGCCCCTAGCTTCAGGGCACCCAAACACATTCATACAGTTTAATACACAGCTGTGTATCCTCCTTAATACCCTCTGGATTTGGGTTAATACCCACATACTGTAAGCTGAGAATTCTCTGACCGATCAAAACTAAGTAAATGGACATTTTTGGGGGCTCTGGGCTGGTGCACATTTTAAACTTTATTTTGCATTTTGATGCAACTGCGAGAATAATGCAGCTTAATTCAATCGAAAAGTCCATTTCCACTCATTGATTGACTCAGCAGAGATTTAAACTATGCCCCAAACTAATTTATGACTCTTCCTCATCCCATACTTTCTTTCCATCCTACAACATATTATTTGCAATTAAACCCTTTTCAATCCTAAGGTGAGGTTTAGACTCTCCTGATCTCTCAATAAAACACAACTGAGTTTTGCGATGTAATCTCCGTTCTTACTGAACACAGAGTCTCACGAAATGAATCACACTGGCTTTCAGATTTCAGCACAGGGATGATTCATTGTTTTTATTTTGGTGGTTGGCAGCATTATGGTGGGCAAGCACTGTCCAGGTTGCATTTCATTCCAATAATTTCTCTCCGGAGTTACTAATTCTTATTTTGTTATGCAATGATTGTTGTTGCTGTTTTCGTTGTCCTAATAGAGGCGCTTCATACTTTTATTGTTTTGCAATGAGCCATGGATTTCAAACAATTAAAAGTCTGCTTATCTTTTTATTCCTTAGATCTAACAGACCTTTTATATTTTAAAAACCAATGTTCTTGGAGGGATCTGTTTAGTAGCTTGGCATTGGCTGGAGACTGTATCTAAATCTGCAATCTCATTGCCACACTGACAGCTTTGATGACAGAGCTGGTGGAGAAAACAAGAGAGAGAGAAAGAGAGAGACAGACAGAGTGAAGAGCGTCTGTTCATTGTGGCATGGGGACCCACAAACAGCATCTAAAGAATGGGGGAGAGATTTGCATAAGCGGGTATTACAGTTTAGCATTATGGATATGCCACTTTTGATGTAAAGTTCCCTCTGCATGTCAGTGTCTCCCTGTAACTGACTTTCCATCTCTTCTTCCCCTTCTGGCCTTTATTTTTTATTTTCTATTACTTCAGTCTTATCTCTTTTACTCGAATCTCTGGGGAGTGTTTCAATTATCTTCACCACTTTTCCGACAGGATAGGAAACGACTTCAGCAGGATAACAAGGCAGGAGATGGATGTACAGTCTCCTCATGCAGCGTGTGCTTTACTGTACAGTACAGTAAATGCAGATTTTATGCTTATTAATGACTGCATGCATTTCTGATCAGAACAAAATCTCTCAGCCATGTGCACAAAATGACTCTGCTTCAGTTAAGCTGCCAGTGAGGGATTTTTCACTTTCTGTAGGAGAGATTCTGGCTTATTAAACGAAAATGCTGGTTTATAAGACATGCTCATCTCTTTTAACACCTCCAACACTTTAAGATCTGGGTTTATTTTTTTTTTTAGTTGTTGCACAGTCCAAAAAATATTTTCAGTACGTAGAACAACAGCAACAATTTAAGGATTTATAACACCTCTCAAAGCTTTTATTGTTTTAAATGGCCGTCGTGAACTAGTAAAATGAGAAATTAACAGTCACAATGTCTCTCGCAATAAAGCGAAAGCCCATCTGCTTTGATGCAGCAGTAAAACTCTTTCTCATCGACTTTCACTTACATATTCATTAATATCTGTCCTTGTCCATTTATGTGAAAATTAATTTTCCAGACTTGTAATTTGGCTCAAGGTGGGTCAAACTTTGAATGCTGTTGCTGTTACAGTGCAATATGGAACTTGTCGCTAAAGATCTGCTCAACAGTAACTGAAGATATGCAGAGACAGCCCTGTGGAAGTGTTTATTCAGCTCTGTCAGACCCACTTACTGTTGCCTATGTGTTGCTGATGATTGTAGACGTTGTGCTGAATTACCTATTGTGCTTGCCTGCACCCTCCAGCATGGTCGTCCGGCCCCTAAACGCGCATTGCTTGGCTATCAAAATTCTTGTTAACTTTCATTGTTTTTCAGTGTTTCCCAATCGCTCTTTCAAAAGAAACAGAAAATGTGATCTGCGTTGTTCCGACATCTCCAGTAACACGTTTTTCTCTGCATATAAAACACACAAAGACAACAGACATCATGTGCCTTTGGATTCAAACGTGAAGCTGTAAATACACAAAGACATTAGAAAGCGCTGTAAAATCGCTCATCATTAATAATGAATCTGTCACTCATAATGAAACAATGGGGGTTTAGATGCCCTGCATTAGTGTAAGGCAGGACTTTGACAGATATTATTGCTGAAACAGTGGCACATCCTGCTTGGCATAAACTTGTATTCCCATGTTATTTCCATCCTGGCTTTGAAAGCTCCAGTCATCAGCATTCACAGTTGATGTCACTGTTTCAACTAAACATTAGTCACAGTTAGAATAGACGTTGCATTTAGATATTGATTTTGTATTTGTTTTCCAGTGCTGTAACGATCAGTGGTGAATTAATCTTCTGTACCTTTCAGACAGTATCTTGCATGGAGTTCTTTTGGGAAGGTTTAAAACTGTGTGGTTCTCAAACGAAGCTAGTGTGGCTGTAGTAGACTTGGAAAAACATCTCATGAGGTACATGGACTATTTTTATGGTGCGTTTCTGTTTGTGGAGCATGACGGTCTTGGTTATTATAAACCGTCACTGTATGAAAAGGATGTGCAAGAGCATTCTTCAAAATTCTCCTTTTGTGTTTTACAGAACAGCTAAACGCAATCGCTTTAGAGCAAGGGTGACGACGTGATGACAGTAATGTCATTTTGGTGAATTAACCTTTATTTTTGACACTGTCTAAGACAAAAATACCTCAAGCTCTGCCTACGTTAAATCCAAAAGACAAGCTTTCTTTGGAATTGCTTTCCTTTGGCCTGGTCTGGTTCCAGAACTCCATACACAACAAATGGCCAATATCCTGAAAAGCCACTATATTGTTATCTTGGACTCCAAACCAACCTCACATTTCTCTCTCATACATCCTGTTCCAGGACTCTACTATGTTTGTACTCTGCCTAACAGCCACCAACCACAGGCCTTCATCTTACCTCAGCTTGACAAGTTTCTACCCACCAGCAGTCTGTTTTCTGGCAGCCTGACCTCCTGGGAGGACTCGGGCTTGCCACCATCATGCGACACATCCAAAATGTTATTCTTTCTGAGCAGGGACCATGTAAATGTCAACCCAAACTTAAAAAAGGAAGATTGATCCAAGCATGAAATCAACATTATCTGCAAAGCACAGACCAATAGTCTTTGGATTAGGAGCATTTTAGTGATGACAACAGTGAGGTTCATGTGGGTTTAGGTTTTTTTGGTGAACTGCCCCTTTAACTGTCATACTACCAATAATAGCAATAAAATAAAGGCAGTTTATTTTTTCTAAATCTTTATTTTTTTTCATATTTTAAACACATCATTCCTTAGAAGGTAGCAACATTTCTTTGGGCAGGTTGATGATAAATTTACCCTCAAGTTAATTAAACATTTCTTAATTATTAAAAGATGATTAATCACTGGCTTGTCATTAATCCTGAGGTAAATTTTGTGTCATGCATCATACATTAAGATCCTTTCCCAAGACCACCGTGAAGCAGACCGACCTCTGAACGCTTTTTCCGCCCTGGCTTTGAATCAGATAGCATATTTCAGTGAAGGCATTTTTGCATAAAACTCGAGAAGATTACGCTTTCCTCATGATGTCCTTTGCACGTTTCAAATGCTATCAGTCAACATGCTGAAAGTAGATTTGCATATGAAGTGTGTAGATGAGGCCGAGCAGAGCAGGGCTGCACATTCAGGCTGTATAGAGAGAGGATTTCAGCACGTTTTAGCCTGAGCGCGGATGGCAGCTGCTAATTGAGCAAAAGCTAGTGTGCGCTTTATAAACTTCAGATGAGAATGAACCCAGCTCCATAGATTTATTGACACAAGTGGAACGGAACAGGGTTTAGGACAAAATGTGGAAATGTGGGCAAATGGTTGGAACAGATTGATCCCCGAAGACAACCTAAGGAGATTTAACAGTAGCTTTCTTATCGTTCCTCTTTAGCTCGCTGTTTCTGGTAGGGAAGACTGAGGCCACTGGGAACGTGGCTAATCTGACTGAGGTCTCCTCTGGCCATCGGAGTCCTAATAGCATTCAAACCCCTGTTTCAGTGAAACAGACAAGTTCATATTAACCTCTTCTTATCAGGCTGACATAACCAAAGTCAATTAAGTTGGCCATGTGTGGATGTACAAAAACATGTAATTTGATTTTAATTATACATTTATTTTTAGATACCTTAACGTCTTTAGATAATTATTTTGATAACTCTTTCAAAGTTTTTTTTATTATTACAAAAGATTAATATGATGTGAATTGTTATCAGTGCCCTCATTTCTGTTAGGTTTAATTTAAACTTTAAATGTCTTTAACATTTCCAAGATAAGAACTAAAAAAGTACAATATAAATCTTTTCTGAAACTTTGTTCATTATTATGTCTTAGACTTAATTGTAAAATGAGCCATTTTTCAATGTTAAATGCTTACATCAATTCATTTAGCACACGCTTTTATCCAGAGATACAATTGCTTTAACATCTTGGATTAACAGTTTCTGCATGTATTAAAGTTCTTTATATCCCTCTTAAATGTGCAGGGACAGCTATTATTTATAGGGTTATTTCCTATAAAGGGCAAAAGCTATAACTGTGTGGAACATTAAAAATATTGCAGTTCTACATGGGAATCTCATGGTACTTTGGTGTCATTCAGGTCAGTCTGTGGAGTTACAGTTGAAGCCCAACAGCTATTGGCTCAGAGCATGGCTATCTTTCTGTTTGGAAACTTTTGTTTAAACATTTTTGTTTGGCTGAAGAACATCTTACCTTTAAGTAAATGCTCATTCCAAGGGTCTGAACTTTTTCAGGATTATCCAGAACTAAAGGAAGACTGAGACCTTGATTACAGAGTGTTATTCTGAATACAGCACTATATTCCATGAGGACTGTCCCTGCAATTAGTGTACTGTAACTTACTTAGAAAAGTCACTGCAAATGTTTATGCATAAGACATTTTAAAGTCCACTTGCTATGAATATTTTAAACGCTGTTTCTAATTCCCAGGCTTGCAGCCATGTATTTTTTCCCAGCATTGGTAGAGGGTTTCCATTTAATGAAAAACTAATAGGTGAGGCTTTGGAATACCAATCCAGTATCCCAAATTACATGTCAAACGTTCGGTTAAACTCTATGTTTCCTTGTCTGACAGGTTTCCTTGTCTTACACCTTCACCAAGAAACATCTCACCTGCCCTGCTGAATGTCTAGGATTCTGTTCCGGTAAATTTGGACACATCATTTGGCAAATCGCCTCATCCGTAAACTCGCATATCCCCAAATGGGTTTCATTTTCAAGAATTACTTTATCGCCCATTGGGAGTGTATCATGGTGCATGACTCACAAGGGCTAATGTAAGAGATCATTTCCATTATGAAGTGTAAAACAATTATTTTGGTTTCAAAGCCCCAGACACCTCATTAAGGTGCTGTTTTCTGTTCCATAGTGTTATAAATTTATGAGCTCTCCTTTCACTCACAGAAAAGGACATTTTCATGGCACCATATTAGAGTCTGTGCGGAGCAAACAAGATCTGGAAATGTTATCAAGAGTAATAACAAGTCAAAGTCCAGACAGTTAGCATTTAATAACGTAGGAATGTTATTATACTTTGGACACAAACTGGGCACAGCGGTGCACACAGGACAGTGATATAGTGATATACGCAAAAATGTAACAAGCGGCAGTAACAAGAAATACCCTCACTTTTCATTCTTGGAGAAAAAAAACAATCACAGTTTGGTGCAAAGTAATCACACTGGCAATTCCTGAAAGAGCTGAGCTTTGAGTTTCATGGCTTACATTTCCTGTTTCATCATTATACCAAAGTTCTGGTTCCTGCTCAACATATGCAAAGTTAAGATAAGCAAATTACAGTGCAGTCACAGCTCTATAAAACAGTTTTTACCATTCTGATCTTGGAGAAAAAGAAAATTATTATCCCTTCCATGCATGAATTATTAAATCACTGTAGAAAAAAGGCTTAATGGTTCTTTTGCCTTTGATAAAAGATAATCATTTTTCTTTTCTTCTAAGCTATTTTTTTTTAGATTTGACTCATCTGTTGATTGTAGTTTCTGTTTAGTATTGTAATCTAATGTAAGTAATATGTAAAGAAGGCTGTGTGTATACACAGTACATAGCCTTCCTATCACCAGATAAACCAGCATTTGATATACTTGGAAAATAAAATGTCACTGATAAATGTATAATTTCTAAATAGGCTCTTTAAATATTTGCATTTATTAATTTGGCAATTTTTTTATCCAAAGTGACTTACAGTGAATTTAAGGTATTTAAAAATTTAAATGCCTTTTTATCTTTAATCAGTCTTTTGTGTTCCCTGGGATTAAAACCACAACCTTTGCGCTGCTAACGCAATGCTGTACCAGTTGAGCTTCAGAAACACATGTATGGAAAAGAAAAAAGTTAATTTAAACTATCTGGATCTTCTAGAGCAAATGATAAGGATAGATATTCCAGCAGTCTTTCAGACATAAAAGTTTGCTTTTTTTTGCTTTTTAAATATCAGTCCACTATAGTGGACACGCATCAAAGGATTCAATTATTGGGTAAATTATTACCATCAGCTAATATAAAGCACTGCATAGACTTTGATGACAACTTAGAGATTATAAAGAGCTGCCATCGCACCACTTATCTGATGCTGGTGTCAGCCTCTGGTACCGATTTAGACAGAGGATGTCACCCATTTGTTAGACAAGCTAATACCTAATGATGTGGGTACTTGAATACAGAAGAGATGACACTCAATATATACAGGAAGGCTGAGCATTAAAGCATCACTTTAATGCCACGTGAACACAAAGGATGATGACTCTCATACAAACCGCTCACTTTCTTTAATTCTGGACTAATATGCATGGATTGTCTACACACATGAATCACTTCTCGGATCACAATAGCCCAAATAATTCATGTGTGTGGTGATATATTCCATAAATCTCTTCTTTATCCCCCACGATCCTTTTCAGATTTCAATCAGCCCCCCAAAGAGAGCCTCAGTCAGATTCTGTAATTAGACATTTGGTTCTTCGCGAGGCTCTGTTAGTGTTTCGAAATTATTCAAATGTGTTCACAAATCTTTGCTGATTCCCACAGGGGTTTGTCTTAATTGGGTTACTGTCATTCTTAATAGAGAAAAGACTGTATTGATGTACCTTTCTCTCACATTTCTCTCTGCCACCACATTTTTTTTCTGTCAGAATTTTGTGTCATTTACTAGATAAAAAAAAACTGCTTATGTTATTAAAACAGTTTGGCACAGCATTATGGAGGTATAAAGTTTATATCTAAGTTGATTAGGGTTTAATAATAATAAAGCTGAATCGGCGGTCTGTTTTTACAACGTGAATAATTAAATGCATGGGAAATGAATTTGAAGCATAATTCTAAAAATAGTTGCGAATAAGTTACCTAACAAGCCCGTCACCTGTAAAATCAGAACAGATATCATTGGGTTCTAGAGTTTAGAAGTCTGTTTTGGAAAGATAGTAATTTCCAATTTCGCAGCTCAATTATAGTTTGTTATGCACCTGCTGCAGTTGCATGTGGGACTGACAGATGCATTCAGCGTGTTCTATTTTCACACCTGTGCAGTAATTTAATGGCGACACCGCTGTATGCGTGCAGCTATACGTTGCTATATTATATATTAATGAAATGCTACTCTGTGGCATTTGGGGCCATTACCAACTGTCATTTAAAAATAATGCACATTTATTTGACCCAGATGCCTAGACAGATTGTGAAAATTACTTGTGAGATGGGGAAAAGTAGAAATGGAGTTTAGCAGAACCCAAAGGACATTCGTGGCAGACAGCAAATCAAGCTATCCGTGCTGCTTTGACTCTGTCAGGTTGTGGATCCATTTGGACGTGAGAAATGTTCGCTGGGTGCAGGTATTGTTTAGAGCAGCAGGTGTTTTTGGATCGATTGAGCAATGAGGGGCCGCGGGGCTGCAAGTACGCATTCACATATAAGGTGTTTGTTTGTTATATTCACTTGGCAATGCTTGGATATACTGGTAAATAAAAGATAGGCCCGCTACTGTTCTCAATTCTTATCTGAGCTCCCATATGTACACACACAACCCTTTGTCCTTTTCTATTTTTTTCAACCATTTTTCAATTTGTTTGTTTCAGCGGAGCAGAACTTCAACACCAAAACGGAACAAATTCACACAGTATTTTTTATGTTTTGTCATCTGTAGGGTTTGCCAGCGCTGCATGCAGTTGTCAGCGCGTGTGTTTGTTGGTAGACGGCTTGCGCTGTGAGCGTCGTGAAAGTCACAAGGGCACATGTCATAGCCGCATCACCGGCAGTAATGTTATTCCAATCACACAGGTTTTAGCTTTGCATAGGGACTCTTTAGTGCTGTTGCCCCTGCTGTTTGCTTGCAGTCCCCAACCAGGTTCAAACGCTTCCCTCCCCTTCCCTCAGATCAGCCAGGCATTCCATCTTTTTCTCACAGCACATTTGTAAACGCCCCTCTGTCAATGCCCATCAAGAATAGTCGAGTGATGGCCGGGAGCTATTCCAAAACCATCCTATTTTGTTCCATTCACTGGTAAATTGTTACTGATTTTGAAGCTGTGCAAGCTGTCAGCATGTTTTGGGTTGTATTTTTCATTCATATGTTGTCACCATTATAGCGGTGATTGCATAAAAAAGATGCATTGTTTCCTGGGTTTTGGAGAAGGAAGTCAACCTGAGTTCAGTGAGTAAAACATTTGCCTAGGAGGCTGTTTGGGGAGATGCAGGTCACAGAAAATACAACTCCTCCTTGGATTTTTCTGTTACTTATTCAGAATTACAATCATTAGAGACAGACAATAAGCATTAACAGCCTCAGGATGTCAATATTTGTAGTGTTTTTTGACTGCGTGTTTGTTTGTTTTTTTGGTTTAGAACCGGTTCCATCTCCAGATGATGACACGGACGCCCCCCTCTGGTCTGGCGGAGCTGCTGTTAGCCGTGCTGCTGAAGGGGGGCTGGCAGGGCGGAGCTGCAACTGTTTGTCCAGGAGGTGGAAACACAGGAATGCTGGAAGAGTTGAAACATCTGGGTCGGCTAGGCCTGGATGGAGCTCATTGGCATCTTTGGGAGACCCTCAACCTGTCCAGACTAGAAGCTACCACCACAAAGGAGGGAGAAGAACACCTGAGTGAGGGAAAAGTGATGGAGCTTCTCTCTCAGCTAGTTAGCAGGACTCCTTCTGCCCCAGCATCGTCCATGGCTCTCTTCAGCTCTGACCCAGAATGTACAGCCACCGTGTTGAAGAGCGCCCATCAGCTAAGTTTTCCCCCGATGCAGTGGATCATGGGATACCCACTGAGTCTGGATTCTCTACACTCCATTGGCTCTCCTCTGGGTCTTCTGGCTTATGGGGAGGTGAATCGCAAGCCCCTAAACTTCTACATAAGGGATACCCTGCAGCTGGTTGGCAGGGCTGTGTATGCTGCTACCATGGTGAGACCAGACCTGGCACTTATCCAGAACATGGTCAACTGCTTTGACAAACCCAATAAACATGAGTTGCCCTCCTCTGGGCAGTACCTTGCCAGGTAAGCATGTTGTGTAATATATTCCAAAGTGTAGAAATGTTGGGGAGTTACTAACTACCAGTAGCAATGCTACAATTTTTTCCATATTTCTGAGGCAAAACAACATCTCTTGTCAGTGTAGAGTGTAGATTTTCCACTAATAAGCAATTTTTGGAATTTGCATGTCACGTGCGATCTGTGTGTATGCTTAGGCTTTATGGATTGAGCCCAGTTTGCAACAATGAAGCTAGAGATTGTTGCAGACGTTAGCAGAAAAAAACTGTCCATGGCCTCATTTATTAAAATGAATGTTTGTCAAACAGTCGCATATAGATTACACAACTGTGTACAATCTATGCAAAATTAAGCATCAGTTTAAAGGATGCAGTAAGCAGAAGAAAAATGTCACTGCTAATGGCTTGCATATAAAATAAGGCTTTCTTTAAAATATCATCAGCAGATAGGTTTAAATATTTTTTTATTTTAAAAATTTATTTTAAGGTTTAAAGATTTTTTTAAATAATATTTTTATATTACACACATTTCTAAGTAGCGTAGTACAGGGTAGATTATTACATTGTCAAACTTTGTTTCAATTAACTTTGAAATTAGAAGTTTGAAGATTGGTAAGATACTGTCTTAGTCACTGGACTGCACCATTTTAATTTTAAAATGTGATACATATGTGTTATTGATAACCAGTCATTTGTCTGTTTACTGCGCTACCGGTGCAGTCATTTTCATTGGTCCTTAGTGTGGGTAGACATGGTTCTTTTTACATTAAGATTAGCAATAAGAAAAAAGCTAAAATGGCTGTATTTATATTTCAGACACAAGTATTAGGTTACAGAAACGTTATTGGCCACATATCTAAAAGTTTTTTTTGCGGATGGAGCCACTGGAGATTTTAAAATGCAATTAAATGACTCAGGGGCATTTTTAATACATCTATATAGCCCCTTAATCAAAACAAAATCACTGTGTGCATTTACATCAGCAGCCACGTTAGCGCTTACTCAGTGATGTATGTTTTCAGTGTAGAAGTCATTTGTGTCACCTTTCTGCACTGCACATTTTATCTTTGTGGCTCACTCACTGCCCCCGACAAAAAAAAAAACAGAACAGGACACTTGTGCATTCAGGCTGCCTGCCTCTTAAATGCCAGTGTCCGGTCCAATGTCAAGACTCACAGAAGCTCCTGTTCACTTCCTCTCAGCATGATGCATTGTTGTCATTGTGCCAGCGGAGGAGTCGGAGAGGACTGCTAGTCTGAAAACAGTGTGTATCTGTGTGAGTGTATGTATAAAAACTGTATAGCTGAATGTGTGTATATATACAGTATATACATAAGTGTATATGTACATATACAGTGTGTGGGGGTGTGTGTATTGTTGTGCTCTGCATCAAACTGCAATCAATCATATGTAGTCTCTTTGTATAAAAAGAGAGCGCATGTATGTACAGTTGCACCTGTAAATTATGTGGCACAATTAAGTTTTTAGGCACACTTGGATGCAATAATATTAATGTTTTGTGCATCCCCATGTGAGCGTGGTATTAATCACTGTTTTTTTGCTCAAAGCTATTTGATGATCTGTGAGGAATTAGCAGATAAATAACTAGCAAACAAATTGAAAAGCTGATGCTGTGGCTGAGTTGACTCAGGGTACATGAAGCCCCAATCCACAAAAGTGAGAACTGTTATCACTGTAGGCTGGAAAAGCCTCTCCTATCTACTCACTTCCACAAATGAGATTTTCTGATGTTAAAAAGAAGTAGAATCCCATCCAGATAAAAGATTAAACTTCTGTTGTTATACGAGTCTTAGCTCAGATAAGTAAACTTCCCATGAAATGATAAAAGACGAGAAAGAGAGCCGCTGAGATTTTCCATTGGACGGAATACAGTGATGCAGTCATTAAAATTCACCTCACAGTTTAAAAATCCCTCCCATCCCTCGTGTTAAAGAATGTATTTGCTCTGAGAAATGAACGTAAAGCACAGGAACACAGGCAATAGGTCTGAACACGTTCCCTGTCAAGGTCTGAAAAAAAATTACCACAACACATTGGAATTATTGTTCCACAGAGATGCTAATGCTTTCAGAAGTTTAATAATAGTCACAACAATGGCATTCTCGAGCTTTGAGGTATAAAAACACAACAAGCATTCTGCAGTGGCTTACACATTATTCACATTCTTTAAACCACTTTCACACTAAACTATTTTGTATGGGTCACGGTTAGGAGAAGAAATTAATGATCTTGCATGATGAATTTTTTTCTTTTATTTTCTCGGATCTGCTCTGTGTTAATGGAAGTGTGCAGTTATGGTCACACAGAGTGCTTATCATTTATGGTCTCATTTAGCCACACAAGCTTCTTTCATTGGGTTTTTTTTATGTTCCCTCACTGACCCAGACGTCACGCACCAGCCTTTTGACTGCTTACATCCTCAGCTGATTTATCAATGAAAATCAATCATCACACTGCACATATTTAGCTAGAAAAGCAGTGCGGATTGGTAAATGTATGTATGGAATGAAATATAATTGGATGTTACATTCATTTATAAACCGTGATAGATTTATTTAAATGTATTGGAAGACTTCAATGGAAGCTGGCTAACGTGGTGGGTTAGCAGTTAAGGATGTGGGCTGTCAAAGGTGGGATATTGGTTCAAAAGATTTACTGCGATTCAGCCTTTGGATGGCTGCTCAGGTCATAATCCTGCACTTCTGTCCTTCTGCTTTTGAAGACGAATCCGAGGTTCTCTGAGGTCGATTCATTTCCTGTTGCACCCATTCTGTTCTCTCTCTTAAAAAATATTTATGCTAGAATTTTAAATTGTCTTAAAATATTTGTTTATTAGAAGGAAAATAATTAATGTAAAAGGTGCTGTTGAATAATTACTTAAGCTACTTGAGTTAGGTATGCAAAAAATATTAAATAATTCAACAGTAAGAAGTTAATTGATTCACTTTCACCAATTACCACATGTACAAGAAATCCCAAGATACTGTCTTAGGTTTTTCTCCCTAAAGTGTTTGAGTGTGTGGAATTGTTTTCTTGTGGCACAGATTGGGTCTTTTGCTTTAAAAAACAGCCAAAATCACTGTTGCTTGATCAACACCCTTGAAACATATTTAAAGCACTCAGATTCAAGATTTAAAAATGCAATTTTTGCTTAAACTACATTTTATTATAACTTCATTACTTAAATATTATTATATTATTTGAGCTCACTGAATCAACCATAGGTTACATTACTTGTAAGGTTTCATGTAATAATAAATGTAATCATTTTTAAAGTACATTTTTCTTCACTATTTTCTGCTCATGTCTCTGCTATCCACAGGTTCCTGTCAAACACTTCTTTCATGGGGCTGACTGGCCCAGTGCGAGTACAGCGTTCCCTCTCCAGGGTGCTTACCTCCCAGCGTTACCACATCTGGAGTCTACAGCGGGACCCACTAGGACAGCCCAGTTGGGTGACCGTGGCTAGCTGGCAGTCAGGCCATCTGGAAGTTGAGGAGCAGGGCCTGTGGCCAGGCATGACCCAGCGCCACTGGGAAGAAGGCCCAGGGATTAGGCTAGGCGGCCGCTGGCAAGCAGGGCTTCCAGTAGCAGGCAGCAGATTGCGAGTGGTGACCTTGGTTGAGCACCCGTTTGTATTCACACGGGAGGTGGATGATGAGGGCCAATGTCCTGCGGGTCAGCTGTGCCTTGACCCTCAAACCAACAGCTCTGAAGTCCTCAACCAGCTGTTTCGAGAGCTGGAGCAGACGAACAGCAGTTCACTGCCAACCGACATCCGTAAATGTTGCTATGGCTACTGCATTGACTTACTGGAAAAGTTAGCTGAGGACATGCAATTTGAGTTTGACCTGTACATCGTGGGTGATGGAAAGTACGGGGCATGGAAAGGAGGTCAGTGGACAGGTCTGGTGGGCGACCTGCTCAGTGGTGTGGCTGATATGGCTGTCACTAGTTTCAGCATCAACTCGGCTCGAAGCAGAGTGATAGACTTCACAAGTCCCTTCTTCTCCACCAGTCTGGGAATCCTGGTGCGCAGCAAGGACACAGCAGCACCTATTGGCGCCTTCATGTGGCCCCTTCACTGGTCCATGTGGGTGGGCATCTTTGTGTCACTGCATGTTACGGCTCTTTTTATCACCCTGTATGAGTGGAACAGCCCATTTGGCATGACACCACATGGACGCAACCGTATCAGGATCTTCTCATACTCGTCTGCACTGAACCTCTGCTACGCCATCCTGTTTGGACGGACCGTTGCCAGTAAAACACCAAAATGCTGGACAGGGCGGTTCCTCATGAATCTGTGGGCCATATTTTGCCTGCTGGTTTTGTCCAGCTACACAGCCAATCTAGCAGCTGTCATGGTTGGGGAGAAGACCTTCGAGGAGGTGACAGGGATTCATGATGTCAAGGTACGTATTTATGGGTTTGCAATAACTACGTTTTTAAGATTTTAAAACGGTTAAAGTTCAAAGTGATCAGCAGTTGTAGTGAGTAGTTATTTAAAATTTTCAGTTGATTTTACAAACCAAAAGCATTATCATATCGCCATTATTTTGCAAGTTACCGCGCATCACATTTAGCATAAATATTGTGTGACCGTAAAATGCGCAACATTTAGTCATATTATCTTATACAGTGTGTGAACATGAGTGTGTGTGCTTAAATTTTTTCATACAATCCTTTTCATTCTGCTTTTCAAGCTCCATCACCCGTCTCTGGGGTTTCGCTTTGGCACAGTTCGAGAGAGCAGTGCTGAAGATTATGTAAAGAAGAGCTTCCCTGAGATGCATGAATACATGAGGCGCTTCAACAAGCCCACCACCCCGGATGGAGTTTCAACACTCAAGTAAGTGTTTAAACCCAGGAGAGAATCCAAAGCAATAACAGGCGCTTGAACACACTGGTGATGAAAAGTCCAATGTAAAGGTATCTTGTGTGGTAGATACAGTGATACGATCTGATACAGTGATATAAATGAAATTCTTACCTGTCAGAGAAACCAGAGAGTTCAGAGATGAACACATTGATCTAAAAACACTCATTGTACACATACTGTACATATACATATAACACATTTATATAAACTTGATATAATCAAATTGTATGGAGATGGCATGCCAGAACATGGAAGATAAAGTGTACTTTTATAGCAAAACTGCAGTTTTTTGATACTGTATCTCATTGAAATGTATGTAACTGATAGTATTAGCTATTAAATCTTGTAGTTAATAGCTAGTGAAGTTGATCTGTTACTGATTTGAGACAACAGAAGCACCATCACAGATTAACATGACCAATAAATTATTACGATATGAATAATTACTAGTTCAATGCAATAATTAACAATGTAAGCTTCGTCAATTGTAATTATTTATTTAGGTCATTTTAGGTCATTTTTCACAGCAGTTGGAATCACTTTCAGACCACAAGTGTTCTGTAGAGCCACTGTGATATAAGATGAGCATCTCTGAACAGTGTAATTGCAGTGCAGCAAAAGGTCTAGTTCAAGTGGCCAGACAACAAGCAGCGCAAAAGCTGTGAGCTCACAATCTTGACTCAAATTAACCAGGCGCAAAAGTGGTCAAAATAACTGGCAACATGTCAGCTCTCAACCTCAAGAGCTGTTGACAGTAGAATTAATGTGGCTCTCCCTATGGCGTGCATTTAAAAATGTTCCTTATCAAAAGGAATTATGCACAACAGCTAGCTCGCTCTTTTTAAACAAACACTGTGTGGGGAGCATCGACAGCAACAAGTGTCTGCTTTCCAGGCTTTCTGTTTAGATTTCCATTCATCCCTGGAAGAAAGACAGAGGCAGACTCAGAGCAGAGAAGAAAGCAAGGAAGAGTCGCTCTCAAGTCCAATCCTCTACACTTACTGAATGAGGCCAAAGGTTCACTTCAAAGATGACAGATTTCTCCCCAGCAGGAACACTCACATGCACACACACAAAATGCATCTTTACATTCAAGCTGCAGCATCAAGCAGGGTTTGTCTTTGTTTCTTGTTTCTCTTATGACTGATGCTGGTTTTTCCGCATGTCAAAATTCCCTCTGCTGGATTCACATGAGACACCTTACACAGTCAGCATTTTCAGAGTTGAGATCGTAGCAAAAGTTCAAATCCTTGGGGCCAGGCTTTTTTAGAAACGCATCCGGACAGATTTTACTCTCTAAAATATGTTACGTAAGAGACTTAGTTTTATCCTGTGACATTTTCTGGTTTTTATTTTTGGTCACAATTCAGGTAAAATGAGGGCAGCTGATGAGCAAGCGTTGCCATTAAAGGGATAGTTCACCTACAAATTATGATTTTTCACTATTTGCTACGTCACACTATTTACTATTTTTCATCTGTAGAAATGAAACACTGTAGCACAAATATGAAACTCTGTAGTACAAATATGTCTTCTGTGGTATATTCCAATCTTATATTCCAGTCAGGCATATAAGTTTAGAACAACATGAGGTCTCATAATTGATTACCTAACTTTATATGGGTTAAAAAAACAGTATTATGAAACATATTTGGCTGTTTGTTTTTCCTTTCAGTGTGATGCAATTCACGCGGAGTGTTTCAGTTTGTTTCATTCAGCACTGTTATTACTTTCTATTGTGCTATTCTATCAACCTACTCATTCCGTTAAAAGACAACAGTAATTAGCATAAGTTTGGAAGGAGATTGACTGTTTTGTTTTCCTCTGACTATTCTCTTCTGTGTGTTGAAGGACAGATCCTCCTCAGCTAGATGCCTTCATCATGGACAAAGCGCTGCTAGACTATGAGGTTTCCATAGATGCAGACTGCAAGCTTCTGACTGTAGGAAAACCATTTGCTATCGAAGGTTAGTGCCACTCATGCTCCAACTTTACTAACAAGATGGTGTCGCTAAAGACGCTAGCACCTTTGACCATGCTGATGTACATTCCATTACATTAGCTTGCAAACCCTAGTCCTTCCTAAAGAGTTTTATAGAGTCTTCCAACTGTCTCAACACATTTAGCATTGAAATTCCAGCCCACATTTAGACCCAGCTTTGAATTCACCTAAAAGCTGTTGTAATTACCCTCCAAATCAAAAGGAAGCCAAGTTTGACACATGTCGTTTCATAAAGGAAAGCTATTACGGGGTGTAGATGGGTTTCATGGCAGTCACCCAGCCGTGACGCACCTCTCATCCGGATGTTATCTCCTGCTGTGTGCATAGGAATGTTCTTTCAGTCTTCCAAACCTTTCATTATCGCATTGAGCTTTTATTAGACGGTTGGTCAAGGCTGAACCATGGCAATCACGTCTGCTGGTCCTAAATGGACATCTCCGCCAGAGTCTGTAAAGCCTGTAAACACTGTGGTGCATAATCGGGGCATGCAGGCGTAAAGCTGGAGTCAAGCATCAGTTCACCTGCAGAGTTTACAAGCAACTATACTGGTAAACATTATGGTAATGTATCCTCAGATGGAGAGAACTCAATTCAGGAGAAGCCTTCACTTCAGGGAGGGTTGCGTATGTATATTTTTATTAGCAGGCCATCAGGTCACTGTAGTGGTAGCTAGTAGATGTTTCTGCTGTATTATTATTGATGGTCTGACAACTCATGATAATTTTTTACAATATGATCACGAATGTGATTTATTGCAAATAATAATAAATAAGATGTCATTCTACTTTGACAGCGAATCAATTTTTCTGCTTCCAAAAATAAACGGTGTGACGTGTAAAGAGTTTGTATGGAAATTGTAGCTGCCATAATACATCATTTTATTGGTAGTCACCTCACTGTTTAATCTCTAGACACGCCCACTTCACGTCATCAAAGGTCACGGTCACTCTCATGGACGATAAACTACTTCAGGTCATTTTACTCCCGCAAATCTCTATCAGAGTGAAAACTCCTTAACACAGTTGGAAAAATTGCTTATTTTATTTTGTTCAACATGACCGCTGAGCTCTAACTCATTTAGGTCTCTCTTAAATGAGCTCAAAAGCACACGTTTCTGTTTGTTGTAGTTGACTGGGCAAAATGCAGGGCTGAAACTCGGTAGGAGACTACAGAAATGTATCAAGATGCAAGCGGTGTTGTGCTATGTGCTGAAAGGAGAGGAGGGATTGCATGCCAGCAGTGATGTGTGGGTTTGCTGTGAGGCAGGAGCTTTGATGAAATTTGTGGATGTCAGAGTTGTGCTCGTATCTCTCCGGCTGCCCCGTTCCAGAACCGGTGCTATGACAGACGTGCTGTCTACGGTGCACTGGCACAGAGCACCAAAGATTCATGCTTGTTCCCTCCCAGGCTCTCTGACATATCAATAATAGAGGCATCACTGCTATCAATACATACGGTAAAAGCTAACACTCCTAAGCAAACCCCTGCGGTGTTCAATTGGCTTTCCAGCTTTACATCAGCTGGTGCCGTTCTAAAGTGAGGAAATACAGATGTCATTTATTAATGGCAAAAGGTGAGTTCTTGTAGCTTAACTGGTGCATTGTGGTTTTGGCAACGCCAGGTTAGGATTGCATGTACAGATAAAATGGATAGCTTGACCGCAGCTTTAAAGTTTTAAATAAAAACATCTACCTAATGCATAAATATAAATGTCTAAACAGTGAAATTGTTTTTTCATTTAAATAAAGTTTGCAATTTTTTTACTTGGTTCCACAGATGCTGTTAAAATTTATAAATTCAAAAACCGTCATTATAGTATTTCAATGTCTCAGTTATTGGATGTTGGTTACAAAGTCCCAGTCCTTTAGGAAATGTGAAGCCAGGCATCAAACAGGACTCAGGATGATGTGGGTAGATTCTGTAGTTCAATGAATATTGATCTTTGCTCCATTAAAATCAATGGTAACAGCATCTGCCATAGACCGTCTTGCTTCAGTGAGTATCTATATAGACTGTCTATACAATCTTATGTCAATCTTATGTTCACCTAGATTGAAGCACAACACATTCATTAAACCTAGCATTGTAGTGCTGTGTGATATTTTGTCAGTTTTTGTTTAAATATTTCAGTGCTCTAATAATAGCATGCAAGAATAAAGATTATTAAAACATAAAATATGACATTTTAGGCAAACTGTGTCTCTTGTTCAGTCCCAAAGCAATAACCACCTCGCATGTACTGCTTTGTATGCCAAAGGAGTGCCTCCAAGATTCATAACCACCTGACCTTAAGTTCACCTTGTGCTCTCAGGTTATGGGATTGGACTGCCCCAGAACTCTCCCCTCACCCGGAACGTGTCTGAATACGTGAGCCGCTACAAGTCGGACGGCTACATGGACATGCTACACGACAAATGGTACAAAGTGGTTCCCTGTGGAAAGAGGGTTTTCGCTGTGACAGAGGTGAGCCATCAAAGGAAATTATGTTTGTTTGTGTACTGCCCTTGACCAGATTTTTCTTACTGTCAGACAGACTTCGAGACGTTCTTTTGTGAGAGTAACTGTCTCCTGCAGTTTAATATCCATTCTGTCAAAGGGAAGCAGCATTTTCACAATCCATTTTCATTGCGGAGGTCTCTGTGTCAGCAGTATCACCCCACACACCTGAGGTTCTGAGAACAATGGCCAATGCTTCAGTCAATAACCTCACAGGAGCTGTAGTACTCTTGTAAGACATTGTCTTGGGCAGTCTGGCTTCATTACCTAGCTGTCGTTATGAATGGAAGACTTCATGAGTAGAAGCAATGACATTTGTTTTCAGCCTGTGTGCCACCTGGAACTCATCTCAGGGTCTTAACTCACTCACTCACTCACTCTCTCTGTATCTCTCTCCCTCTCTTGCTCGTTCGCTCGCTCTCTGCTCTGGAGCCAAGCTGTCCTGTCACCACAGACACCATGCTGTAAAACCACTACTTCACTATGTAATAAATTCTGCAAACTAGCAGGATCGACTGTGAAGTCTCCCTGTCAGTTGTCCGCTTTAAATGAATGTTTATTCTAGTTTATTCTAGCGCTGTTTATAGTAGCGGCTTCAGATGCGAACAGCAGCATTTTGTCTTCTCAGTGTTATTCTGTCTTAATTAAATTAGTCAGAATTTCTTTCAAACAGCTTCTTGGTTCATAGCCAGACACATAGCCAGGAAAGGGAGAGAGATGGGAAATTTAAAGCAACATTAAGCACTGCGTCTGGCATACTCCCTGAATAAATGCATAAATAAATCATGAATAAACAAAATGCTAGTGTTTGTTTCTAAATAATACCTTGTTGTTTACAGCTGCGGCTTTCCTTGTGTTATTATGCCAACAGAGTATATATATGTACAGCTGTATATAAAGAATATAAAACAAGTACAAGTCAATAAGTACAATATATAAAGTTAAACATGAAGTATACAATGTTAACACAGTAGTACCCCCACATGTTTTATGAGGGATTGTTTTTTTTATCGCATTTTTTATCACAAATAATGTTTTAACACAAATTATTTAGTCAGTGTAGCATACATTGTGTCTCGTTTACTAATAAATGCATACAAGTCTGTCATAGACTGTCATAAGACGTACATAAATTCGAGGTTTGTTTTAATGGTGATAAATCCTAATTATTCCAAATGAGTGAGCTTGTGCCTGCAGTTAGTAATTAGCATAATACACACCCACACCACTTCCATAAAAGGGCTTTCCTTACGATCACCCGCAGAGCCACCCTTCACTCTCTGCAAACATTCTCCAATTTAAACACAGCAAACACCGTTTACAAACGCCTTTGACTACATGTAATCGCCTGCTCACCCTATAATCATTTTTGTTACACCAGGAGTGTATAATTTTTCATTTGAATTGGTTCTAAATTTTGATCCCAACTTTAAGAAAAAAAATAACCGCAAACTTGTTGATGAATCACGTTCGCTGTGCTAGAACATTCACACGCACGCTTGCGCCTACACGGTTAGCTGTTCTTCAAAGCACCCTTCTCAACAGTGCCATTGGGATTAGCTATCACACGCTGCAGCGTAGCCTCATCTGACCAGCCAAGGTCAGCCAGAGCTTAGCAAAGTCTGATGAACTGGCATCTATGCATGTGTGCGTGTGCTTTTTGCCACTATAACTCTTCAAAAACTGACATTATGATAAAGGGCTGTAACAAATCCTGTTATCTGTTAAAAGTAAATAAAATGAAAAAGTCACAATCAAAGTTAGCAGGACTGTGAGTGACTAACACTTGATGTGGTACTGCAGTGTAAATTTGTGAGGTGTTCAATGAACAGGTTAGATGATACTGAAAGCCCTTTGTC
Source organism: Yasuhikotakia modesta (assembly GCA_036877545.1). Taxonomy (NCBI): domain Eukaryota; kingdom Metazoa; phylum Chordata; class Actinopteri; order Cypriniformes; family Botiidae; genus Yasuhikotakia; species Yasuhikotakia modesta. Next base: position 74,017 of record JBAJNP010000037.1, read on the forward strand.
TGCTTAAATGTACTCTATTAGTGTCATTTTCTACCAGGAAGTAGAATGTTTTCCCTATTCAACCACACCAAGTCTGTATGTCTTTAATTTCTTTTACGACATTCACACTTAAAAAAAAAATTGTGATTCGTTCCGGTCAGCTGCAATCCTTTTCCCTCCAGATCAAAGCTGTTGAAGAGGAATAAAGGATTCTTTTGTGGTTGTTGGTGCATCCAACGCCCAAGGGGAAAATAGAGATAGGTCAGGCACAAAGAGGAATACCTGGAAATATCTACACCTTAGCATTCTTTTTTTTATCTGGAATGGCTAGAATTGGTTACAATATGCAGCCCTGAAAGTGTGTCAAATCAGCTTTTTGCATCTTCATTGTCCATAGACACTTAGCTCAGTTTTATCCAATCACCTGATCCATAAATGACTTTTTAATTTGAAGCTAACAGCACCTATTGGCATCTCAGGAATGTGTAAAGCCCTCAGCCTTCAACCAACATGCTGTGATGTCAGAAACACTAGACAGGCAAAAATATTAGTCTATTTCACACCTTTATGAGCACTGTTGATTTATTGTCCCGTGCATTTTTTTAATCAGAACACACGGCAGCTTTGAAATAGCTGTTAATGAAAAAATGCACCCTTTTATAGACAAAAGCATCTTATTTAATATATTTGTATCTCAATATCTTACTGGGTCATGCTCAACAACAAAAGTTTGAGAAATGTATTGTAATGAAGACACACTCAGCTGTGGAGTTGTCATTTATTGACAGAGATCATCTTGTGTGTGTGTGTGTRTGTGTGTGTGTGTGTGTGTGTGTGTGTGTGTGTGTTGTGTGTGTGTTGAAAGACACTGCAGATGGGTATCCAGCATTTCTCGGGGCTGTTTGTGCTGCTGTGTGTGGGGGTGGCAGGGGCTTTGCTCACTCTGCTGGGGGAACACGCTTTCTTTAAATTCATCCTGCCTCAGCTCCGACACCAGCAGAGATTCAAGTACTGGCTTCACACCAGTCAGGTGAGCTTGTGTCTCTACATGCTAAGCAGTGAAATACAGGAAGCTTGTTATTAATGTTTGAAAATACACGTCCTGTGTGTATGACTTATGATCAAACTAAGCCAAACTAAAAAGTGCTTATGCTCAAATTTTTACCAAAAGATTGTTATAAAAAGTATAAACACAGTTATTAATATTTACTAATACATGTTTTGGTAATGTGACACTTAGTTTAGGTATACGAGAATCCGTGGACGTCTGCACCCTCTAGTGGTTAATAGATAAAAGTGCAATTTGTTGTATAGTGTTGCTTAAGACTCTGTCACATAACACTTCATGTTTTGTTTGTCATCCTTATCCTCTGCTAACCAGCTAAAGCTTTGAATTACTTGTAATTACTAATTAAGGGAGACTTACAAAATGTGAAGTACTGTGGGTTCCTAGAATTTAGATGTTTTGTGTTTATTGTATGTTTATTCTGTATTGAATGTGGTTCTTTTACATTATTACCATAGAAGATCCATCGTGCAATAAATATGGGTTGTGAGGATGAGGGGAAATCAGAGGCTGAGAACACAAACAGATGGTAAGGTGGTTATAATTATTAGATAAACACACTTTCTTACAATGCAACGCATGTGCTGTTTATAATCATAATTATACTGTCTGGAAAACTTGTGGTCAATTATTTTTGCATAATGACCATTCAATGCATTAATGAACATTGGGCAATAGGTTTCCCACATAGCTGTGCTTAATGTCTCTCTTATAATGAAAACTGGAACAGCAGTAAAGCAGGAAATCCAAAATGTCATTAGCAGGATAATGTACAGTCAGCTTTGTCATTATTGCTAAATAAATCCTTTCAGGGTGATGCAAGACTCTTTATCAGGGTCTATGAAGACTTTGTTATAGCAAAACTGTAACTGCACATTTAGAAGATTTATGTGCTGTATGTTTTGTTAATGTTTATTTTCATAGCAAATAGTTTGTCTTTGTGTTTTGACGATAAGTGTGCACTGAGTGTTATTTGTGTTTTAAAAACACTCGAGAAACTGGAAAACAAAGAAAAATCAATATTAGGCTCTTCAGTGGAAAGGAGCTGAGTGGATACTGTTGCATTGGCCACATTAATGGTATATTGAAGAAGCTCCGTGTTCCCATTGATTGTCGAGTGTGTTAGTGAAGTGCTGTGTCCCTGCATCTTGTAAGACTGATTGGTGCTTTGTCTTCCTTTTAGTTCCACCTTGTGCCTGTCAGAGAACTGTAACCTACACCGCCTGCCACCAGCACCCCTCGCCTCCTCGTCTCCTCTGCCTTCCACCTCCTCCACTTCCCCTTCCTCTTCCACCACCAAGTGGAACAATCAGAGCACGATGGCCGGCCGAGAGGTCAAAGAGCATAACAAGCGTGTCCACTTCAACCTGGAGACGCTCAACAGCTACCAGTTGCAAGCTCCGCACCCTGGTTCTGAACGGGCCAGGAGAGGGCTGGTGGGAAGTCCGCCCACCCAGCTGTGTTCCAATGGTGGCCCTAATCTCAGTCTCAGCCTAGTGCTGTCACCCCCGGCCTGCTCAGGAGGCTCCACGCCATGGGACGAGGAACTGAAAGAGCTGCATGGGAAGATCGAGGAGTTTCGCGGCCAGCTAAGAGCTGCCCTGGCCAGGAGAGCGGAGCTCCAGCGTAACGTGGTCAGACAAAAGCTCAGCGAGTCCCAAACAATCTCTGCCTCTAATCCTGCCGAGCCGTCGGCCTCTTCCAACAATTCCACCACCAACACCCTGACCAAAGACATCAACAGGGGAAGGTGATGTATGTAAGTGGAGCCGGGAATATAGGGGATAAAGGATATTCTTTCATCGGAGAATTTGTGCCGCCTATATTCCGCTTTCTCCTTTCTTATTGACCGCTGGGGTGTTGGAGATGGATGGAACATTATGGGATGGAGACTCAACTTGTAATCCTGGAGTCTGGCTGACTTCCAGCTCAAGAGAGAAAGCATTTATCCATGTGTGTTGTTTGTCTGTGTATGTGTGGACGTGTGTGTGTGGTTTAAGCTGGAGAGCAGTGGACAGGAAACAGACTCTTAATACTCCATTCAGTGCTGGCCAAGGTGAGTATCTGCAGCTACAGATGTTCAGTTGAAATGGCTTCTTTTTTTGTAAATAATTAAATGGGATTACTTAGTGGGTTAAGCAACAATGGACCAAATTTAAACTTTTGATTAAACCACTACTCCCTCTTGTTGTGGTGTACTTTTCCCACACGTAATCTGTATGAATATGACATTTGCTTGTGTTTTAATGGTGATAAGGTTTGATTCTGTAGGTGATGTTTGACCCTCAGAATGTAATAGGGCCCTATGCTATTACGCTGTATAATCTAAGTGTTATAAAGTCTGAATGGTTAATCAATGCATTAAATATAATTAATAAATGAATTTTTGAATAAACATTTATTAACAAAGTTTCTTCATTTAAGTAAACATTGTTAGCCGTTTCGTGTGGTTGATAATGTTTTTGTGCTACGTAATATGTGCTAGTAATTTTAACATTATTGAGTTCGTTTATTTCCAAATTTACATTTATTTATTTGGTAGACGCTTTTATCCAAAGCGACCTTCAGGGAATTCAAGGTATACTTTTTTATTGCTACTTGTGTTCCTTGGGATCAAACCCACAATCTTTATGCTGATAACGCAGTGCTCTACCAGTTGGGCTAGAAAACATATACAATCAATGATTATCAGACAATGTAGGTCAAAGTAGGTTAACGTTGCCTTAAGTGTTGGCTGTAGCTGTCAAACTGTGGTTAGATGGTAGTTCAATTTCACACATCAAAGAAAGTTTTTGAGAGCAAACTGTGTGAGAGGCTGTCAGGGGGGTGATGAGAAGAATGTCAGACTGATAGACGAGTTCCATCTTCCACAGGGAAACTGATGAACAATGGCCTCATTATGTTGAGCTGTTTTTCTTTCAGAGAGAGCTCATGCTTGGCTGCCCATTAAGTGTTTGACAAAATAGTCAGCGTGAAGTTTTCGAGTCTCGTCTAGGTTTACTAGCCTTGATTGTCCTGTGTTTTTCTGGCTAGGCTAAATTGCTTGTTTAAAACTCTGTAAACAAACTCCGGGGGAAAAAGAGGCAAAATAGCAGTGTTTACTAATCAAAAAACTTATTTTCTTTGTGGACCTTGAAGACTGAACTTTCTTTTACGAGAAACAGGAAAATGTTTTTTGTTTGGACCTTTATAGCATCTACAGGTAAATGGAAAACGTGAGAAGCAAGAAGGAGTGAACACGGTTGAAGTCAGTTCCACTAGAGACATTGCTGTTCCCAAAAAGACAAACTTTCCATGAACTGAATCCAAATAGGATATGATAACCCTGTCAGATATGCTCACAATCGTGTTATGCTGATATATGGCTACAGATTTAGTTATTTAGTAATTGCTATCTGTGAGACAACAACTTCTTCATGTCTTGTAATCATTGATAAACTTACTCTTTAAGCTAATAAGCAAATTATAATGTGCATTCATTTTCATTTAATAAAATCTAAAAATGACTGCTAACTGCAAACACACTTGAAGCTAAAGCATTTGTAAGCTGTCTTTCATAAAATGTCAAATAACTGTGAACATTGAAATTCCTCAGTGTTTAATCCTAAAACATGCAATGATCTATCAAAGAAAAGCATGAATCACAAACCATTGTTATCTCGCCCATTATCATTTTTTATCATTCTCATGAGCATCGTCCGTGCCATCATATCACAGCCCCTAGCTGTAGTGCTTCCCTGCTGCTACAGTTTACACAACATGGCCTGAGCCAGAGCTGCCATATGTCGCCGTGATTTGAGTTCCATACCACACACGGCTTTACACGGCTAAATCTGTATCCATTATTAGCAGCTAACATGCTGCTAGCTTAAACCTCAATATACCATCCTTAACTGAAAGATGATCACTTTAGGTCAGTTGCTGTTTTAATTTAGTATGTATTATTATTATTTGATCAATACAAATTGAGGTTTGTTTATAATGCTTCTCCTGTTTCTACTTTGGTTTCATCAGTAAGCTTTCATAGATCTGTCAGGGGCTGTAGTCCAGCTAAAGAGGGAATGAATATCTGAGCAATGGGTTTAGATAATCTTAACAGCAGTTTCTATTTTTAGTGTTTTCATCAGTGTAGTACTTGCCAATCTCTATCGCATGTCACAGAGAAAAGAACATTCCTACACAAAAGAAAAGATTATAGACTTAGTCACATAACTTTACCAGATAATGTTACTGATACATCAGTAATGCAACATGTTTGAAAACTTGCAGCAGACAGAAGAGAATTTGATTTGATTTACTGGGAGCAAAATGCTAAACTTCCAGATAGTAACACGCTCAAATTAACCTTACAGCCCTTATTTTCACAGGAAACAAATGAAATGGAATCCACGGCCATATTTAGATGATATCTACAGCTGTTTCTTTATTCTTTTCAATGCTTGTGTCCCACATTGCCCCATAAAAATAAGTAAATAAATAAAAAGAGATACAGCTTGTTTATGGTTATATACCTTTAATTGGTTTGTACCAATAAAGCCTGATTGATACTTGCTGAAGCAAGTGCCAGGGCAAATATGTGCCCCAATGAGTAATCCAAACTCTGGTATTTAGTGCTTCATAAATATTTCTGAATAGTGCAGATGCATAGGTTGAAAAGTAGATTTGCCTTAAGGAATTGTTGTAATTCAAGTGTTACAGTTTTAGTCTTTTATTGTTAATTGCTGGTTCTGAGTAACTTGTCGTTGTCATGGTGCATCTTGTCAGTCACTGTGCAATGTGGAGACAGATAGACATGTGCACTAGTTGTACCTCACGGTTCTGAGCTAGTACATCATCTTCTTGACTGAAGAACACTGTTTTCTGTCCAACCCAATACTGACACAGTTTGTCATCGTTGCAGCCTGCCCAGCCATTCACTGTCACTCAAACGTCACTTCCCTGAACTTTCACTGTCACTGTAACTCAGTGGTGGTATGAGCTTCACTCCCTCTCTACCTCAGGAAATGCCTGAAGACACAAATGTCCTGGAACCCATTAAAGGTACTGCATCACTATTGCTTCCTGGGTAAGTGAACTCTAAATATGTCCTGACATTTATTAGCATTCAAAACCAGTACATTTGTAGACTTACAGCATTCACTCAATGGATCGCAGTTTAACTTTGGGTGATTACGGTTCTAATGTTCTAACTTTTGGTGTTTTCACTGTTCTGTTCTTTTTAAATTTTAACTTATTTCATTAGATTTTATTTTTGCAAAATAATGTTGCATGCTCGCATATTTCAAATCGCTTGATTTCAGCAGCAATGACGAAATGAAAATAGATAATAGATAGTTGAATGAAATCAACTATCTATTATTTAAATGAATGCAGGGCATTACATTGGATTTTTCTGTTTAACTTCCTTTGCATGCTGTTGTTAAACAGTCTAAAATACTGGTGAAATGTTTGTTTGGTTTTCTCGGTCACGTTGACAGAATTTTAGCCTCCAGAAAACAATTTAAGTAAAATTCCACCTGCATTTGGAAAAAGACAGGAATCAAATGTGACTAATAAGATTCTGCACAAGGGCTGTGATTGCAGGCTTCGCCACAAGAGGTCTCTTGAGTGTTTTACAATTACTGTAACCAGAAATAGGCAAAAAAATACGAGCTTGTAGATAAAATGCTCTGCATTTTATGATTTACCCGATGAGTCCTATCAATATTCATGTAGAATAAAAAAGAAAACTGTATTCTAATTCTTATTATAGTGCAAATATTTTACTGACTTACATGCATTTTCTTTTTCACTTAATGTAATACATAAAAATGCAATAGGTCTTATTTCCCCTCATTAGCTATCTGTTCTTTGTCTACATAATCTTATCAGCAATGGTGCCTGGACCACTATGATATCATACAGCCTCCAAAACAAGACACAGACAGGAAACCATATACTTACACCAGAAGTGGAAATGCCACTGTGTGTGTACCCCAATATGCTGCTTCCTCAGTGCCATACACCACACATTTAAACTGCACCTCTATTTTTAAACTGTTTTTGTACAAGATGTTGTTTTGACATGCAAGCTAGGCAAAAATCAATCATGATACAATCATTCAGTGATAGCCCATTAAAAACAGACTTGGGAGGACCAGAGCAGCAGTTGTGTGAACAATAACTGGGTCAGTTGTCACAATATGAATTGAGTCCCAAAGCATTCAACCTAGAGATGTGTGGTAGATTGTTACAGGAAGAGGCTCCTGAATAGAGTTGAATATTGTGACATGGGAAAGGTGGAGAAAACTGCAAGGAGTAGCGACACCTGGTTCTCTATTTTGAGTCTGTAATGAGTGTGTATGAAATTGATGAAAGCGTGAAACATGTTTTATAGGCAGTCGAGCCTCATATTGTGCAACTAATTGGCCAGAGAGGACATGAGAATTGAGGCTGAATGGCTGAGTGATGATTTTATTAACTCCTGCAGCTGGGTCCAATCCTGAGGTAAAGCAGAACTGCCCAAGAGGCCCAATACAGTCTCCTGGGAAACCAGGAGCAAGCCTATTGCCAAGAAGAGACCCCCCTGTTCTTTTAATTTGGGGTGGAGGGGGGTTTAGCAGGAGCTGTTTGTTTTTCTTCCTTGTTTTAATTCTCTGTTGTGTTACATTTGCATTAGTGTTTTCGGTATGAAGTAACTGGGAATTAAAAGGTGGTACAGAACAGAATTGCATATTGTGTTCTGTACTGGGTTTTACGGGCCACCAGAACTTATTGCTGGGTTATAATTTTTTGTTGCCTTTACCACAATGCCCTATACATTCAGTAATCGTCTTATCTGTTTATATTGCTAATGTATATATTGCGTATATATATTATTACATATACACACGCTCGTTTTTCTTTATTCAATCCCTCGCCTTGTGCTGTTTTTAATTGTACATTGCATCTACATAGTTTAAAGAAACTGGGGTTTGGAATCGTGATTGTTTTTGTTAATCTTGGAACACGCGTTTACCAAGAGCCTGAATCATACGAGAAAGCCGGTCACTCATGCGAGAAACGGCGCGCGGCGAGCGGGAGTCACGCGGTGACATTTTCTCACTGGAGGCGTGATTCGCCATGTGCTGCTGTCCGCTTTACTCGAAACATACCTAGACACAAAGGGGCGCATCGCGTGGCCAAAAAGACCCCGCCCTGTGCACAAACAAAGACCTTAAGCTACACGTTCATTGTACGTGGACTTCGTTTTCTCTGTTAAGGAAATCCCCATATATAAAAGTATTGGCGACGTCCAGTGTGATAATAAAGCGGCAGGCGAACCACATGCACAAAGACAATTTTACCCCTTGCGGTGATGATCGGAAACCTCCCGAACACGCTTAGGATCTCCCTGCCTGTATCTTTTGTTACACATTATTGGTTGACGAATAAGAAAAGTGATGGTTAATAGAGCTGTGCTAGTTTCTGCGAGTATGTGTTTGCGCTATTAAAAAGTGAACCGCCTCTTTCCTCATTTCCACAGTCCCCTCCCTCAAGAACCCCCCTTTTGCCAGTAGCCTTTTGTGTTCACGGTGCCCTACACAGTGACTGCATTCCTGTTTCGTTTACTATCGGCTCATTCAATAGTCTGTATTTGAGATCTCCACGAGAAAGTGACAATATTGCGAGGAAATCGCACCTAGTTCTGAGACTTTGCTACAAATCTAATAGGGGCGTCCGGTTCCATTCATACTTTGCTCTGTTCACTTGCCCTCAGGGAAGTGAACGACAAGATATATTGTAAAGGCGTGAAATGGATTAAAGTCCCATCGAGGAAAGCTGGAGCACCACAGACGAACGAAGCGACGGGGAAGGGGTCGTAGGGAGTCGATGAATTTTCAACATCAACGAGAAAGAGGTGAGATTTGTCTTGTGTGTTGAATGGGTCTTTTCTCGTAAGCCCTTAAAGCAAATATTGATAAACGCTTAGAATCGAGATTTCGGGTCATAATGTTCTTCCTTTAATACACGTAAAATATTATGAATTAAGTGTCTTATAAGCATTAACACGTGTTCCGTACAACATGCATTATAATATGACACCATCTGAGCAGAGGAGAGGTGTGTTGTGTTAGATTACTGACCACGAGGACATTTTGAAAAGCGCAAAAATAACAAATATGAGACGAAAATGTAACATCTTTTGCTATCAAAGTGTTTTCTAGGTGAATTGTTACAAAGTTTGCCACAGGACAAAAAGTATACAGCGCTATCTCGTATGCACAGAACAGTATCGATGACCTTCTTAATAATTTTAATGTACAGCTAGTTCATTGTCAGAGTGAGTCGTGCTCGGTGTCGCACTCAAAGCAGTTTCAGTACCGTGTAGTGGACAGCACTGCTGGTACAGTCGTCCACCAGTCTGACCCCAGATCTCTGCGTCTTATGGTAATTTCTAAGTTAGTTTAGCTGTGTGATGAATGATGGCTGCCCAATGCAAACCTTACTGATGTAAACTGTCACTTTTGTGTCACATCTTGCTACCAATTGAAAAGCATTTTTACATTGGCTTAGATCTTAGGCAGGGGCCTTAGATTTCAAGACACTCTTTCAACTACTTTTCTAACTCTTTGGTTAATGAAACGCTTGAAAGGTTTGAAGTTGATCGCTTCAATGGGTTGAGTGAAGTGCCCCATTCTTTCTTAGTGCAAATTTATTCAGCACCAACCTTCCCACCAGCTCTGAAATATTGCTGAAGAGCTTCACTGACAGACTTGTTTGCTTTTTTACTGCTAAGCTCTTTTAATTTGCCAGCCAATAGACCCCTCAACAGCACAAACTTGAGCCATCCATGTATCCCCCTCTCTCTTCAGAGAGACAAAGTTGTGCCGGATAAATAGTTCCCTCTTCCCTGAAAAGAGCTTTCTTTGTTTGCGCAGTGTGGGGCGTAGAAACCGATATGGTCACCATGTGTCACCCAACTTTCATTAGCTATGTGCTTGGCGAGAGACAAGGCTTTGGAGACTAATGCGTGCTGTGTCAATACAGAATTCCAACAGGCAACTACAAAAATGTGTAAATATGATGGCCAAATTTACTGATGTCTTGTGTGGGTATATGCAGAATTGGAACATTTACAGTTGCTGCACTGTTTTTAATCTGATACTTGGAGTATTGAATCCTCATATTGACTACTGTGCACTCTGGAAATACTTTCAGAATGATGTAATATCATCCAAAACCATTAATATTTGTAGGTTGTATTGGATTAGCGTGTCAAAGAATAGTTCTGTTTTTGAAGTAACATCACAACATCTTTTTGAGGTTGTTTGAGGTCAATTTGCTGTGTCATATAGAAAACAAAGATTTTGCTTGGCAAATTCAGTTTTCTTATCTTTAGCCCTAAAGAGTAATGGCTGTTTTATATCATGCATTTATATATTTTTTAATAATTATGACATTAATTGAAAAAAACATCACTGTGACTTGTATGTATCACTAAATATATTTTTGTCTCATGATAAAAAATACAATTTATTGCAAATTTTATTTAGCATGTTTGTTTGTCCAGCCATCCGCATCAGTTGCCTTGATATTTGCATACTTACCAAGGCAATTTACAAACATGCACAGTGGTCCATTCATCAGACTAATTTGAATATTTAGACATTCCAAGAACATTTCAGGTTGTGTCAAATCACTAAAGGTGGCAAGATATTAAATATAACAGCATTTAGACTTGTCTTTTAAAAGTCTTTTAATTCATGTGTGTCTCATTTATTTTCTATCAGCAGTTTTCTAATAAATATTAAATGTTTGAAATTATTCAGTCCTGACTGTATTTACTTACAGATTATACTCGGCCGAACCCCAAAATGATGTCCCCAAAAGACAAGCCTAAGAAGAAACCTCCCAAAGACAGCATGACATTGCTGCCCTGCTTCTATTTTGTGGAGGTATGTGCTAACAGATCACTGTTTTTAAACTGTTTTAACAACCTCTGCTCCCTGTAACTGTCTGACTATCATTGTAGTAACATGTTACAAACCACTGACTTACTGAGTCAGGCTATTGACAAGAACAGGTATAATATTATTCAGTTTAGTTACAATATTATGTTACAATATTATGATGTGATGCTTAAGCTTAAATTGTTTATTTAAATTGTATATTTAGGTTTACAGTTTAAGCTTAAATTGTAAATTGTCATGTTCTTTAATGAAGTAATGTTGAAAAAACATCTTAATACTTACTGTATGAATAGAAAAATGATAAGTTGCCATTAGACCAGTTTGTTTAATGTAGCTACAGTCAAAAAATATTTGTCAAAAAATATTTTAACATGTAAGACACTAAAAACTTACTTGAGATTCAAACAAAAGATGCTTGACCTGAACAGTAACTACTAATTTTCATAACTATTACTTTTTTCAATGGTATCTGAAGTCACTTACCTTCAAGTTCATGCACATACCCTACTAGTGTAGCTAGATCATCACTAGTGTAGCTAGACAGCAAACCCAGCTAATCTACTATTACAATGTACATGAAAAGATGTGAACCACTCAGTGCAGTTTATCTCCATTCTTGTGATTATTACAGTCACTGATGTATTGACCAATGATTCAAAAAGATATAAAAAAGTTTTAGAAAAATATTAAACACTAACTGTTTTTGTAAAATATCCAGCATGAAAAAAACGTATTATATTACCTAATCATGCAATGAAATGCGTACGTTTTTAGGTGTGGCGTTAGTGTTCATATACGTTTTGGGGGCACTCAAGCCTAATGCTGTTTGTGTGAATAATTCATGAGCGAATCAGAGCAATAAATGATGACTGATTTCTCCTGCAATAATCCTCTTGTGCCACCTTTCCCATAACCCAATGCTCCCCCTCTCTCCCTCAGCTGCCAATAGTTGCATCCTCCATGATCTCTCTTTACTTCTTGGAGCTGACAGACGTTTTGCAGCCAGCCAAAGTAGGGTTCCGTTGCCATGACCGCACACTGAGCATGCCCTATGTGGAAACAGGAGACGAGCTCATACCTCTTCTTATGCTGCTCAGCCTGGCCTTTGCTGGTCCTGCAGCATCTGTGAGTATTCGTGCTCTATTCATAAATGGCCTAACCTATTTATCTCAGTGTACAGTAGCTTCTATGAAAAATACACAGTATCCTATTGCTATATTCAACTAGTGGTGTGCAATGCTGCATGGTCGGTGCATTGAGTGGTTAAGGATTGAGTTTAAACATCTTGGGTTAAACATAAATAATCACTTGACAGATTGAGCGTTTAAACTGTTGCTTCAGGCAGCTCTTGGTCTTCTGTGTTCCTGGTTTAGATCATGCTGGGAGAAGCTTTGATGTACTGCATGCAGTCCAGGCTAAAGGTTCACTCTGGTACTGAAGGGAGTATAAACGCCGGAGGTTGCAACTTCAACTCCTTCTTGCGCAGGACAGTCCGATTTGTGGGTATGTTCATTTCACACAGATTATATATTGTCATGTGACTTAAAAATGAAGTCCTCATTTCTTTAAATTGGACCCTATTTGTTAAATCACTTACCTAACATTCACTGTAAAAATATTCACAATTTATGTTTTGAAATACATTTGAAATACAAGTAATTGGTCAAAAAGACATGACTAGGCACAAACTATAGATTCCTAACTTACATTTTGCTGACGTTTCCAATAGTTATTGTAACAGCTAAAACAGTTCATTAAACAGCTTCGAATAGCACAGAGCTTGATGAAATTTTGATGCTCCACTTGTCCTCTCACAGTTTTTTTACTTTTAATATTGGGACCTGAATGACATTCATTATTCAGACACTCAAGGGCGTTCAGGCACTTTTAATGGTTTTTCTATTTTTGAAGGAGCATATGGTCGAGTGTTTGCCACGTAACACTGACACAGACATAAGACACAGTCAGGCTCAGTTAGCACAGTTTCACACAAATGGTTTCTCCTCTCACAGGTGTTCATGTATTTGGCCTGTGTGCCACAGCGCTGGTGACTGATGTTATTCAGCTGGCTACTGGCTATCATACACCTTTCTTCCTAACTGTGTGCAAACCCAACTACACCCTCCCTGGTGTGGCCTGTGATAAAAACCCCTACATAACCCAGGACATCTGCTCTGGTCGGGACCAATATGCCATCCTGTCAGCCAGGTGACTATAGGGGCTCTGTGCTGCATACAAAGCAACACCAGGTTTGGACACATAGAGTGGGTACAGTCCTAAGAAGTTCAAGTTTAAGTGGGCACAGAATTGCTAAAAATGTATTGTGCCCATGTGTAGTGTTGTTTATATGCATACTGCATTGTTTTAGCACTTGAACGATTATGTAAATTTGATAACAGTGCAAATACACACAGTTTTCAATTTCTCTTGCTTGGCTGATTTACATGTTATTCTCACATGCTAAAACATGCTCTGTGAATATTCATGGACTGTGTTACTGAATTCCCTGTTACTTGTTTCCCCTCTTTGTTATCAGGAAAACTTTTCCCTCTCAGCATGCCACTTTGTCTGGCTTCGCAGCCGTCTACATATCCGTAAGCATCTCCCTTTATTTCTGTTAACCTTAGTGAACTTTGAGTTTGTTCTGACACAGATATTAGTAATTTAAAAAAGCTGCGTCACTGTGATTCTCAAGCTGGCACTTCTGTTAGAAGCATCCAGCACTTATCATAAGAGAACAATGTTAACTGCTAAGTGACCTCTGCTGTCATCCTAATAAGTGCAGAATGGAGTATATGGGCTACAACCAGCTTGGCGTCTCCCAGCTGTAGAGCTCAAGATGCCCATTAGTTGCATTCTGTTAGTTATGCCTCGTTGACCTCAATGTAGGGTTCCAACTATTAATGAAGTAATTCTCTCTGAAATGTGATAAAACACACAAGCTGCTTTAACTACACATAGAATATTACAGTTGATTCTAAATTGGAAATTAGTGTTAGGTCTCCAAGGTTCTTTAAACCATTTAGGATTTTACAGAAGTAGATGCATTATGTTGTTGTGATTTGAACAGTTGTGTCATCTCTGCTTTCAGATGTACTTCAATGCCACAATCTCAGACAGCACCAAGCTGTTGAAGCCTGTGCTGGTGTTTGCATTTGCCATAGCAGCAGCCCTGGCCAGCTTGACCCAAATCACACAGTATCGAAGCCACCCTGTTGATGTCTATGTGGGCCTTGTGATTGGGGCTGGAATTGCTGTTTATCTAGTGAGTCTTTAAATCTTTTGTAGCTTGTAGTTTTTGCTTTGACAGCTTGAGTTCTGGGTTGCAGAAGATCTCAAGACTTGTATATTTCATTGCACTGTTTTCTAATCTGTCTTCAGCACACTCTATATTTAGGTTTCAATGAGAAGAAAAGAAATCCTTCAGAATTCTTGAGGAAATGTTTCACACCTTTTTTCCACTCTTTCTGTCATTCTTCACCTCGTCCCCTCTCTAAATAGCTTTTTTTTTGCTATAATCTCTATCCATTCAAAAGGGTATGAATAATTTTGTCATAATAATAGTGTCATTTTAATTCAAAGAGAGTAATAAGTAACAGACAATTAATAAGAAGGAAAAATATTAAGCTTTGAAAGCTCAGCAGCACTGATGTGCAGTGTAACAAACAGCGTTTGTGGATTAATTAACAGGTTTGGCTATTTTGGCTACATCCATTACTAGCATGTGTAAAAGTTAAATAAGATCAAGCAAACAGTCATGCAAGAACTTGACTGAATAAATCCCAAACATAAATCCCATAAATCCCAAAGTGAGGAATGATGTCCTCACTGAGCAAGCAGTGAGGACCAACTTCCTGTTTATTCCATTTGTATTGAAATTAAGTGTTAAACATGCAAATATGCTGTTTGAGTGTCTGCATACTTATGGTCATTTATTGTATGTACAAGGCAAGTACAAGGCTGCTGTTTTTATACGGTACAAATGACAAATGGGTAAATTTTCATTAACCTTACAATATCAACTTTCTCCCATGTTTCTCACACTCCAGGCATTATATGCGGTGGGGAACTTCAGGTCCAATGAAGAAATCTGCCCCAGGACATTGAAGCAGACCCACCTTCCACAAAAAGATCCTCTGAAAGAACTAACACAGCGTGGCCATGACTCCGTCTATCAGAAGGCTCATGCTTCTGAGAGCAACGATGAACTTTCTGCCCCACCAAACGTAGCTGGTCTTAACCGTAAGTTGCGGCGAGAGAAGGCTTCTATGGGCAGCCTCAAGAGAGCCAGTGCAGATGTTGAGCTTTTGGCTCCTCGTAGTCCAATGGGGAAGGAGACCATGGTGACCTTCAGTAATACTCTGCCCCGTGCCAGTACCAATGCTATGGAGGAGCCTGCTCAACGTCACATGACCTTCCATGTGCCAATGGACTCTCAGCGTTCAAAACAGCTGGTGTCTGAATGGAAACAGAAATCCATGGAAATGCGCAGTCTTAGCCTGAAAGATGAAGAGGAGGAAGCTGCCACAGAGGGAGTCGATGGGGAAGTCGAGGGGGAAGCTAAAGATGAGCTGGGCATGACGACTTCGTTTTATCCCTCTGTGCAAGCCAACCGAGGAGCAACAGCAACAGCAGCAGCAGGGGGTTCCAGGGTGATGAGGTCTGGAGCTCCACAGTTAGTTCACATTCCAGAAGAAGCCACCAGACCACCACCAGTGTCTCCTAAAAGTGCCACCACAAGGGCTAAGTGGCTGTCCATGACAGAGAAAGGAAGTCCAGTACCAGCCACCACGCCAGAACCTCCACGACTGCCCAACCAGCCACGAGTTATGCAGGTCATTGCCATGTCTAAGCAACATGGTCCGGTTACTGTTACAACACCAAAGTCTTCAGAGACAGCTTCCTCTTGTGCCACATCCAGCACCGGCTCAGAATCTCCATACTACCGCATTCCTTCTGACCGGGACAGCGCCAGCATTGTCACCGTAGACGCTCATGCCCCTCACCACCCAGTGGTGCGTCTTTCTTCAGGTAATGGGAACACCTGGGATTGGAGGAGCACCAGCAAAGGCAGTACTGAGGTTCATGAGACCAGCCGAACCCTGCCCAGGCAGGACAGGACTGAGTATCGTGCCATCAAATCAGAGTCCCTGTGCTCCTCTGCTTGCGAGCTTGACCCGGGAATTCTGCCTCCCCCACCCCACCCTGACCTGCTGTTGGACAGCAGCCTCAGCCGAGATTCATCTCTTTACCGCAAGTCTTCAATGTCAACTAAAGACTGGGAGATGGGACAGCCTAACCCAGAACCTGACCACTTTTTTAAGAACTTGCAAACAAACAGACAGTTTAAAGACTGATGATGTGTATTTTGACTCTAGGCCAAAGCAGAGATGCTACAGACTTTTTTCTGGAGAAATCCAATATGAATATTTTTGTGGATGGTGAGAGAAGACAATCTTTTTGGTTATCTCACATTGAGCATCTGGGGTGGATTAGAGCAGTGAAGCGCCAGGAGGCTCACACAGACTTGAGAGGCCAATTGTGTCTCTCTGTGAGAAGAACAGCCCCACAAATCTGATTAGCTGAAAGGGAATAGTCACAGATTCACCAACTGAAATTCAAAATCTAGCTGTACTTATCAGTTTATCATATTTAAATGTCCTCCAGCTTCATAAATTTACAGGAAAATTTGCCTGCCACTTTCAAGATTTTTTTTGACACATTTCCCCTAATTTTTGTGTCAGGACAAAATTGGCCATATTTCCATTTTACAATTGTTCTAAATTTGGGGTTTACTGTATACACTTGGACATGTATTGTATTGTACAAGAGGAACTCGTGGTGTTGTACTTTTTGGCGCAAGAGGATAAAAACTGTGTGTTTGTGGGCTTAAAACACAAACAGGTAAGCAGAAGCACACAGTTTTTCTGCTTAATGAACGCTTTTCCCTGTTTATGTTTCATGTAGGCATAGTCACTTTTGTGTTTTTATACAAAAATCTGAAGTACTCTTGCTTGTTTGTGTGTATTGCATGTGTGTTTATTTATGTGTCTTTTAGACCTTTGATGGACTGTTACATATTAGCAAGAACAACCTTGTTCAATTTGCTGCCCAACGTTGAGTTTTTTGTAACAAACTTTGAGAAATAAAATTGTCATACCATGTGCTTTTAGCCAGTGAATCAAGTACAATAGTCTGACAATTGATTTGTCTTAGAATCCAGTCAAAATCTTTCACAGACATTGAATTGCGAACTTACTATGAACAAATTATAAAGTGGCTAAACAGCCATGGTTGCGAAAAGCATGCAGTGAAAATAATTACATTTGAAATAGATGTTCAGGTAGATATTGTGTTGATGCTAGCATGGTTGCTAGTATTTGTAAGAGCATTACAAATAGGCTTTAAGTTTTGTGGTGTAGACCAGCATTTTAGACACTTTAAAATTGCAAAAACAGTCCAGAATGATTGTAAGAAATGCTGTGTGTTTCCCGCAATGTATCCCAGATCATTGAAATCTGGCTGCATTCTCCACATTCTAGCAAAAACCAAAACAGCCACTGCACAGTGAAAATTGCTTTCAGTTCAGATTTTATGGATGTGTTTGTGCCTTTAACTGATTAGCATAATTTCTTTACTGAATTAGGTGCTAAAATAACAGACAGTGGGTGTAAATAAATGTTGCTAGCAGCGGGTACAATTCTTTCATAGTTCCCTCCGACTGCTAGAAAACCAAAATACATTTATGTATTGAATTTGTTGTGTTCCTTCACCCCTTTCATAATTTATATTCAGGCAGTTTGATAAATGGATCTTCATACACTGTATTAAATAATTTAGCTTTGTAATTATTTCAGAACTTCGAAAAAGTATCAGCTCATGCGCTCATGTCTGCATGTAACAATGGAAAGTGCCTTAATATTTTTCTATTTTTTTGGTGAAACATTTTGCAAGCATAGAACCCTCGTGTGAGATGATCAAAGACACATCCTCCACAATTTAACCTCACTATTTCTTCAGTAATAACCTCTGAGGTAAAAAAAAATCATGTTCTGAAAAATACATGAAATAACAACATACAGTTCTTTGTTTCTGAAAGATGTTAGATCTGCCAGCATACAATTTAATAGCCTGGGTTGTTTTATAGGCACAATGCATCTTTATGTGGGCTGTGTGTTTCTAGAGAGTCTTTCTTCAGATGTACAAATCCCTGCTGCACACAGTTATCTGTAATGACATCTTCAGAGGAAAAAACAACCATCGTGGTTCATGTCATTTTAATGCGCAAGAATTAGAATTGTCTGGGGACCAAAACATCCTCATATAGATCTATTGTGAGGTTACTATCTGAGACAGATCTGCCTTTATAGACGTTCTGGGAAAAAAGAGTGGCATAGTCATTGCAGAGACAATGATCATCCCAAAAATGATACACTTGTTTCAGAAAGTGCATCAAGAATTCAGTGCCTTTGGCCAAGTCAGGCTGTGACTCAATATTGCAGCGTTACAGGAAGACTGAATGTTTCCTTAGTGGGTCATATACAGAGCTGCAGTTGAGAGTCTGTGGCAGGACTGTGATTTATCTGTGTATCTTTAATAGTATAGACTTGAACTGCAAAAATAAAAAAAGGGAAAATACAAAAAGGCTTTGACAGTGTGGCATTTTTCACCATACGGTTTGTTCTCTGATTGGTGAATTATTTGAGGTGGATGCTGGGATTGAAGGCTTAGTTGTCTGATTTCCAAAATCACATCAGTGATGCTATGCTTCTCAGTAGCCTGTGAGAGAGGAGATGTTATAATCACACCTGGACCACCATTCTTCTAGCAGTGAAGATCACAGCTGTCCTGCAGGAAGGAGGTTGGAAGATTTTCAACGATCTGGATTATGGGCGAATGTGACCTGAGGACCAAATCTATGAGGTATTCAAATATGTATGTAACTTTGTATAAGATGTGAAGACAGGGACAACAAAATATACACAGCAAATAATTAAAATGATTACTTGTAATGATTGTAATAAACTGTTTCCAATTCTGGAAACAACTTTCCAGTTTTAATTAAAGTTTAATGTGGGGTTAATGGTAGTTGTGTTCCCTCAAATCCTCTAAAAAGCTTTTCCACTTACAGAATGGTGCTTTGGTTGACTTTGTAATGACACAACCTGCTGCAATTACCCAGTAATCCACAGAGTCTTGGAAGAAACAGCTCTGTGACCTTGAAGATGTTCTTCAAAGACTTTAGGATGCCAATTTGACAATTAACAGCAGGTGGTCTTCCTAACCAGCCGCAGCAAGATTAACAGACCTCAGATGAAAAGGCAAGTACAACATCAAACTGGCTAATTCTGGTTGTATTGAAGATGTGTGCCTTGTTTTGCTAAATGAGAGAYWTTAACGTTTTTTGCAGTTAAAAAAGTAGTAAACAACTGTTAAACAACTGTAGTAGTGTACCATGCCTCTTTTGTTACATGTTCTAGTGTCATGTCTTTTATTTTGAAATCATGTTTTGTAGTCAATGTCCCTGGTCCTTGTAGTCTTTAGTGTTATCTTGCCCTAATTGTGTGAAAGTGCTTCTTGGTTTTCCTGATTACTCCAGGTATGTCTCTAGTTGGTTATTAAATGTATTTAGTGTTATTTCATGGATTATGTTAGGAGTATTTGTTCCCCCTCTTGCTTGATTCTGCATATAGATCTGGTCTCTGTTTTGTTGTTTTACAAGTGACATGTTTTTGTCACATATGGTTACTTAAATATGACCTTTGCATTTAACCCATCTTTGGTGACAAGTGAACACACACACACAGCAGTGGGCAGCTATCACTGCAGCATTTGGGGGTTGAGTGTCTTGAGTGGCAATTCAGTTCCTACCCACCGGCGCTGGAATCAAACCAGCAATCTACTGATTGCAAGCTTGACTCAATAACCAGTAGGCCACAACTGCCCTTGAGTGCATGTAGTGTTAGAGGGGGCATTGGAAAGCAGTATATTGTCTCTATTATGGATCTAGTGAAGTTCTGGTACTTGGAAAACCAGACTGCCCCCTATAATACTACATGCACTCTGTGGCAAGTTGACTTGTGTGTTTTCCATGCAAGTAGTAAGTAGGTTCTACCTACATTGAAAATAATTCACTCTGCTAACTGGCAATACAACCCTAATGTGCATGCAGTACATGCTGAGTTAAATCTCAAGAATACTGTGCAGGTTTTGTTTTAGAGGTTTGTCCTCTAAGCATATTAATGATCTGTTTACCAAAGATTGCCTTGCAGGCATGAATTAAATGAGAAGGTGACATGTCACACTACAGTGTGCACACTATCATCTTCTCATACTTTGAAGAATTATTTATTAAATCACTATTTTTATACACAGTTGTACTTTATTTAAAATAATACATTTACAGAGTGATTTAAAAAGGAACTTGACCTACTGTCATTTATACTTGTTCATTCTTGCATCTTGCAGTGCTGTTCAGTGTAGGCGGTTCGAAAGGCGATTGAGCTCGAGTGAATTGATTTGAATTTGCTTGCAGATGCATGAAGAAGATTGTAAATGGTTATGTTGCTCTGGGCATGTCCTACAGGCTTAGGCTGTGACACAGTTACCCTGTTCTTAGAACATTAATTAGGAAGACTGTATGCTTGTTTACATATACATGGATGTTTACAGGCATGAAGAAGAAGAGGAACTGTCAGATCTGTGTTGCCAGATCTTGCTAGAAAAACAAGCAACTTAGTCTGTTTATTCAGTAAACAAAATGATTATTCAGTATTACAATAATACTGAACGTTTTTTAAGATTTCATAAACTATATTAAATGGTGGAGATTTTGGGGTATTTTACGCTCGTTATATTAATAGTATTAATATTATTTTAATAATATTAATAAAATATTAATATTCACAACTTAAAATTAAATATATCAACTTTATATATAAATGTATAGATTAAATATTTCTTATAGTTTAAATAGATATTAATTACATTTCTCTTGTTCCAGTTTAACATATAGAGACAAGTAAACCATTGATAGGTCATAATTCCTCCCACAAAAGGGTAATTGTTTTCTTGCAGTGTTTACTCAAAGTCCCTGCTTTTCATATAAGCCATTCTTCAGACTTTACCACGAACCTTCTTATGCAGTTGAGGAAGCCAACATGTTCCTCTGAGACCAGAACCCACTGCTGGGTCTCCACTGCATGAATCCTCCCTTTCCCAGCTCAGCCCCAGGTGGTTTGTGTGGCACAGATGCTCTGAAAATAGAAGGAATCTGATAAAAAAATGCTACATTGGCGATAGGCCAATAGTCTGAACTCTCCTCAACGCACCAAGTCGTTGTCATGGAGAAAACTATGACAGTAGCAAATAAAGCCAACAGCATTGCCTCATGTTGATAGTGCCACAAAGTCACCGTGGTTACAAGTTGTGGGGGGAATCGGCCTATCAGTGCTTTGCATCTGTCTCTGCTTTTTTAATTGGGATTGGAAAAAGTGTTTCCAAAAAACATGAATTCATATCTCTGTGCAGGCTTATCTGCTTAAACTGAGCAACAGCTTTACTCTCATTTTATATTATAGTATTAAGGCAATTATATACCAAAACCACTGTTCACATTTCTAACCATGAAAAGCTTATAAAATTTTCCTTGAGCAAAAACCAAATCACGGTTTTAATTTCAGTCTCAAGACACCTTTGATTTTCGATTGGACTTAATTAACTCCAGAAATAATCCTCACTGCGTACAGATACGACTTATTTGATTATTAGGCGTTTAGGCCCTATGGCAAACTTCCGCTGTCAGACCTGAGACTGAACCCGTCTTCTATACCCCTCCCATCTTAGAAAGGAGGCTAAACGAATTGGTCTGTGTAGTGGAGCTGTAGTGTTGACCTTCAAATGTCAGAAACAGTCTGGTTCATATTGAACCTACGAAAGGCATAACTAACATCTTTATAGGCTCAGCCCTCAGCTTTATGCTGCCTCGTAAACACAGCTATGTGTGCAGAGACGCTCCAATGTGGGTCGCTGTGCTAAGCCTTCATGAGTCATGGCCTCCCTGGAGACCATTCATGCATGTCTATGAGAAATCCACTTCTCTTATATGTGTGGTAATAACTTCGACGGATGCTGTTTCATTGGAAAGTTCAGCTTTTTCTTGAGTTCACATATTTCACATAATCCTTGAGATGAAATGCAGGTAAACAAATTTGGCTGGCTGAGCCCAAGACATGTTTATCCAGAGATGTAGACTATAGAGTAAACACTATTTCTTCTTCCTTCAGGGAATGTAACTTGTTGGTCTCCCTGATGCAAGTCAAGGAAATTGTTCTGTGAAACTCTTTGCCATAAATGATAGATTACAGTTACGTTTATGGTTTTGCCAGTGCATTTAATTTTCATCATTGTTTATGCACAGTGGAGGGTGTTCTCGACACCTTGCGTTTTGTTCTCACCTCTGATTACATTTCGGAGAAGCTGTTAGGAGTCATATAGGCTGTGATGTGATGTTAGGGATCTTGCTGAAAAAATGTCTTTGTAATGTGCAAAGACTGCACAACACAAAACTCTAAAAAAAATGTATTTTAAGGGAAATGCATGCAAGCCATTTATTTTAACAGATATGTTTCTTGTCTTGTATATATACAATGTGGTTCAAATGTCTGAGATTACGTTACATTGCTTGTTTTGCTCTTTATTAGCATCAAAACCTAACCATCCATATTCTAAATAGCATCTTGTTTGCTTTATTAAAGACTGTTTTGAATCCAATGTATGAACATGCTCTCAGACATTTTGACCCCATTGTGTGCGTGTATATACTCTTCCAACTGCCAAAATGGACTTTCACGAGTGGAGTTTTTACGCCCTCTACTGGAGGCTTTGTCATTTTTATTGTGTGACGCAGTTATTGTGTCATAAGTCTTCAGGGTTGCATGTTTGTTTCAAACAGTTCATGACATCATCAATTTAATAATTTTATGAATTCTATACATTTATACTAAAATTTCAGTATCATAGGTTTACAATAACTACACAATAACACTGTTGGGTAAACAACTGAACACAATGAACCTCACCAGCATACTTTCAGGCAAATGTCAACAATATAATATAGGCAGATTTTAGCCTATTATTCTCACTGTCACTGGGTAAGGCACGTTTCTAAATACTAAATAGGCGTCCTTCATGTCTAATATGAGCTGTTTTCACATTTCTGGCATGAGTAACTGGCCATGATAAAAATTCAATAGATACTTTTTATTAACGTGAGGGCATTTTGAGAACCATTTGTTAAATGGTTAAAGGATTTCTCGTGCTGGCTTTATTTATGCTGTAAGAATCTGTCAGAATATTCCTGATATATTGCTTGGCCACCACTAGGGGGTTTATTTCACTAGTGCAGGATTACCATTGACGCCTATTACAGAAATAAAGACACACTTTTGTTTAGAATAGTATCCTGTATACGTAATAATTACGAAATCAAAATTGAAATACGATTCAGTTTTGAATAATATGCAATAGGTTCCACATTGCATGAACATCATCACAAAACTGATAGAAATTACGTATATACAATATAATACAATATATACAATACAACATATGACACGCGCAAGTTATAAATTACGTCATGATAGTTTTCTTATCTCAGTGCTGGCGAATGCAACGTCTTTCTAACTTGTTTATGTATAAATCACATTATATATAATATAAATCACACATAAATATAAATCACAAAATATATACATTTTTTGTAAGTGTAAACTTACTAAAAATACTGTTGAACACTTACTTACTCTAACTCAAAGGATTATACGGGACAAATGGTTATATTAGTTATATGGTTGAACTAAATATTTTTGTGTTTTGTTTTGCAAAATATCCATTAATACATTTTTAGGTATGCAGCAGCTGCAATACATTGTTCTGGGGTCAAGTACTTGCGCAGTTGTTGCAAAAATAGGATGGAGATGTCACACGTGGCCTATGTACTATTGTGAGCAACACAACAAGAATGTACCAGGGACTAAAAAAACCCTAATAGCAGCAGAATCTATTTTTTTCTCGCGAAAGTATGTTTACATCGTTTCAACTGTGTTTTTTGAGCCCGGGCTGTGTAAAGTCACAGCCCGCGAGTGTCCGGAGGGAGGCGTATCCAAGCATCTCTCACTTTCACCAGGAGGAGATGCCAGACATTGCCTTTAACACACCCGAGGAGTAACTGTCGCGCGGGAAACAAAGCCTAGCGTGCAGTCAACAGTCTCGCGCTGCATCCCAGCCCATCAAGCCATGTGAGAGAAATCCGCTGCAAAGGGACGCCAGAGTCATTCGCCGTCGGGTTGAGCGTCGCTCCCCGGAAAATCGAGCCTGTCTCCCCGCCAAGAGCTGAACTGCAATCCGAGAGAATAACGGAGTTAATGCACATCATCAGATAGTAGTTCTCCTATTGATTGCCTATATACGCCTCCGAGCGGGGATTTGCGATTTCTAAGCGGAGCAGAGAGACACATTTTCTGTTAAAGGGAGAAGGGTCTGGTCATTGAGTAAGTATTTATTTCAGAGCTATTGTTTTTTTTTGTACTGTTTTACTTATACTTTCCTGAAGATACCACGCTGTTGGTTTACCATGGCAATGGCGCTTTAAATTTTTAAAGGGCGATTTCTATATTGAAAACATTACAATATGGGAAGCAGATGCTGTTATACGACATGGACATCGAGAATAACAGAATCGCGCGCTATAGTAGTGTAATGCGAAATAAGTCACAGGCTGTTTTAATACAGAAGACAGGAGGATTTATAAGATTATACGTCTCTCATAGGTTTACAAAAAAGTAGCACACGGTGTATTACGTTCTGTTACAGCAGAACACGCTGGTGCGTCTGCAGCGCATCTTCTCACAGCAGTACGGGTTTATTGCTCGGGTGTGGGAGAAGCAGATCTGGTTATATACTGATGAAACTGGGTGGGATGATCCAATATGGCCGTGTAGACCTGTATTTACCAAAATATGAATGATTTGTATAGCCTACAATTGTATTTTTGTMATCCTAAAATAATCTTCCTCGTGTTAAATGAAATGTTTATCGACGGCGTTTGGACCGTGTCGTGTTAAGCATCACTTATGGGAGTCGTCGGCGTTTGTTCCTTCTCAAATCTGAGCTTCTCCACACCCACAAAGTCGGTCATGCGTTGGTTCCTCAGCTAAAATGCTTTATTTTCGGCAAGGACAACACGAAAACGAGACCCCAGTAGTGGTTACGTGATGCGACGCGTTTTTATTACCCACGTTGGGTAAAATAGTTTGTTTTTCAATGCGATGTTCACCATTGTGTTTGGTGGGAAATGACAAGACGTGCACAGCGACGAGACAGTGATGTCAACCCTGTTACATATCCAATCCATAAGCTTTGTCAGTCAAGTTTACGCTTGCATGGACATTCAAGGCACTGGGTCATGGGCGCCACCAAAACGACACAATTGATGAGCAGACGTACAAAATATTGACTGAAACATCATAGTGATCGCTGATGTCTGGGAGTAACTGGGTTATTTAAAAGAATGCATGAGTTAAGAGGCAAAATAAAACAAATACAACTTGTTACTTGTAGGCCGGCATGGCATGTATATTTTAAATACCATTTTCCAGTAATAACAACCCTTTTCTGTGGGGAGCTTCATTTGCTGAGAAACATTTACAGTGCTGTGAGAACAACACTGTAATAGTAGTTCAAATAGTTGTCTGTTGTGTGTTGACATTTTGAACTATTACTATTTTTAATTCTCCATTGATAGAATAAGAGTGTTAAATTTACAGTGCTGCTTGAATGTGATTACTGGAGTGATTCATAAATACATTTATGAATGGTCACGTGGTCTGTCACTTCAGTTGTAGCAGCCCACCTGCATGGACTCCTGACAGCGACCTGATAGGACCCGGTTAAGAGTTAAAATTAAACAGCTCTGTACTGCCACTGATGTTTAAGCCTCTCAACTATATATCTCTCATTCTGTATCAGAGCTCTGTAGCAGATAATAGCGGTAGCTTTAGTCCTCTCTGCTTGCATCAGCACTTATGAAAATATGGAAATTACTCTTCAGAACATGAGTCTACACTTCATGACTCATTTTAAAAATGGACTAGAGATGATCTAGAGAACATCTTGGAGTTAATGTCCAATTAAACATTTTAAGAAGTGGTTATGGGACCAGATTTGCTAAGGTTTGAAAATCCACTTAGAGATAAGACTGTTGTCTCTAAAACTTTGAAGTGTTAGCAGCTAGTGTGACCGACATTCTACATGTTTGAAATGTAGAACGGTCTAACTGATCTGAGACATTGGTAGCCTCCCTTTTCTCCTTGACAATATTGGTGGGGCTCTTGCTCAGGGCAAATCTCAGAAAAGGGAGTGCATGAAACTATTGATATCATTACCAGCCAATCTGGACCTACTCAAGATCTTCATGTTGAAGTTTCTCAAGTCTCCCTCCCACATTCCTCGCAATCAAATATCACTTAGTATGTAACATAATGCTTTTCTCTCTGTTCGTGAGTTAGTTTGGGTGAGCTTAAAGCCCTCAAAAGACGGTTTAGATTTAGTTAAACTTTAGTATCTGTATCTTGTATCAAAAACAATTCATATTTATAAAATATCAAATGGCTGTAATTTAATCTTAATTTGTTTGTTATGTAGTACCATAAAAAATAAATTGGCATGTTTTCCCAACAGTGCACCACAGTTTTACAACAAATTAGCTGATTAAAGATTTGCAATTTGCACTAACTAGAATTACTCTCACTGGAACACTTTGTTAATGTGGCATGTCTTAAAAATTTGTTATTATGCTACAAGCCATTACAATCCAAAAAAGCACTTTCAGGAGAGTTTCACATCACTGTTCTTGTCTTTAAGGGATGAAGATGGGTCTGCTTTGTTGTAATTGTCATTGTAATTTGTACTAGTACCAAATGCATAATAGGACCTGACGGTTTTTGTCAAAGCCATGCGTAAATTAAATTGCATCTCACAAAGAGGAAATTTATGGTTAAGGCTGTGGCATGTTTTTACTGCATTTGATTTTCTCAGCAGAACGCTTGCCATGATTATCTTTCGGCTGCTTTTTGTCACTTATGGCATTTTAAACACATTTGTTGGCCAGTGAGTGATCCAGTGAAAAGGTCACAGCATGGCTTCAGTGTGTTGCCCAGCAGTGGAGAACAGAGGGGAAACAAGCTCCAAGATAAGTGCAACCACGCTGGAGACTTTACAGATTGGATAAAACTGGCTAGTGTTGTGTTTTTCCTGGATTCCCATGTGCTTTTCCAATGCTGTCAATGAGATGTGGCGAAAGGAAATGGCTGCATAGTGTTGAAAACTCAAAGAGTTTTTTCTCATTCCTAAACCACTGATGCAGTGCTCTCCCAATTTGCATAGATTAAGGATAAACGTTTTAAATCACTTAACTATTTGCACTTACATTTGCTGTGGATTACTTAAATAAACCTGACTAACAAACCAGTGAGATTAAATGCATGCTGTTGAGAGTAGCAATGGCACACGACAGTCAACTAATTGACTACTCCTCCAACAACTACTAGCTAGTTTGTGTGGTCAACTAATTTATGTAGTTTTTTAATAGTTTTGATATTTTAGTGGCAGTGCTGCACCTTTGTTTGCACAGTAAAATGTAGACAATAGTTGCATTTGACCAACTATTACTCCTAGATAATTTGCTTGTTGTGTTTGTGGTGGTCACTTTGCCCTTATGTTTTGTTATTGGCCTTTTTTTCATAGTGCCACATCTGCACAGGGCTTTATTGTAACATTTCATGGTTATTTACACTGAGGTTTACCAACTGGATCTGAATGTACAAGTTAAGCAAATCTTTGTCAACCTATTGCATCATCTCGTATGAAACATTCCATTATGAGGGATTCTTGAGGCCTGAAATCTGGCAACAAAAATAAAATATAGAGTAGATAATATATCAACAAACATTTTACAGCTTGCCCTGGGAGGGAGGGTGCATGTGACTGGCTCTGCTCGGGTGGGCCATTGAGATTTCCAATCAGCTGGATGTTTTCCCCTGCAGCCTTTTTTTTACCAGAGAAGCTCTTTATCTGTGGACCAGAGTGAAACCCTGCTATAAAACAGGCTATGACAAAAGGCATCATTGTGCCAAGTCAAGCTTGGCCTTCCATTGCCCATCTTCACATTCCATGCTTGACCTGTGTTTTTATCCATCTGTCCCTTTTCTTTGGTAACACATTGTAAGTTTTTTTAATCACTGCATTGTATCTTTTGCCTCCCAGCAAATCAATGTAGCAAATGGTTAAAAACCACAAAACTGATTCTGTGGAAGGTCATGTTCAGATTGCACTGGTGTTTGTTCTGGCTTGACTTTAATGGACAATATGTTCCACCATATTATGATTACATTAATAACTTTTGATTTCTCTTTTACACAACTGTTATAACCAGAGACTTAAATGCTGTATAGCATTTCGTTGAGTGTTTTGCTTGTAGATCTCTTTAGAAATTCTAAAGTTAATCTTTTCTTTAGGTTGAGCTTATGTTAGACTTCTGGAATTAATTTAGGGGGAATTCGAAGCACTGTTAACAGTTTTGAAATTTGCATGCCATTCATAACTTTCCCTTTCTTTCGTCTCTGCTGGACTGCTGTGAACTGCTGAAAGCTTTGCATTCTCCCAGTGTGTCTCTGTAGTTTCATTTCTCCGAAGAGTAAAACAGCCACCCATTTCTCTTATCGATTCCCATCGATCTGTTTTCCCTCGAAGGAAAAAGGTGCAAAACATTCTTGACAGGCTGGATTCATATTTTACAGAGGCGAAGCATGTGTAGACATAAAACAGGGTCCATCTATAATGCACAGTGTAAATGCATGAGCTGTTAGTTTCAAGATGAATTTTGCACATGAGCAAAAACACCACAGACTTCAAAAGGCCTCTTGTGTATGACATGAAAGAAATGTCTGACCATGCCTTATAAAGCAACAATTGCTTACACGTTACGCTGGACAAAAAACCTTCAAATATGTATAAAAACGGCCTATATTTTTAGGCAATATTTAAAATCAATATAGTATAAAATATGATAATACAGTTCGGGTTTAAAATTACAATATCCACATGCCATAAATTACCAATATCACATGCCTTAATTATTACTTATGAGCATTATTAAAGTATCACCATGTCATGACATCCACTGTATTGAATCAACGGAGGACTGCTGGTGGTTTTTTGTTATGCTTTTAGGTAAATGAAAAGTGATCCTAATTGCTCCATTACCCCTGTTACGGCTCAAATCTAATTTTGCTGCTTTTTCTGCAGGATGTCGGAAGCTTTGTCACAGCAAGAAAGACTGCGGGCCATTGCTGTGAGTAAACAATGATGTCAATGATAATCTTTCTGTATTGTTTTCACCCTTCAGAACATATCATCAATTTTGCCATAGAAAACCATCATTGTGAATTTCTGATAGTTTTACACTAGTAACAGTTTTTAGCATCAGCGTCAGGACATAAATGTACCCAGAAGCTTAAGTGATGTTGATCCCATGAGACATTAAGCTCCTCCCTAACAGTCTTACTATAGTATGTCAGTCATTGTCTATAATGGCTAATGCATGTCCAGCCATCAGTGCCTAACCACTTTTGTGTATTTAATTATTGATGGCAAACATTGTGCAAACACCACCTGTCACCAGACTAATGCTGCCTTGGCTGGTCATCTTAAGCATTTCTCTGAGAAGAGTAACGGAGAGATTTGTGATTTCAACATTAATAATATGTAATATGTTGAGAAAGTACTGCTGTGGCTTCCACTTGGGACAGCTAGCTTTGATCTAGACATGACTGTGTAGTTACTGCCATTAGTCAAATTTACAAGGTTGTGTTTGGTCTGCAAAATAAACTAAAAATACATACATGTTTTGGTAACTTTCTGCACAGAGGTTGTTTCATGTGGTGGTTGTTTGTGGGCGTTCTTCAGCGTTTAATATTTCGTGTGTCTTTCAGGAGAAGAGAAAGAGGGAGGCTGAGATTGAGAACAAACGAAGACAACTGGAGGATGACCGCAGACAACTCCAGCATCTCAAGGTACCAAAGAAGTAGCATCAGCTAACAGATATAAACAGAGTAAAAAGTAAATTGTGTTTTATAGACCAGTTTTCTGTGTGTGTGTCTATGTACCAGTATGATGCTTGTGTGGGCCAATTCTGAAGTGGTCTTCACTTTTGGAAAGGCCCATAAATTGGCATAAACATGTTTTGCTAGTCTAATACTGGTAGAGGTTAGAATTAGGGCCAGGGTTTGTGTGTGTTATTGTGTCACTGTGTCATCATTCAGGCTGGTGGCAGAGGCCTTTACAACAGGGTTAAAGGTCAGAGTGTTTTGGTGGGTCCTGGTTATGTAATTCACAGACTATCTGGCTTCACACTTTATGTTTCTATTTAAAGCCTAAGTGTTGAAATTCATAACGTGAGGCTGATTTTTGGAAGGTCTGGAGTTGTTGAAAAGGGAGGGGTAGTTTTAACAGCAGTTTCCTGTTTGAGGGGACAGGGGAAAAAATCTGTATCCTCCCTTTAAGTTAAGTTCTGCATTGTTATGGTAAGTCCAATCCTCTCACAAATTACGGTTTTGAAACGCCCATGTACATTCTCTGATCTCTTCTTTTTGCTAGAAATATTTTCTGTTGTGAATTTTATTTACTTCATACTTAAGTATTTAAAAAGTAGGTGTTACAACAGTGTGCTGTAAACAGTATGTTTTATGTAGATTTTGTACAGTTTAATATTTTCTGTTGCTTTGTTGGAGTGGAGTTGCAAAAATAACCAGTTTTAAACAGGTTTTTCAATTCTCCCAGTCTGCCATTATTCAGGCAACAGGTGACCACAGTGTTCAGCCAGTTAAACAAACAATGGTGTTAAAGCGCTATAGACCTGCAGTGTCTATAATTTCAACCTTCAAATTGTTGTAGTTATTGTTGTTTTACAGGTAAAGTATATTATCACTGGAAAAATGGCATAGAGTAGCTTAAAAGAGGATAATTTGAAAAATTATGGTGACTCAGCTCAATGTGTGACATAAGACACTATAACTGAAACATAAATTAGATAACAGTCATCTACAATAAGACTTTAACTCGTGAATACAGTATAACCATGACCGTTTACATTATTCAGACCAAAGTGTGAAAACTGCTCAGTTTATGCAAATCATACAAATCCCGGGCCTGCTGTAGAGAATTAGTGGTCAGGAATAGTTTGTCTTTGTGCCTGTCCTCATCTGCCAAATATCCGGCAAAGCGATTGTTTTCTTTTCTCTTATCTGTCACGACATTATATTTTTTGTTTGTTAGTTTTATACCTGCCATTGTTTTGGGTGCATAAGGGATTTTGCTCTGTAGGGAACAATGGAACAAGTCTTAGTTTCCTACCGAGCCAGACTCTAAACCTTTGTCCTCCCCTTGTGCTATGATTGTGTTGCGTTTTTATGTGGACGGGAGTGAATATGTGATGATGTCAGCATATCTGTCACCATGCCAGTATTTGAGGTCACAAAGCCAGAGTGAGAGGGTGGGGCTTGATGGATGAGGAACAGAACAGGAGAAGGACAATTTGGCCTGTTTGAATATTGCTATTACAGCATGTGTGTGGAAGGTTAAGTCACAGGAGATGTGTAAAATGGAGTAACTACTTGCTAATTCTGTTTTAATAATTGTGTTTAAAACTGACTGATAGAAAGAGACTGTTTGGGAGATTGTGGTAGCCAGTAAGACATTTCAGAGAAGCAGAAAGGACTATAAGGATTAACACTGAGTCATTTTAGAGTTATATAGAAATGTCAGGAACTGCCTTAGTTTTTTACATTTCATGTGACTTAAAATATAAGACTCTTTTTGTTGATGTTCTGCATTTTATGGGTGTTTGTTTTACTTATAGTATATTTGCTTGATTCCAGTTAGTTCATGTCCATTTAGCAGAAGCTCACACATTATTTGCAAGGCCAGTCCTTGCAAACGTCTAGGAAATAGATGCCTTGCACAATACAACTTATATGAGGTCCCTGTAATGTCATAATATTATTATATATCTCAGATATTTGTATCTCATCAAACTCTTTTAAAATGCAACAGGTGTTTGGGATCTGGGATAGTTTTTCTTTGCTGTGCTTTTTCTTGTTTGTCTTCTGTACACTGGTGATGTTCAGCAGATGTTTGTTTGTGTCTACTGAATGCTTTGAGGAGCCTCTTCTAACCGCCAGTCTAGAATAGAAACAGCACAACTGGCAGTGACTGTTGGCAGTAGCGGTTTGTAATGCTAAACTAGTTTATCTTGAATAAGGTTACACACATGCCATTAATCACTTGTTCTCTAAACAAGTCCGTCATGAGCATCATGAGGAACACAAGCTGTATTCAGTGCTCCCAGATTTTCTTGGATTTTTTTTTTTCGCTGTGCACAAAATCTTTTTGTTTTGCAGAATTTCAAACTAAAACATCACAGTTTTGTTCTCACTGAGTTTGTTACATTGTTGCCTTGTTTATTGCCAATATTTCCAATGTATGATGCTAAATATTTTAGGCCATATTTATATTATTATCCTTCCTTTCATTCATTATCAAAACAGAAATTGAGCCAAGTGTGTAATGTTTGTCTAAATGCAAATCGTGTTTAATCATCAATAAACATCATTGTGATATTTCTAAGCCGCCAGTCGGGCACCACCTACGCTGGGATTCAAAAAATATCTTCCTCTTTGGCACATGTGACAGGCATAGATGTCAAAATTCTCTCAGTGGTGATGCGTCTTCCAGCTCTGCCAGTCTAAGCCTGCTGTCTGATTTTTACCAGCAAGGACTAGAGGCTCTGGCAGGAAATCCTGTTTCAGTTGGCGCCTGTCAGAACGTTTCAATCTCCTGCATGTGTGCATTAGCAGCTGTGGAGAATGGCCTAAAGTGAAACACTAATGAACAGCTAATGGTCATGTGCTACACTAACCCTAATGTTCCAGCCAACCCATACAATTTGTCCTTGTCAGCACAGTAGACATTCTCTAATTTTTCAAATGCACATTTGGTCAATATGCAATTACGGAGCATCATAATGGTTGTGTTTTATATATGTAAGGACAATAATGTATTGCTGCTGATGTTTAAGTGGTGTTAACCCGTCTGAAATTCCCTAAGCCATATTGTCTCTTGACAGTCAAAGGCACTGAGAGAGCGATGGCTTTTGGACGGAGCGCCATCCAGTGGAGAGGATGAGGCACAAAAACAATTAAAAGAGGATGAGGCCAAAACCAAGCTGCTGGAGCAGACAATTCTCAGGTGACACCATCAGCATAAACAGCATAACACTGCAGTACCTTCCCATTTCATGGAATAACAAGAATTCTGGATACCTGCCTATAATAAACAAATGATTATTTTTCAAATATACAGACTAGAACAGGAGATTGATGAGCTTGAGAGTGGTGTGCCATTGAATAAAGAAGCCAAACCAGGCAATGAAAATGTAAGATTTTTATATGACTTTCAGCTGTGTGTGAACGTTCAGTAAGTTTTATAAAGAGTTTAATACCCATTTACTATCTCATGTCTCCTCTGTTAGGCACATGATGGTCCAATGAAGGGTAAGTGTGAGAATATTTGTTACATCTCAACCATATGAGTTTTCCAGCAAGGATGTGCAAAAGCACATATTTTGAAAATCAATTAGTCCCTATCCTTCATATGAAAAAAAACTAATGACATGTGACTGGGCTAAACAAATAGAACAGCAGCACCACACAAAATATGAATTCTTAATATTTTATGTCAATATCCATTTACAACCACTAAGTAACTTAGTGTGAGTTTAATAAATCTACTTCTGTCTTTTAAATATGTCTTCAGGAGTTGAGAATGGCCTACAGCAGCCCAGCCCCAACGCAGATCAAAACACCAAAAAGCAGATCACAGGCATTGAGGCCAAGCTGCAGTGCACTAATCCCGACGCAGCCATTGAGAATGCCAGCGCAGAGCACCCCGTCACCATGGTGTTCATGGGCTACAAGAACGTAGAGGACGAGGCAGAGACCAAGAAGACATTAGGCATAGAGGAAACGGTGAAGGCCGAGTTTGTGGTCATAGAGGATGGGGAGAGCAAAGGAGGAAATGATGGGGCCAAAGAGGACCAGGCTCCGCCCAATGGCAGTGCCTCTAGTCCTGACAAAGCTCAGGATGAGGCTAAGAAGGAGGAGTCTAAAGATAAAGGCAATTCAAAAGAAAAGCAGCCATGCAAATGCTGCACAGTCATGTGAGTCCATCACTCATTCTGAAGTAAGACTCTCGTGGAAAACTGACACCCTGATCATAACGCAACAATGAACAAGTATACCCTGTATACTTCTAATTTACATTTGTTGTCCAGTATGTATTTCTTTTTTATTTCTATTAATATTTTTCTATATTTCTGTCTTGACATTTATATATCTATATATACATATATTTTCATTATGTAATCTTATGAGGTCCAGTATTTTGCTTGTTAAAGAACAGAAAAATGAGGACCACAACACACTCCACTTTAGGCGTGGTTAAAAGATCAGATTTGTGGCCCTTACCCAATTTTTATTTTAACAAAAATAAAAAACATCTCAATTTAATAAGCATTTAGCTATTTATCTCCCATATGCATTTGTGTTTCTAAAATATTACTTTATTATGCAGAAGAAATGACTATATTGATTATACAATATGATTATGCTTTTTAATATATATTTTGAGCCTTTTATTTTATTAATATTAACTTCTTTTGCCAAATCATCTCAGACCACTGTGAACACTGGTGCATAAAGTGTAGTCTTTGTCCACATTCATTAATTCCGCATTACACCATGTTAGGCCAATATATTTGTAAATATGATCAGATTATTTATGAATGTTCATGCTATAATAGATCACATTTAGTCATGCTGTTTAAAATAATTGCCTGTATCTACCCCAGACCCTCACTTATAACCACAGCAGCTATTTGCTTTAACACTAAATCACATTTTATAGCCCAAAGCTATTTGCAAGATTCACAACACATTTAAACTAATATTTACAGCTAATTTTAAACAAATAAAGGCTGCCTATTTTATATGGGATATCATTTAGATATAATTGTGACTAATACATTTTGAAACAGTAGCTTATTTCCATAAAAATGTTTCTTAATACATTTCAGTAATATCCCATGCGGTTAAAATGCATTTTTATATTACAATTTGCATAAAACATATTTCTAACATTTGCAAATAAAAAAGGTTTATTAGGGTTAGCGTGTTAGTATGCCCTTAATTAAACAAGTGTTCAACAACAATTTAAATCAATTTAAGGCAGTTCAATCACAATAAGAAATTGGCATTAATTCAGACTAAATAGCTGTAATTAAATCTGGGGTCTAAAACACGTTTTACATTCCAAGACCAATAGCTTTGTAAATGTAGTATTTCTGTCTTTCTGATATTTCAGTTAATTATTTCATTTTGTGTAAGACAGTATGTGTTGTGGATATCAAATAATGTCATAAGTTATAGGTGCTTTATTGGTATGCCCAATGCCTGTTATGGTCCAAGTGTTTAAATCAGGAACAATGAAAATAAACAAAAAAAAATGTTTGTTTACATCTGCTTTGGTAATTTTTTGGTAAATGTATTGTCCCTGACCTACAATCAAAACAGCCAATTTGTTTACTTTTTAACTGTTCTGTTCTAGATTTGCATATTGAAGTTATATAATATTAATCAAGTTTATGTAAATGAGGTAGGTAAATGTTTCAATGCTGCCAAAGGTCTTTTGCAAACAGTCAAAATAACTGTAGCAAAGAGAGCTATTTAATGACTTCCAATCACAGACATTACAGTTATTGTTGTAGATATTATAACTTTAGATTTGGTATAGATTCAATACGTGATCTATGATGTCAAAAAACGCATCAAAGGGGAACGATGTGAGTCTGAAATCTTTTGTGTTGAGGTGGCCATCTGCAGGCTGAAACTGTGCAATAGGCTGTATGGTTACCTCTAAACAGGAGTTTGTACTTTATGCCCTAATAAAATTACTTGACAGTTAATAAATGTGTCAACATTACATTAAGGAACTGATTAATTCAAGGGCACAACTTATTAAATAATTATGACTTGGGATTTTTTCATGACTTGAACAACTAGTAATGAAGAGATTGACGACAGAGTGAATGGCCACGTTTTGCCATTTATCTGTTAAAATTGTATTTGATCTTGTAATTGGCCCCCAGAGTAGATAATCTTTCCTAATGGTTAGAGTGTACAAACCGAAACTAAATGAATGAAATACAAAGATGACGAAGATAGATAAGCAGTCTTCCTCTTATCTGTTGAGACTTCAGATAATCATTTTAGTTGAGTAACTTTAACAATAAGTATTAAACGATATATTAAACAACCTTCATGTATGCATGTGTATACACCTACATCTACCCAAATAAACAGAAGTGCAATTACAGTTATTGTATCTATGATCTAAACAACAACTGATGCGAAGCAGCTTCTCTGATTCAGTTTGTCCTTTCGTGGCCAACCTTGAGTTCAGCCGCAGTTCACGCCGCAGCTTCTACTCATTTCTCATAAAGGTGACAGGGAAAAGTTTTGCGCAAACTTTTTTCCACCGCCTTTCTAGATTGACAGCCACTGTGTCCAATCGTGGGGCTCAAAAACATTTAAGGTCCTGCCCACCGTCCACGCTCCAAGGCCAAATGACCAATTATAAAGCGCCAATCCCCCCTCCGCCATTTTGTAGGGATATAAGAAATTGTAGCAGGTCTACCTCCCGTCTACGACAACCTGTAGTTTTGTGTAGTGCCATGGACGGGTAAGTTGAAAACATCTCAATTCCAACTATAATACCCCGATAAAACTTCAATAAACGTTAAACGTTACATTCATGTTGGCGACTTAAGATGACATTAAAGTGTGTTAAGTTACATAAAGTGGAAATTGTGATTTTTTTTACTCTCCACCGCTCTTGCGTGTCTCTTAATGTCTCCGTGCCGGAAGAGATCCGAGGAGTCCAAAAGTTGGACCAAACTCGTAACACGTAATCAATTGGAGACTTACTCGTGTTTTACAAGCGAAGTTTAGCTAAAGTCATATGTTAACTTAACTAGCCAGCGAAAAATATCAAACATAGCTAAAAATGCACAGACGCTACAGTACAGCCACTATTTGGCAACCAACGTGTCTCAATTTCCGCATTGTTGTTGGGTGGCTAGCTAATGACCTGCTAGCCTGCTAAACCAGTGCCCATTTAACTTTATTCGTGCTTTCTCGTATGTACAATCCGTGGACGTTAAATATTCTCTAAACAATATTGCGTAAACTTGGTAAATGTACAATTGCCTAAATTTCAACAACTATTTCCTAGTATGGCGCTAATGTGCGTCCAGCGTTCACAACTAGGATGCACGTCTGCGGTAGTAGTTTGAACGATTGAATATTCTTCGTCATGTTAAGGAAATTAACATTATTACATGTTTTTTTTTTCTACAGCGCGTATACAAAACTGTGCAGACTATGTAGTTACTGAACTGAAAGTTATTCTCTTATTTCTGCAGCCGTTTAGAGACTGATTTGTATCCTCTGGGATCCAGTTACGTCACTGAAATTGAGTAAGTTTCGCAGCCTTCTTTGCATTTTTCCTTTTAAAGAAAAGTGGCTTGTCCATCTTTATCACCTGAATTAAGCTTTAGGTAACACATGACACTTCTCACCCGAACAGGAATGTGACTAGCAGGTCTGGTTGCTGACAGTTTCTGATATATCAGGTTTCCTCTTATGAGAAGGCAGCTGAAGTGAAATTCTGGTTATACATCTGTAGCCAAATAATGATTAGTGCCAATGTTGTTACAGTATCATTCAAGTCAAATATATATCCCCATTAGAAGTTATACTTGTACATACACTTGTAACTGCTTGCCACTTATTACATGCTAAATGTAATCAAACACCTGAGCTGATGTATGGTTTTGCTGATACTTTTGGTTAAATATGTTTTCTGTCTTTCAGCAGTGTCCATGATATATCCGTTGGCACAAAGGTATGACACTAATTTTATTTCCTTTTCAGATGTGTTAATGTGAGCATTTTTGGCAAATATGTAAATAAGGTTTCTTCAGAGACACTCCTAAACATCAGCGTTACTTCAGGTTTTTCAGGTTGCATAATCTTGAAGCAGAGGCATTGTTGTTTCTGTGCCAGTATCCTTCCTCCACCTTTTTCTCTTTAAATGCTGAGGTGGAGGGATCTGTCCAATTATTCAGGTCACAGGCGTTTGCTGTTTAAGCAGTTATTGTGATAAGTGACTATGATGTAATAGT
Source organism: Yasuhikotakia modesta (assembly GCA_036877545.1). NCBI lineage: Eukaryota > Metazoa > Chordata > Actinopteri > Cypriniformes > Botiidae > Yasuhikotakia > Yasuhikotakia modesta. The sequence continues at coordinate 112,409 of JBAJNP010000037.1, forward strand.
TCTGTAAGTTTAATGGTGCAATGACAAGTTTAGCTGCTTTTTGTTTCACATACTGGCTGCATAGTAGTTTTGCAAAAAAAAGTTGCATTGTCTCCTTGGTTATAATCTTTATGCATGTGCACAAAGAATGCCTGTGTCTTTTTTCCTGTGTCTTTGACACGTGTAAAGGGCAAGTAGAGCTCCAGACGACTGAGACTGAGCAGCAGTAGTTGCTGTAATGCTGTGGTTGCATTCCTGACTCCCTGACCCCTTATTTAACATTGACTGTCAGTGGATGTAAACATGTCGCTACCTGCAGGTCCTTAGCTCCTATAGATGAATGTAGGAACCAGAAGTTTTTTCCCTACCCTACAGTATACAAGCAGTCAATGCCCTGCAGTTAAAAATAGAGGAAGGAAATGCTAGAGCTGGGTGGATGTTTTTCTTGAAACAATGGCTGGTTCAGCCAAAGCACAGGCTGCTTGCCTGTCGTGACTCCTCTGTACAGTGATGTGTTGAAACCTGACTCCTGTAGAATTTAGCTTGGAGGAATGTGGCAGGCTGCTCTCTTTGAGGAAACCCAGTGCTACGTAAACCCTATTTGCATTATTTTCACATCTGCTTCTATTTCTGAGCATTGTTGTGTTCTAGGCTGCTTAAGTTTCTTGGGGCTTTGCCTAGGGTAAAATTATAGGTAGGTAATACTTCATCACATGAGACCAAAGTGAACAATGCAGATAGCATCCAAGATGTGGTAATGTGTCCTCAAGATTGTTTGTAATAGACTGAAGGTCTAGGCATTGAGCTGGGGTAGCAATACTTTCCTTTTGGGCTGGAACAGAACATGCATTGTGGTAATGAAGTGTGAAGGCTTTAGCTTATCCAGTGCATGTGAGTATTTTGGAGCCTTAACATCTGAAGTGGTTCATTAAGCGAGATACTAAATGACTTGAATCATTTCTCCATTGACTAGCAAAGTAGCTCCAGCTTGGCCTTGAGTGAGAGGCTTTGTGTTAGTGTTATGGCAGGACACAGCTGGTCTTTGTTTGCATTTCTCTCTTTCTTTGTTCTGCTTTTACCAGCTGTAAACAGTGGAGTAATCTTTTGAGGATTTGAGGCCTGGGCCAAGAGTAGTTGTAGACATTTGGGTAACTTACTGTTGCTTTTTGAATTTTTGTTCCAAAGATGATTATTACTATTGCTAATCATTTCAAAATTATCATTATTATTAGTTGTTGTAAATGGTCTGGCACAATTGTTACTGTTTGATGGTTATATCATCTGTTTCTCAATTTAGTTCCAGTGTCCTGCAGAGTTCGGCTTCAGTCTCACCTGAATAAGCTAATCAAGGTGTTTAGGATTACTAGAAAATTACAGGCAGGTGTGTTTGATCATAGTTGGAGCCAATTTCTGCAGTATGGTGGATCTGAAGTGCCAGAATTAGGGAATCGTGGCTGTGGGTGTCTTTATTGTGTTTAAGATTTGGTGTTTATAAAAGCTGAGTGGAACTTAGAGGCTGAGAGTCAATTTTACAAACTTGGCAGATACAACCTGCTTCATGGACCCCTTATATTTAATTTCAGAGGGGATCCGACGAACTCTTTTCCTCCTGCATGTCTAACGGACCTTATATAATGAGCTCAGGTAAACATTTTTAATGTTCTCTTTTTGGCATGTAATTTCTAATTTTGTACATTATCTAATCATTTTTGTTTGTTTAAGCAAATGGTAATGACAGCAAGAAATTTAAAGGGGACATCAGAAGCCCGGGCATTCCATCACGTGTTATCCATGTACGCAAGCTTCCAAATGACATAAATGAAGCAGAAGTCATTGCTTTGGGTCTTCCTTTTGGCAAAGTAACCAACCTTCTGATGTTAAAAGGAAAGAACCAGGTCAAGATCATGGATGTTTTTATATGTGTGTGTGTGTATATATAAAATATTCAACATCTGTATGGTGCTTTTCTCCCTTAACTAGTCCTTAACTAGTCCCTGTGATGGTGGTATTTCCTCACAGGCGTTCCTGGAGATGAACACGGAGGAATCAGCACAGACCATGGTCAGCTACTATTCCTCAGTGACCCCTGTTATCCGGAACCACCCAGTTTTCATGCAGTATTCCAATCACAAAGAGCTGAAGACGGACAATTCACCCAACCAAGTCGTGAGTACAAATGAAGCACCTTGGGCATTACATCAAGGTCAATTTGTCAATATCAGTTACTCCAACATTAAGAATGATATACACTTGTGTCCTGCCCAATCAACCCTATAGAGAGCACAGGCAGCACTGCAGGCTGTGAATGCAGTTCAAACAGGAAGCTTGTCTTTGGCCAGTGTTGAAGGAGCAGGAATGGGGAGCCAGAGTCCTGTGCTTCGAGTCATTGTTGAAAACCTCTTCTATCCAGTTACTCTTGATGTCCTTCATCAGGTACCCAATGCTCTTTAAAAATCTAACTTTTTTTTTTAACGTCTAGGGTTAACCTCCCATTAAATCCCAGTGTCTCCTTTGTCCTAGATTTTCTCGAAGTTTGGAACAGTTTTAAAGATTATAACCTTTACCAAAAACAACCAGTTCCAAGCCCTCGTTCAATACGCTGATGGCATGACTGCTCAGCATGCAAAGATGGTGAGTAGCAAAGTGGATCAATATAGTGGATGAATAGGCTGCAAAATCCCTTCTGAACCCTTTAATCATTTGATGCTTTAACAATCCCCAGTCTTTAGATGGACAGAACATCTACAATGCCTGCTGCACCCTTCGCATCAGTTTCTCCAAGCTCACCAGCCTGAATGTTAAGTACAACAATGACAAGAGCAGAGACTACACTCGCCCTGACCTTCCTACAGGAGACAGCCAGCCCTCCTTCGATGCACAGACTGTGGCTGCTGCCCTGGGTAATACTTGTAAACTTTTGTGTTTTAATGAGAAGTGTATAAAGTCAGAGACTAACATTTTCTCTCCTAGCTGCTCCTGGTATAATCTCCGCCTCACCATATGCCGGGGCTCATGGCTTCCCACCAACGTTTGCCATTCAGCAGGCAGCAGGTCAGACCCCAACACTCGCAATGGTTCTCTGTGGATTGCAGTGGCCTAGTTTCTCCTCATGGCAGTAATGCTGTATAGTGATGACTGTTCCTCCCACAGGTCTGTCTTTGCCTGGCATGCCTGCCGGGGCCCTCGCATCACTCGGCGTCCCTGGGGCTGCGGCGGCTGCCGCGGCAGCAGCAGCTGCCAGTCGCCTGGGTCTCTCTGGTCTTGCAGCAGGAGGTCATAGTGTCCTGCTGGTCAGCAACCTTAACGCTGAGGTTAGTGCTCAAAATGGTTTAGTTTCATTTAGCAATTACTAAGTGTAATTGGTCTATGATGGTTCTTGTATTGAAGAACTGTAAAAACGACAAAACGTGGGGTAAGAATTATTTTAAAGGCCTCATAAAACTTGTTGTCTTTCTGTGAAAACTGTACAAATGACCATGAACCATGATGTGCTAATTGCTAATCAGTGACAGTAATAGTGGCTGTAGCACAAGATGAATTGCCCAAATTTTGATCTGTTTTCCCTAATGGTCCATGTCTAATGTATATGTTTTAGAGACTAAAAGACACAAAACTGTAAGCTGGTGTCTTTAAAATCAAGTGGCTACTATTATGGCATCCTGGCATAATTAAGGTCATGAATCAACTGCCAGCCTCAAATTAGTTTGGCTCTAGGCAGTTCAGATAATGCACTGTAAGTGCAAAACTTTGACAAGCATTTATTACTGTGTGGAGACTTGGTTGCACCGTTGTTTTATAACCATACATCATTTAACAATGTTGTACAAACATGCATGTCAGCTGTTTCTTAATATTTGTTGACTCTTGTCTGAAGCCACCTTAAACATTTCATTTCTAGTATTTCTTAGAGCTATGAGAAATAAATTGTTTCTCTTTCCTGTATTTCGTTGTTAATCTTCTCTCTTTTTTCCCCTTTAGTGTTCCTATAGTGAAAGGCATTTTAATTTAGCAAGTTCTGCTGACTGGAACACTACATTTCTTTGTGTATACTGACCTTGTTTTTTTTACTTCCTCCTTGTTTCTCTCCCCTGTTCCCCTCTCCCCCATTTATTATTTTAATATCTGGAATCTTTTGCCAACTGACTGCCACTTTTTTTTTCCATACCCAAACAATACTGCTCCTCATTCACTCCTATATTTGATGCACATTTATTTTTTTTACTGTACAAACAACCAACACACAACAACCCACAACTACATTATTGGATATCCACCCCTTTTGCCCTTTCCCATTATGAACAATATCACCCACTTTCATGATCCCATCACCGTTTTTCGCCATACCTGTGGAACTGCCTCGCTGCGGACATGTTCAACCTCCACTGTCCTGCCTCCGATCTTTTCCTGTCCCTTCCTCCCTACGCTGCCTTCCTCTGCTGTCTTAAGAGTGTAACGCCCCAATGCCTCTTTATTCTTTTCGGTATGTTATCATTGGCATCTCCTTTTATTACTGTTTTGGTTGTTTCATTTTAGCTTAATCTTAACTGTGTTCTTTGATTTATGGAAATGGCAATCAGCTGCAGTGTTTTGGGCTTCTCAATTAACTTGATTTAGCAGAAGCAAAACATGCTCAAAGAAAAATCTTGTAGCGGTCATATTGGTTAATGGGTTTTTAACTAATTGTGGCCACTTGCCATTATGACTCCCCAGCCCAATTTGAGAGCTTAAAACAGTGACTTTACAACCTAAATGCTGCAGCTGTTTGCTTAATTAAAATGTCACACCCCCTGAAGTCTTTTTGATGTTATTTTAAGTAGTCTAAAAAGCTGTATGTTTGATTCTTTGCATGTTTGGCCAATCGGCAGAGGTAGAAGAAATTTCTCCTCTGAACCAAACATTAATATAAATCAAAATGGCAATGTATGTTGTAGTCAAGTAACTAACTACATAAATATAGAAAGCAAGGCCCAATAGATAGTGGCCTCAATAGAGCTGTAGTTAATTATAAACGGCAATGCATGCTTTTAAATGTTCTTCTGAATTGTATTTAGCCATTAAGTAATTTACTAGATTCTCAACCAACCACTCAATCAATTATCAATTATGTATCATGTCATGACCCTGTCCTTATGTAACTGCCATTTATTTTGGTAGGTGTGTACGGTGATGTCATGAGAGTCAAGATCCTCTTCAACAAGAAGGAAAATGCTTTGGTGCAGATGTCTGATGGAACCCAAGCTCAGCTAGGTATTTATACCCAAGTGTCCTCATCCTAAACCTTTATTGTTTCCTTGCAGTCCTTGCAGTGTGACTTTGCACCACCACCCTCTTATGTCCTTTATAGCCATGAGCCACTTGAATGGCCAGAAGCTCTATGGCAAGGCTTTGCGGGTGACTCTGTCCAAACACACCACGGTGCAGCTTCCACGTGAAGGCCATGAAGATCAGGGCCTGACCAAGGACTACAGCAACTCTCCTCTTCACCGCTTTAAAAAGCCAGGCTCTAAGAATTACTCCAACATCTTCCCACCATCCTCTACTCTTCACCTCTCCAACATCCCGTGAGTATCCCGTGTTCTTTTTTCAGCCCTTTCATATAAAAGGTCTGCTTATGGCAATGTTCTTCTGTCCAGACCTTCTGTTACTGAGGATGATCTCAGAGGATTGTTTCTCAGTTCAGGAGCTGTGGTTAAGGCCTTCAAGTTTTTCCAGTAAGTGTTTGAAAATGTATTCTACAGATGTAGTCTCCACCCAGCATGTGAGGCCTCAAATATGTTGTTAATCTCTTTAGAAAAGACCGTAAGATGGCCCTTATCCAGGTGGGATCTGTGGAGGAAGCAATCGAGTCCCTGATCAAATTTCACAATCATGACCTGGGAGAAAACCATCATCTTAGAGTGTCTTTCTCCAAGTCTACCATCTAATGTAGCTGGTGGGTCACGGAGGCTGGTGTTTTAAAGGAGAAAGGACTGTCACTTTAGACCACGCAAAGCCTTCCACTTTTCCACCATATCACTGTGTGGATAATTGTTTTCCACAACACACACTTAATCATTCCTTTTATTATAGCTATATTCACATGTGTATGTAAGTCTATTTGTATCTCTACTTTGAACCAGTAGACCAGATGATACTTTAACCCAATGTGGCATTGGGTTTTATTAGTTCCTGTCTCAGACGGTTTATCACGGACCTGATTTAGTTAGTTGTTGGCACACCAGTTTGAGATCACAGATGCTGCATAATTTACACTTGTGCCTCTGCGGAAAACCGCACACTTTCAGGTTGTGCACACAAAGCCTTTCTCCATTTGTTATAATAAGAATTTTTAAGTCGTTATTTTTTCCAGACAACAAAAACCTGTGCCTTACACTGTGCTTTAACTATGCCTACTATACATCTACACAATGGCCTTTTGACTTTTTGATGCTGTTGGCTCCATCATGAGAGCCCATAGTCTCAATTTAAAAATATATTTCTGCTATTCTGAGGTAAAAAAGCACCAATGAACGAGTTTAGTTCTATACAGGCTTTGATTTTTGTACCTGACTGTCACAGATTATTCTGTTATATATAGATGACCTATATATGCGATTCTGCTCCTTATTGCCGTATGTAAACGACCAAGTTTGTCTGAGCATTGGTCCACCATGCTCTGTACCTAGACCACCTTCATCTCCATTTATTTGTGGAGTCCATGAATTTCCTCACTCCTCCCCATTGGCTTGATTATGGTGTTTTGTTAATTACGAATCAGCTTGGAACCAAATCGCACGCAGAGTTCATAGCCTTAGATAATTTTGTCATGCTGCATATGGCAAAATTAAATTTAACATTGTCTTGTTGATCATTAAGCGGCTCATTGTCTTTACCAGTTGTAATGGACATGTAATTGGAAGTTCATTTAGGCTATACAGGGCCCAAGTTTCTTTCAGATCTATTATTTTCCACTCAGAAGATCAGCATTAACAAGTCTTAAGCTGCTTTTTTTCCTTTGTGTGTGTGAACTGAGACCCCTGTGATTACAGCTTTGGCACTTATATATTTAAACTATGGGGAGGAATGTCAGCATTAAGGCCATGTTTTTTCCCAGTGCATCAATTTAGTCTTGTGCTATGAACACACATTCCTATTTGCCATACTTGAGTTTAGACAAAATGCTCTCTTCTTTTAGCCTTTGCATTTAAGCAGAACATCGGGATTTCTGCACAGGTGTTGGTTTGATATGAGTGGGTCACAGTGGACCAAAGCATCTTCTGTTCTGGCAGCCAGTTTTGCTTTTTTTCCTGTTGAAGTGTCTTAATTGTGCAACGGTAGTTTTCTTTACCAGCTGCTTGTATCCAGTGGACAGGTGTTGAGCAAAATTTTCTGTAGGCCTTTTGTTTACAAACGAAATTGACAAGACCTTGTGGTTTAAGTATATCATGATTTCTGTTGTTGGAGAACAGAACCAAACGTCTTAAGTAGAAATTAAACTTATTTAGTTGTTCTTTTCCTGTTTTGATGCAATGTTAAAAAATAAGTGGGTTAAGGCTGCTGTATATAATGTTTTTGTACAAGTAATTGAAAATCAACACCAGTTTTGTCTCAGACATGTATATTTTGATAAATAGCAGACATACAGCTCACTGTGGAGCCTTACTTTTTTATTACAATATTAAAGAGATTCCAACACGTTTTGTCTGAACATGTAATTGCCATTTTGAAAGTATATTCTTTCTATTGATAGCTCCTCCTGTTTCTGCCTTCAATAAATCTTTCCGTTTCTGCCTTTCACCTTTTTTGTCTTTAATTTCTAAAATTGAGCATCTTTCACATTCTGTGTCTAGTTAACAATAGACTTTAAACTCTTAACTTAAACTTTCTTTTCACACTTATTACATTTGAGTGAGATTTCTGCTAAATTACTGGTTTGACTAACTTCGACTAATCTCATTTATTTGCTTTGAAACATTTAAAGTGTTAAAGTTGTAAACCTGTTTCTTTCATACAAATTCTTCTAAGTATAGCTACTATTGCACTTAAACATGCTTTGGATGCTGTTTTAAATACTTGGCCAAATACTACCCGTTTTAAATTACTGCATTTAAATTTGTGCATAAACTAAAAGATTTAATATTTAGCTTTTATTATATTTTGCCAAACGTTGGGCCTTAAAACAGTTGTTCAAGGCGTACATGTTTGGGTGCAATATGTCGCTTATGGGACAGCAGGTGGCGCGCGCGATTAAGACTCAAAAGTTGTTTTGGCGCGTTCATGGAATCGAATGTCAAATCCATTATCACGGCCGACAGAACTGGTTTATTGGATCGGATGGTGCAGGACATCTCCGGCAGGGCAGCTCCTTTCAAGACGCCACCTTTAATATTTTACAAGCGTAATGTAAGTGTCCCAGAGCAATCGTTTCTAATTTAACGTTATCAAAAATAAACGTTTACCCCACGTGTTACTGGCTGATCCAGATAGTAGTAATTTAGGGATGCAAAGCAAGTAAGAAAAAATATTTCTCACGTGAATGTTTTAGGACCTGTTGAGGCACATGAATGAAAAATGTTCAATAGAGCGTTTTGTGGAATTTCGTGAGTTTGAAGAGAGCGCATCTCGAGGCCCCGCCCCTTTCTGAAGGTACACCGCTGATGACTGTAGGACACAAATGCGATTGAGGATGATCAGATGAATTATGGACATATACGTAGGTCAGAATAAAGTAGATATCTAGCACAGAGCACATTTAGCTGAGTAGTTGTTGTATCTCTGAAGCTGACACCAACAGTGACAGCAGAGAGAGGTGTTTCAGACAGAATGTGGCAAAATCGCCTTTGTTCCTCCCGGACACTGTGGACTCGATCCATATGTGCGTGGGGTCTGTTTTCTTCTCTGTAGCGATGCAGAACCAACGCTGTATCTCCTGCAAGTAAGAGATAACTTGTGCCAGTAGGATGGACAACTAAGGGAACGCGAAACTGAAAGGCATGTGTAACAGATGGGGATGTATTTCGTGTGTGCTTCTCGTGCAGACCACATGGGGTAGAGATATCTGGAAGTTGCTGCGCTATAACGAGGAGCATCGCTGTTGAGACCGGAGACGCGCGCTGCACTGTCCCGCATTCAGATGATGGACGGATTTTTTATGCGCTAAACATTCGCTCACCGTTGACTGACTCTTACTGTGGACCACACAGGACCCTTTCTGCACTATAAGACTTTACTGTAATGGATTTTCTCCTAATAACTTCAAATATTTAAATACGCTTCAGTAAGTGATGCTGCGCCTTCAGTCGGAAGGAATGATAATACGTCTGGATTACGACCCTTGTTATAATGTTAAAAATTACGCGCGTATGTTTCACTCCGGCGTCCAGGTTTATGAAAAGTTCTCTGTAAAATAAACGACCGTGAATAATTGTTTCGAGGTACAGACTTGTAACAACAACTCAGATGGAGTTGCCAGTGTTGGTTTTTACGGTAGTGTGTTGGGTGTCCGTATGGTCGGACGACAGGATCATCTCAGATAGACATGCGGTGTACTGGAACAGTTCAAACTCCAGGTGAGTGACTCGAACCTGTCGCTCTAAGCTCTGCGTGCAGTTTTTCTATAGACGCATTAGCCTAGTTTTATGAAGCACTCATTGTAAGTTATAAAACTTACGCGTGGGTCGCGTTATGTTAGTCGTCTGCTACAAATTGCTGATATGGGGGTGCTAATGGGTTATGTATAAGGTTGTATAAGGTTACTTAAGGGTAAAAAAAAGTGGTGAATTTGACTGCATTTGTGCATTAGGGCCAATGCTGGGGCTTTGCACTCTGACCTTTTTTATATAACACAATATCAGTCTTGTCTGATGTCGTTGAAGTATATCATATCTAGAAGTATATGAAGTATATGATATCTATCTATGCTTTCTAGATATGATATACTTCAACGACATCAGACAAGACTGATATTGTGTTATGTACACAATGTACAACAATTGTGAATTTATTCTATCACTTTTTTTATGTAATATCTGGCTAATGCTTGACTTTAGGGCAAATATTCAAAGTAGTTGTTAAAACATGGCGGGGCAAAGAGACAGTTTTTATTTATAAGATGAATGTACAGTGAGCCACAATAATGACCTTCTAATTTGCTATGCTTACATTCAGTTTCAAATATGTGCAGGGGTTTCATAGATACAAGCTGGTTGGTGTCTTATCTACAGTGAGCCTCCTATCAATTTCTCCTAATAATGACCTCTCAATTTGTTATGCTTGTATTTGTTTTTAAATATGTGCAGTGGTTTCCATAGATACGACCTGGTGTCTTACTATTAAATATGACATTTAAAAACATTAAAAAGATTTTAAGCTGACAGCAGGGCCCAGTAACCAATTCTGGTAATTAACCAATTGCACACAGTTAATAGCTACATATCAGACGATTAATTGCTCTGACCTATATATTTGTCTACCACTAGTGAAGAGGACAGAAAAATACATGCAATGTCAGTACATCCAACAATCTAAGATAACCTAATCATTCATTTATCAAGAACTATGGATTCATTAAAAATGAAGTAAATGGCTACAGTATGATATGAATGTGTCGGGATATGAATGTGTGAAACAGATTCATAATGGGCAGCAATCTCAAGATGTTCACAGGATGACAGAATTTGAAATCATAAGTGCTCAGTGAAGTTCTATGACATTGTCGTTTTTCTTTATTTCAAGGGTATATGTGAGCAGGGTTCTCTCACTGGTGTGGAGGGTTTTGCTCAGGGGATGTCAGCCTAATGGCTTTTGACATGCAGCTCCTCAGGTAGAGCTTGCCTAGATAAATAAACACGGCAAAGGTGCTCTCACGGCTGAATTAACAAAGTTAAGAGTGGCTGTCTTGCAGTACATCAGTAGTCTGGCGAGGTTTAAAATATTAAAGAGGCTCAGAAGAAGATTTCTTTGCAAGCTGGGTGCACACTCTTCCACCTCAATAGACCATAGGGCTGGATTTGATTTTTTTTTCATTAAATAAGCCACAAAGACATTCAATATGCATTAATCCTTATTTAGCCGAATGCTTACTTGGTCCTCTTGATCTTACAGGCTTTGTTGTGTTTCGATAAATGATATAAAAGTGAAGTGTGCAAATCCCAAATCCATTTTCCCTTATTCATGACAGGTAATTTCTTTGGACTGTAGTGATGAATTTGCATGCCTCGCTTTGCTATGCTTATATTGGATTTTAAATATTGTTATACGCCACAGTAGTTCCCATAGATACTTTTGAGGGGCCGGTAAAACCCTGCTGTATTCACAAGCTGGTGCTTACAAAGAACATGTATTTCTGTTATATTTCTTTCCATCTATCAAAAAGAACAGCATTTGCACCCCACTAAGGTATTGTGTAGGAAACAATACAAAAACGTCAAGAGGTCAGCTTTACTTTTCAAACTGTCCTCCCCTCGCTTCTAGTTCTCTATTGGTATTATGGTCACTTGAGGTGAGCCTTTGCAATTCCTGGCCAATTCACCTTGAGCATTAAAAGCTTGCCATGAATCATATTTTCTTTCTCCTAAGCTCCCTGTCAGGGGTTTTTCTATTGAAGCTCACACTGAAAAGAAGATGGACATCCCCTCAATGCCAATATGGTGGCCTCTTGGGGGTCCACATGAAAAAAAGGAAGATGCCCAGCTCCGTAACCCAAGAGGATGGACTAATCTAATCCTGTGGTTTATCCTTCAAAAGGCCCTCTTTTCTTGAAAGCTTTGAGGTTCTTAACAGAAGTCCCGGCTCATAGCCTCTCGCTCAAGTTGTGCTGCGGTTGGCTGGGGACAGCTCAGTGCTCGATGTTGTCTTTGCCACTGCAAAGAAAGAAAAAAAAACAAGTCGAGCTGAGGAATCCAGTCCTCACAGTGATTCATAGATGGGCGCTGTCATTATTCCCTTGACGGCTCACACTGCTTTCTCTGAGACGCTCCGCTGCTGCTTTTAGAGGCTTGTCGTAATGCTTGCTGTTGAAGTTCACAGCAAAGCAACTAAAGGTTATTTGCATGCTGGTTCATCTCCAAATTGTTACTATTATGGAAACAATGAATATGTGAAAACATCGAGATGGAAACCACAGATAGCCCGGGCTCTGAGAACAGACACTATGAATATCTAAAGCAAATTGCCTGAGCAAAGCGATGCACTGGCGAGCCCTGTTTAAAAAAGTCATTATATCAGCTCATTGTTATTCACGATTGAATTTAATTAAACGCAACCTCTCATCTGATTGTTTGCATTCGGATGGAGTTACACAAGCGTTCTAACGTTACACAAGCGTTCTAACGTCTAACGTTTTTGACGATCCACAGCTGTGTTGATGATGTAATGCCTTTGAAATACTCTTCCTGTGTCTTTGAGCTCTTTACAACTGAGACGATCACACAGCAGCAAATCACTAAGTACGATTCATTCGACGCCCCTCTGTTTGTTTAGTCATTTGCTTTCACTGACATTTTAGGAATTTTTAGTGGATTTTTAATTTTGTAAGTGTAACCCATTTATCTCCTGCACATTTGTCCCTACACTGTACAGTATGATAGGAGATTGTTGCCCAAGTCTGTTTCTGAGTATCACAGTGCTATCAAATTTCCTTTTGTCAGACAAAACAGGTAGAAGCTCAAGTAGCTGTTTGCTTAGTAAGAGGTTCGGTACTCGTGTTCTGATTTGACATTCTTATCTATTTCAAGCCTAAGAAAGAATAAAATTCAAGATGTTTCACCCAGTCGTCTCCAGAGAGACAGTCCCTCTTCAGAGGCCACAGTGCTGAAATCTTTCTTCAGAGAAGTTACATTTTCTGTCTTTTGATAATAAAAATGAATGTTAGTTAAGTTATATTTCTTTGCTCTTTATGATTTTACTGTGAGAGGCTCAGATGTTATTCTCCAGGTTCTTCACCGGTGATTCATCATCATATGGGAAAAGTCTTAAAATATGTAGATTCACTTGTTAAAGATTCATCTCCTTGGTTTTAACTGTTGGGCTGTTCTGTTTTTAGTTTTAGGTCTGTGCTGTTCCCATAATCCAAATAATCCTACATATCACTGTTAGTTATTTATCTTACCACAGAAAAAGTGTTTCAACATTATGTTTTCAAGCTCTATTAGATCCTAATTACATCTCGGGATCTGCTGTATATTAAAGTAGTTTTATGGTTTTTCCAAGCTTGAACATTTTGGCATGTGGAGCAGCAGTAGATGTTTATCTGAAAAAAAACAGAATAAAACATGTTCAGAAACAGACATGGAATAAAAGCACCCAGTACGTAAAAATGATGCTCTTAAACGTTTAAAAATAGCACAAGGTGCAGCTTTAGCCCTGGGGCTACAGTAAGGCTCGTGGCAAACTGCTGTTTCAGTTTCGGCAAGCAATCTCAAAATACGTAAAAGACTCTTTTTCAGTGAGACTTTCATAAAATTGTCTCTTTAAATCTGTAGCTGGCTTCATTGTGAACGGTTTTGTGGATGCTCCTATTTCTGTATGTCTTGCCTTTACTGCTTGCAGGGTTTGCTGTGTCTGTCTCCCGGGAATACAACTCAGATTTTTTCAAGCTGTCGGAACATTTGCAGCACTGTGGAATAAAAGCTGGGCATTGTTTCAGGGCATGCGGTTTCAGACCGGACGCTTGCTTGTTCAGCATCTATTCAATGGACCGACTGTATTTTAAATGTTTCAGTCAGTCTGGAGATGAAGATGCTGTCAGATGTAGATTTCTTTATTTGTTATTATTTGTCTTCATTTGCAATTTGATTTTTTTTTGTTGTGAAGTCTTTACACTGCAAAGGGGGCCCAGAAGATGTAAAAAAAAATTCAATTTTGGAAATAAGGTTAAAACTCTAAGATTAAATTAATTAAAAATGAGGTGAAATTTAATTATTCAATTAATTGAATTAAATTACATTGTATTAATTGCATTACATTGAATTAATATAAATAAACACAGCAATGACACTGGTTTAATTTTGCGTTGCATTTACACCCAAACCAAATATTTCAGCATGACTTTCATGTACTGTTATGTCTTTGAATTACGTTTAGATCTGGCACAAAGCTTGTTCAGGGAAGCCTAGTAAGGCTGTGTAAGAAGGCCTGTAGACATAAGCATTCAGCTTAAAGCTGAGGAGTAAATGTCCCTTTGCATTGTCTGCTAATTGAGTGCACTCAGTAAATTGTGATAACGTCCTTCACCTCCTTTTAGGTGAAGAGAGGGAGTCGTGATAAGGGAGTGAATCAGTGAATCAGACACTGAGTGTTTGCAGCTCATCAGGCCTCGCTGATTAATAACATCTCCACAGCACTTCACGTTATCGCCGTAACATAACGAAGAGTTTATTTATCTCACTAGATCTCCTTATTTGAATCTGCACACTACACTGGATTTTGTTCTTTCATCTGTTAATTGTGATTTTTACATGTGGTGTGTTACAAATGAATGAGGTACAAAGTCACGGTGCAGTTTTAACCTGAGATAATTTCAGTACAGTTTAGAGCAGGTTGTTTCTCAACCAAGGGGCCGGGGCACACTAGAGGGCCTCAACAAACCTCCAATTTGACCTAAAATGATTCAAAATAAGACAAAACAAGAATTAAAATGGGCTAAAAGACCTGAAAATCATGATATTTCTTAGTGTTGACTAGTTATATATATCTTCTTTCTAGCTATGCTAAGCTTTAGAATATTTTATTGTGGAGCCTTCAAATATTATTTTAGCCAGTGAGGGAGCATTAAAGTCCATAAGGCTGAGATCCACAGATTTAGAGTTTTCAGACATAGATGATCCACTTTGAGTGAAAGAACGTGAAGTTCTCATTTCTGTCGCCTTAAACCAAGCTATAACTCTTCACCGTGCTCAGCACCAGAAAGTGGTTGTCTTATATCCAGCCCATCTCTGTCTGTGTTTCCCAGCCCCTCACAGACATTCCCACTGTGGCTCTTAATTAAGAATGTTGTCACAGAATAAAACTTCAACAGATTGGTTATTGATTGAACCTCCTTTCTTGGCAACAGTCTTCGAATCCCTCATGACTTTTTGCCAGAGGCGGCTATTACGCACGAGCAATAGGTACTGCATGTTTAACTGCTCCATTATTCTCCAAAGCCATTTTCTTTGCTGTATCTGTTGTGTTTGCTTATTTATCAGCGTCTTCTGCCTGGAGATTACAATGCGTTGTAGCAGAATTCCTAAATACATTATACACATCTCTGTTCTGGCTTGTGTGTTTAAAAAGCAATTTAGGATATATATTGAGATAAAAGCAAAATACTAACCCTGTTTGCAGCCTTTAGGCACAAAGTCCAGGATGTGGAACGTAATCCTTCCCTGAGGCTTGTTCTCACATATGATTATCTCACTGTGAGATAAGATACCATTCAACGTTTGTGTGCGAGACCTCAGCTAACCGCAGATCACCTCTATTGATTAGCGCTTCAAAACACTTTTGAGCAATGGTACATGTTCTTGACAAGTGTAAGCTGTCCCTCTAATGAAATTAAAACTCCATTAGCAAAAATAGAAATGCAATTGATATCATTAAGGAAGAATTTAGAAGGCATATCATTTAAAACATTATACAAGTAAACCTCATACAGTTTAGATGTTTCTGAGAAGCTACAGAGTTCCAAGGAGGTTCCAGGCAGTAGAATGGGACAGTTCTTAACCCCTCATCCATCTCTTTACTATGTCATGCTCTTTTTGATTTTAATGCCAAACGCTCTGTGAAGAATATCAATGAAGCGGAGGGCAGAGAAAGAGGGAAGGCAGTGCTAATTTTGAACACCCTGAGGAACGTTTTATGCATCATATCTAAAAGAGCTGCATAGTATTTGATTAATTGGCTGCACTTCAGACAGCGCAGACTTGTCCAAAAACATGCAAGGCTTGTATTGGTTTATACGTTCAAATGTTTCTGAAGATGTTTCCCATGTGCTGCTTTTTCCTGTTTTATGTTAAGCATAAGCAAGTTTCCAATCTTAGCGGCTCCAGTCTAAGTGAGCCAGTTAGTGTTCGTATCCAGATCTCCAAGTCAGTGGTAGCCTGTGGCCAGACTTGAAGCATTTTTTCCTGTTAAACGTCTGGAATCAGGACTTGAATATTCTCTGGACTGAAGGGCCAAGAGTTCTGATGCCATATGAGGTGCCAGACACACACTTGCCCGCAGGACATTTTTGCCCGCTCGGATTAATGGCAGAGGTGTTTTCTAATGGAGCGTAAGAGCTGGTAAAAGCAAGAGCATTCGGTGACCAAGTAATAATTTATTCACCTTTCACCAAAGAGTGTTTTCAACCTTTTCTCAGTAGCGAAACGTGGCAACAGCTCTTTGGTGTTTTTTTTATTCTTCCGCTTTAAGCATGTGTGTAAAGCCCCCTGAGAACTAATTAATTTTCCAAAATCTTGCTTATCTCGGTTCTGTTTTTCTTATTTGAGGGGATGTATGCATGTGTTGTTGTAGGGGAAATAATTTGCATTGGAGATAAATTTGGCGAGAAGAGAACTCTTGGTATTACCAAAATTGCTACTTTCCGAATGTCATTTTGTGTAGAGAATTGTGGAGAGTATGAATGTAGGTTGTAAGAATGTTTCTGTAATGTACTATATTGTATTGGTTTACACAGTACATTATTGTAACTGGACATTGGTTATGAGAATGTTTTTCAAATATTTTAATAATGTTTTTAAAACATTACACTAATTGTATTTATTTACAATTTCTATTATTTATTTATATTTATATTACTATATAAATAGTATTGTGTGTGTGTGTGTGTTTGTATATATTTACATTTAAATACCGTTTGGCACAAATGCTGTTTTTACCTTAAAAGACATTTTAAAATGTCTTTTTTAAAAAAAACACAGTTAACATTCTGATAATGTAACTTGTTAGCTGGCTTACTGGTTAAAAGTGGAAAAAAAACAGCTAATAAAGATTTATAATATCTGTCGGTCCAGTTTTGCAGGAAATGGACGTTTTTAAATGACAGTTTAAAAAGCTCTACTGCTATACTGCTAGTGGGCGCTAAACATGTAGACAATTTGTAGCTTGATGTTACAAAGTTGCTTAGAAATTATAGTTGTCATCCATCTTGAAAAAGCATCTCTGCAAGTAACTTGCATTGTTATCTTTCAGACTGAGACAGAGAGGCATAAGTTACAGATTGCAACTTTTAAAAGGATTGCAAAAATGTGTTTTGAATTTTAGAAATGCTTACCATAAACAAAAGAATCATCCACTGGCAAACACAGAAGTTGCTGTTGCACGATAAAACTGATGGATGCAGGTTGTTTTGTTTTAGCTGAGTGTATTACACAGCAGTAGTTAAGTGCAAATGTAATGGATTTACTAACTTTACTGCTCTCAGACCTTACAAAGTAATTAGGTTCTTAAATGTACCAGCATTTTCTACATTGCTGTTTGTTTTTCCTCTTCGTTTTCCTTTCTTTCTACAGCATCTCCAACAGGCTAAATCATGTTGCCTATCAAAAATGCATCCTTTTGCATTTATTTTGTGTGTATTTGCATGTGTATACCTATGTTGTGGTTGTCGCTCACAGTGTGTTCGCTCTGAGCTACCCAGTCCCTTTCTGTTCACATTGGTGAGAATCTCATGGCACTCACTTTAATTCTGAAAGGCAGGCCTGTATAAATAATTCATTTCCCTTTTGCAAGTCTTATTTCTGCATGTGGTACAAGTGTTACTGCTAGTCTACAGGGGAGGGTTTTGGGGAAATGCAGGAAAGCTATGAAGAAAGTAAAAACCCGGCTGGCAGCCCGGGCTCCTCTCCTCCATCGTTCTTTTCCTCGACCCCTTTTCTCTCCCCTGTTCTTTTTTTTGTTGTTTACGCAATGTCTTTGTTCCACATATCACCAGTTTGCAGATTGTTTTTGCAGAGGCAGGAGTAATCAAACACTTGAATACTTTGACGAATGAAATCATCCGAGCCTTACAACATTTTACGTGTGGGTCGCTGGTGAACGTTTTAGAAATATGGCTGGTTTTAAAAAATGTGAAATGCCATGTTGGCCTTTTAGGAAACAACAAATAAATGTTGTCAGAAATGGAGATCACGTTTACCTGTGTCTGCTTGTCAAAATAAGTTTCTCTAGGATATGAGCTTGGAGAGGATAAGCTTAAGTTTAATGGATAACCCCATAATCACTACAGGAAAACTACTTAAGGGCAACAGCTATACGCTGTAGTCATGTATCGAAGAAATTGTGGTGTCACAGAGTTCACTAGTTTAATTTTAAAGTCTGTCTAGTGAAAATGTCAATTTTCTCCAGGACAGTTTTTACAGTGTTTGCTGTTGTTTCCAGGCAAAAGCTCAAAAAATAATTCTTTGGCTGAACTTAATTCAGTTGTGAGCAGTGGTTCCAAACTTCGGAAATGAGTTTTCTTAACATTAAATTAAACTGTGAACTCTACTTAGATACCTAATGTAGTGGAAACTGAATTGAGTAAACACAACAAAATTAGTTATGTCAAAATAAGGCATCCAAATGTCTTTCAGTTAACCACTGGCAAGCAATAGCACACATAAGTATGTTAAATGTAACTCAATTTAACAACTTAATTTAAACATTTACTCTTCCTATCTAGCCACATGCAAAGCATGGTGGGAATTGTAAATTCCCTGCCTACATTAAGAAATTCTACATTACTGGCAACAGAAATGTTTTAATTGAATTAAATAAACTTCTCAATTTTTACAATTGGTAAATGAACTGCATGCAATGAAATTAAAATGTGGCAGTATGTTCAAGAATTGTTTTGCATTAGACTGTTTTAATTAAGAGAATTAGGCAAGTGGCAAAAATCATTTTAGTGTAGTTTAGTGTTGAAGCACATAAAGCATTTATCTGCAACGCCGATTTTGAATATCTTTGATATGAAGACATAATATAATTATCTTCTTCAACCAGAAACTAGATGTCTCTTGTTCTACAACGTAATTTTTGCCAATGCAATTTTAATAGTTCTGTGTTCACTTTTTGCTCAGCAGATTGAAGGCAGTTCTAGTGCAGCCCAAGTTAATGTCTCTCTATTGTTTCTTTACACATAAGCTTGTGAGATTTAGTCCAACTCTCTTGTACCTCTTCCAGAAATCACACTGATATAATGCACTGCTTCCCAGCCAAAGCTGCGTGTACTTCAACTGGGGCACTAGGAAAGTATAGGACAGGTTTTGTTTAGTCAATGATTTTATGCATGTTAATACTATCGTTTACATTTATGCATTTGGCAGACACAGCTGGATATACATTTTTATCGGTCCATGTGTTCACACCATTCAGTTCCTTTTTAAAGATAAAAGATTATTTGAAAGTGTTGGGATCAGCAATGTGTTTGGATTACAAAGCAAAATATGTGCATATATATGACAAGACTGGAGTGAGGTGAATTTCTGAAGCAGTGATCTTGACTCATCTCACACACACGTCTCTCTTCTCACAACAATAAAAGATATAAAATAACAGATAAAATCCCACCAGAACTGTCAAAACCTGACAAATCTAGCTAAGGTGTTTCATGGAAAGTGAAGCAAGGTCAGTTCTGTATTGATTGTTTCTGTCAGAAAGTGAATTTTGGCAATTGATTGTTATAATGATTTATTTTAATACTACAGATGTTTATTTAGTTATGGGTTTTGGTAAAATTGTTCAAATTGTTAAACCTGAATATTAAATCCTGCCGGTGGGGTTGTGGTACAAAAAACAAACATAGTTTTGAAATCTAGTAACTTTTCCAGAAAGTGTTGCACAATACTAAAGCACATTCTGTCTTCGGGGGATTAAACAAGGATTGCTTTTAAAAACATGATGCTTGTTTCCTTAAAATCTGCTTGCAGCAATATGTGGTTATTTTCCTATACTCCTCTAAAGACCTCGAGTGATAGGCGTAGACACAACTATTTTCACCACGTGAAAATGTAATACAAAATTGTAACTAGCGCAATTTGCTCAATGCACACAGATGGCTCCTACAATGACTCTGCTCACATTAGCTGTGATTGCTTTTAAATGATAAGTGTCATTGGGAAGGCACTTACCCAAAAAATGGCTTTGGCATAGGCAGTGAGCTTCTAAAAATGCAGGCCATTGTATGAAAGGAACAGTGTGTGGTTTACAGCTTGTCACTCTCTAAACCGAAGCCCTTCCCTGAACAGCCCTCCAAACAGACCCTGTAGTCTGTGAGGCTTGAAGAAAAGGGTTTTTTTCTCCCTGAACCCACAAAATTACTGTCTCGTTATGGTCTATTTGTGTTGGATAGATTTCCTCGCTGCTAATCTGTGCCATAGAGGACATCGATGCAGCGCGGTGATAGCAATGCATTGTGGGTCAGACCCAATCCTACACCTCCTACATCTCCTTGGAGGGCTATTGGACTTTCTCCCTCCCTCCCCCAGTTTAATGTCCCTCCATGCAATTATAAAAGCCTCTCTCATGCACACAATGCTTTGCCCTGCAATTTCAGGCCCATTTCTGATGTGGGTTATTATGCAGGCTTAGAGGTGACTTGCAGGAACTTCTGTGGGTAAATAGAGCCTGAGAAAGTGAGAGAATACAAGGAGCGCAGATTTTCTCAGGTCCTTCTCTCAGCCTGGCAGGGAGTGTGGGTGGAACGCTGGGCCACGGGATACAGTTTCCATGACTGCTCAAGCTCACATTTCAGAATTCAGATTTGGAAGCTTCTACATGACATGCCAGTGTTTTTCAAGCAGTATTGCTGCTGGTGTCTGTATATCTGTGTGTAATCTTATACACAGAGGTTAATGTAGAAACATGGTTCACATGCTTCTTGTGGTCACATTAAAGTTTTACAGAGCTTATAAATCTTGATTACATTTAATGATTTTTTACAGTATATATTATTTTTATATTAAGATACACTACCATTTGCATTTGTAGCTAAAATTGTATGTAATTTTTTTTAATTTTTAATGAATGATTTGGATTGAATAATGAAGAGAAAAAGGCTAACAAGAGCCCACCATTGTTCTTCTATATACTCCTTCAATACTGTTTAGCATCCGAAAGTTTAGAGAAAGTTTCTCTTGATTTTGCAGTCTGGGGGAAGAACAGGCATTTGCAACAGACACAATGTGATTGATGATACTTCTAGGCATTCAGGCTAACAAGGTGCTTGCGAACTAACCGTCTTGTCTTCAAGGTTTTAAAGTTGTTGTTTTTTGCTCTACAGTAACAAAATCAATCCATTGCCATTTCTCTCGAAAACAAGTATTGACTCTCCTGAATTAGAGATAGTGCTCCAGTCAGCAAATTACAGTCAGGCAGGGTTGAGGAGGACCTTTAAGAAGTATTTCAATAGCAGATGAGCTTGATAACTTTCTTTCCCGCTCTTCCACCGTTGCTTCTCGTTTCTGAAGGAACAAGCCATCACTCTGTATTTGCGATGCGTTCAGCCAGCCTGATTAAACATGAGCGGCCTGGCAACATCTGTCATTTCAACCGATCTGGATTTATTTTCATGTAGCGTCTTCTGACGGAAAGGCTGTTTGTCGTGAACCTCATTAAATCCCCTCCGCCTCCTTAGCACACAGAGCACGTGTGCGGAGTTTGTCAAAATGATCTGAGAAGATTTCAGACCACAGTGTTTGTGCTGATTCATGGCATTCATCAGTCTGCTGCAGTAATGAGCTTCTTCAATCAATATCAATAAGCAGAGGATGAGAAATGTGATGAGGACGAGAAAGGCCAGTTTAACGCTGTCTTCTGCCTTCCCATCGCCGTCAGCCTGCACTTAAACGTATTGTTCAGGAATAAACTGTCCGTCACAGCTTAGTGTATCACTGACACCAGCCTTAACTAACTCTTGTATCTCTTCCCAAGATAGGAGTGACAAGATTGAGTGTTCTTCAGCCTTATTTAATCTTGCTGAGATTTCATACATATAAAACAGGCGTGTTTGCTTAACAAAGATATCTCACGGCACCTGAACTTAGATTAAATACCCACAAGCAGAATATAGCTGATTTGCGAAACATCTGACAACTATCTCTTTCTCTGCTCTAAACTGTCTAGCAAAACGCTGACCTAGAACAGCAATAGTTCTTTATTATTAATATAAGCGTAAATGTATTGATTAAAGGGCTGCACTTGAATAATTGGAAAACGCTGTACAATATTGCTTTTCTGACACAGCAATTGAGAAGCTGCTTGATGGGTTATTTTAGGAAGAAAAGCAGTTGCAATATAGTTACGTGTTGCAATAAAGTTACATGATCACCACCTGGACTGTTTAATAAACTTGCAGAGTTGAGAAATTACTGACTACTGGCTATGCTACTAACTCAGCTACAGTTGTCAATGGAACAATGTTGTTTTTTATAATATTGAATATCATTCTAGTACCAGGCTACTTTCATCAACATGTAGAGATGTAGTTTGTGTTATTAAATTTACTATGAAATTATTGTAAAGTTTGAGTCTGTCAGCTTAATGGAAATTAATGTTTTTTTATTTCCACATACTGCTAATATCATTTTGATAACTGCATGGTCTGTTATAAGTGCAGATAACTTTTCAGTAGTTACTTACTAAAGTTTGACAACTTCAAATTGTGAACAGCTTTTTTGATAATAGCTTCCTTAATGCTGCTAAACAGCTTTACAGCAAAATGTTGTTTGTCATAAACGAGGCACATATCAAATATTATTTTTGGAAGGAAGGTTTTTTCCTACAGAGCAGGGCAGCAATAGTAAACACACTTCCTCAAAGCAGGCACGTGTAGGGGATCAGAGAGCAAACTGATTGCCTATTGGTGCATTGTGTGGGGAGTATATTCAAGGCTCCAAAGCTGGAATGAGGGGCCCCTCCTGGCAATTGGTGGGTCAGGTCCCAACAGAGATGGCTGTCCTCTGTGAGAAGGTCTTGGTTTCTCTGGCAACCACACAATCCAGGAGGTCACAAAGGGCTGGGGGTAAGAAGCTTTAGGGTTCTGTTCGGATGGTTATTTCTCCCCTCCTCTGTCAGACGCTGAAAGAAAAGGGGAGCCGGGATTACACTGGACGATTCTTTCCTCTCTCACTCCTCCCTCCTGTAACGTGAGTTAGAGCAGCTCAGGGGAAGCGCTCTGAGAGAAACCGCTGTGGATCTGTGCTTTTTGTTTCCGCCTTCTCGCTCCTGCTGAGTGTGGACCTCCACCAATTCTCTGAGCTTTTAAATGCAGAACGAAAGTGAAATGCTTCTGTTCTCGCACATTTCAATCCTCTTTATTCAGTAACAAAGAAATAGAAATAGGAATAGAACAGTATTTTTATTGGCTGTTGGAGAACTTGGTGTGTATCCAGAGATAAGTTATCGAAAAACTACAACAGTCTGCAAAACTCAAATTTATAGCTGCGTTTGGAACCTTGAAGCGAAACAAGTGGGAGTTATTGTTGAAAAATTTAGTTTGACAGAATAAACAAATGATCTTTTTGGCCTTGACTGTTTCAAATTCGACAACGTGCAGGGGGGCATTTCATTTGTTCAATAAGAGCAAATAAATGAAATCCTTATAATTCCGCCTCACCCCTCAGACAAGGTGCTGAAATACAAAAGCTAACGCTAAAAATTGAAACATAGAAATAGAAGATGGTAATGAATAATTCATCAGACATAAAGTCACCATTTTGTGTTCCTGTTTATATGTGTCCCTCTGGAAAATGAGAAACAAACATGCATGTCAGTTTGGTTATTTGAATCACTTACATTCATTGTAAGAGCAATTGTTTAGTTTTTTGTTTGAACTCTCTGGGGAGGCATGTGTTTATAAATTTCTGTTATCATACCGCTGTAGTTTGATCCCATGAGGTGTTCTTAAATTGCATGAGCTGCTTTTAGAAAGCTCAGGTAATTTTGCATGACAAACAGGTTACATAAACCACAAAATAATTTGTGGATTTGTTGATATCTGTTTGTTAAAGTTAAAGATGACAACAGCCTTTAGGCACGTCATACATGTTTAATCGGTGTTATCAATTAATACTAATAATTATTTTGATTGGCAAACCAAATGTGTTATATTTAGTATTAAACAAGCTCTGTGTTAAGTAAGGCAAAGTGGTATAGGAGATTTAATCTGATACATTCTGTGATGTCACCAGGGGGTATTAAAATGAAAAGTGATGCCTGCTGGGAGAAAGGACTAGTGTTTTGGCGATAATTGTTCTTGCTTTGCAATAAATGAGTAGCTTTTTGTAGATTTTCCATCAGCTTTAGTGGGGGTTCTGTATACAGTCATTACTTACTGAACCATAAATCAGGGAGCGTAACAAGCATAAACAACCAAACTGAACAAGACACTGACATTTTCAAGGGGTTTTCACTGAATTGTGCAAACTGCTGTAATGCGCATATTTTGTAAAGGTAAGGTTACAGACAATCATAAAAATAATACAACTGCTGTGTTCTTACAATTAAACACAGAAGAACATTCATTAACAAAAAGGTTAATAAGCTGATATTTGTTGTGTGATTAAATGGAACATCTCCCAGCATGAGATACCAGGAGAAAAAACAGTATAAAAATAATGGGCAAAAACAATTTTTAAGGTATAAATACAGTTTGATTTTTTATATTTTACATTTTTTTTGTATTGTGTAATTCGATACATAATATATTACAAATCATATTGTCTATTGACATATGGATTATTAAACATGCAAACCTTACAAAAATTACAAAGGACAAACCTTACAAGGATGATAATCAGCGAATACATTTTTTTAGCATTTAATTTGGCATAATGTATTGTATGAGTATTTCTGTTTCACCACATAGCCGGTTTAGGGTCTGTTATATAGTGAATCAGAAATATTGAAATATAGAAACACTACATCCATATGGCAGTGAGTGTGCAAACAGAAATCTCTCCTTAATAGTCCCTTCAGCTGAGCTACAGTTAGTCTCGGCATCAGATGGCACGCCCACAGACCGCCCACAATCCATTCGTCTGATGCAAACTGCACACAAAACTAAAAACCACTTTCTCTATCTGGTAAGATCTAATCTGACTGAAT
Source organism: Yasuhikotakia modesta (assembly GCA_036877545.1). NCBI lineage: Eukaryota > Metazoa > Chordata > Actinopteri > Cypriniformes > Botiidae > Yasuhikotakia > Yasuhikotakia modesta. The sequence goes on from JBAJNP010000037.1 coordinate 137,435, forward strand.
GACGTGGGCACTGTTTTTATCAGTTTGTCTTGAAACAAGGTCATGTTTCTAATCACTGGATTTGTCAAAGCTTGCCAAGTTTGTCATCAAATAACATTTTTGAAACAGATGATTTTTAGACATTTGTTTTTGGAAGGGTACCTACATTTGAAGAGATCTGTATAAATTCTGAGTACAGAATCTAGAATTTCTAGCTATCTATATTTCATTATTTGTAGTGTTTTTAAAAGACCTTTAAAAACAGTACATAACTTAATAGAGACTTTAGAAAAGTTTATGAAGACTGCCAGGACATTATTTAAATGAAACTTCAGTAAAACTAATCAAGATATGCTTTCTCTCTCTCTCTCTCTCTAGATATATATAGAGATATTTATATACACACACACATATTTATAGTGTGTGTGTGTGCTGTAGCTTTGCGTGACTATATATTATTTTAACCGCTGTCAATCCCACAATCCTTCTAGAGATCCTGCGCTCGACTTCCATAGGACTGAAAACTCTTTCTCACCTGCGTTTAAAACGAGCCAATTGAAAGGTACCGTCTAGCATTGAACATAGAGGTTCTGTAACTGGATTTGTTACACATTCTCTGTCACACCTGCAGCGCAATTGTCAATTTATAGAGCAAGTGAGACTCATTTATATTTCTACAAGGCATCTCTTTGAAAATGGATTTGCGCGCTAAGGATCCTACCTTGGCACATTTACCGCTGTAAATATGTTGCTGTGACTATGTACCTTTAAGAAACTTGGTTCCTAGCACTTTCTATGCAGACATAGATCATTGGAAGAACAGGACAACCAAAGTTATGCTAGCCACATCACGCAAACCCTTCTCAAGTGTTATTTAAAATTATGTTGTAAAATAACCTGTTTGATATGCTTTGAAATGTGTGGTTTGATCTTATTATTAATATTTCATATATAACATTGTACAAATTACGCTATATTATCAAGATGTTTATTTTGTTAATAATGTTTGTGTCTAAAGAGAAAGGATACTAATTCTGTTTATTGTTTAGGGGATATGCCACTGTAGAAAGCTTTGTAACACCGGACAAGATAATCAAAATGACATTTGTCAACATCTGTTTCACAGATCTATTTTTGATTAGTCACATCAGTTCTTGTTTGACTTGATCTTATCTTATTTGGGGGGCTATTGGAACCTTCCCCCAAAGCTCTTCATGTACCGAACAGCCTCTGTACATCTCAGTGCATCTGTACATAAGGTCTGACAGAGAATTGAATACCCCACACGAGTTACTGTGTCTCTCGGTGATTTTATCTCAGCCCTACACTGTTATTCTCTACGTTGTGAAGGTCAGAGAGTTGGCAGGGCCTCATAAAGCTGTGGTGAGGGGCAAATAGCAATCTTTCCAAGAAGGCCTTTTCGAACATAAAGCACAAAATGCCAACGTTTTTTAACCATTCTGTCAATACCAAACCCTCCCTCTCGATACTGAAATAGAAAGAGAATGAGTTGTTTTACCTCTTTGTCATTCTGCATCCACTCGTGTTTCAGTACCATTAGTGCATTAAATGAATGGAGTGCACTTTATTGCTATTCCATTATTTCATTCATTCAAGTGTAAAGAAAAATAACGCAGGAACTGATACACTGTTCTGGTAATGAAAAAGAGGTCAGAGCCGCCCAAAAATGCTCAATATGTTATTCCAGAATGCCACAGTACAGCAATCAAAGCTCCAGTTGAGTCTCGGCTGTTGACAGCATCCTGCTTATGAGATACAGTTGGTACCGTGACACCTGTTTGAAGTTTTTTTATTAACTCTCTTACTCTCTTGTGCCGTTGTTGTTTCCCCTGAGCCTTGTAAGACCCAGCTGGTGAGTCTCTCATCTGAGAGTTGATTAATGAACAGGCATGCATAAGGCTGCCCAAAGAGCTCTTCAGGACCCCTCCAGACCGCGCCACAGCTCTGCTTGTAAATCATCAGTTACTGATAGCATCCTGCTGTCACTGGTTTAGTTTAATGTGTAAACGTGCACTTCATTCGTGCATATGGGAAATCGTTGATGAAGGTGATGGATTTGTTTATGTTTCACAGCAATTGTTGGGAGAGAAAATGTTGGTTTACGAGACGGTTTGTGGTTTTGTGAGAAATGTGTTTAAAGCAACTGGATTTGGTGAGATAAGGCGGAAGCCCACATTGGTTCTTTCTTGCAAACAGATCACAGAGCTGGTGGAGGTGGGAGCCAACAGAGAGGCAGGCATTGAAACGGGAGCACAGCATGAATGCATAAATAACTGGTTAGGGGTAGGCCGTGCTAAACATAATGTCACATCGTAACAATGTCACATAGTGCGACATTTCACAGAATTTGGTGTTACTGGAGGAACCAATTTGGAGTTTAATAGCGTTTAGTCCATGTTGTTTGGCTTTGAGGTTCACAATACCAGCAGTGAGGAAAAATGTGTAAAGAAAGATTGTGGGCTGTACAGAACAGAGGAGGCCTTGGCAAATTTCCTCGATATTAAGGCATCTTGTTGGACAACATTAAAGGTGTAAAGCTCTAAAACAAAAGGTAATTTTGTAAGAAGGAGAGCCCAGCTCTCAGGAAACTGTTTGTGTTAAAGTCATTACGCTCTCACAGCATCGACAAATCACTGCTTTGATCCATCTGGTTGTTCCATAGAACTCAATTCCATTCAGCTAATGTAAGAATATGGATCTGATATCAGTTACAGTGTCAAGTGTATGCCTGTTGTAAAATCTGTTACATGCATACAATACACTAAGCATAATGCAATGTGAGAGGGAAACAGCAGGAACCTGATGATATGATGCTATATTGATTTCTGGGTTAAGAATTGAATACTGATTTATATTTGAAATTTATGAAAGTGAAAGTAAATGACAGTGAATGAAAGTGAATTCAAAATGGTGATATATTGTTAGCTCTCTAATCATGTATTGCTCTTTTATTTGCATTAAACTTCAGTGCTTTAGTGCAATATATTCCTAAATTCAGAACGTACTGACCTAATGCTACAGTATGCTGCATAGTGTATGAGCGCAATATAGAAAGATGAAATACTTTGAATTACAAATGTGTTTTCATCCCCGATGTATGTTTTCCGCTGTTTTATTTATTAAGCTGTTTTGATCTACAGTATAGCATGAACGATTTAATCTGTAGAAGATTATTTTGGCACTTGAAGCCATTTTGAAGCAGAAAAGAGAACTGAATGGGTCCCATTTTCTTGAGAAAACTGGAAATATTGGAGACATTTCCAAGAATGTTTCCCACCTGGTCATTTTACTCTGAATCACCTTCCCTCTTCCTTTTTCTCTCTCATATATTCTCCTGTGTTCTCTGGTGTAATTGTCCATCTGTTTGGCTTGATTGTGTGGGGGATTCAATGTGACTCTTCTCATGCAATTTATTACTAGTGGCATTTAAAAAGCTAGAATTTCATTTGCGAAAATCTTATAAATGTTAAAGCAAAGTCAAGCAGAGTCACTAAAGATGCCCTACAACAGTTACGTAAGGCAGTCAAGCCCTTAATCGCTTGTTAACAGTCACTGAAACACTGAGTCATTGCACATTTTTGGATAAATGTTTAAGACCAGCATGCCGCATGAAGTTGTAATGAATTTTAACTTGCAGGTAGAGATTTCAGTAAGCCGAACTAGCATACATTAGTACAGACATTAGCATATAGTGCATTTGAAACAGATGTTAATGTTGTATTTGAAAGTTAGCTAAAGATTTTACCTGTTCTAAGCATATTTATAAGTTCAGGCTTAAAGTATTTATTTTCTAAGAGCACCAAACACCTAACTTTACTTCCATTGTCTTATTGTTCTTTTTATGTTCAGTTTATTTCAACAAGATATAGTTTTAAAAAACCAATAACAGGCTAGTCTTGATTGAAAATTATGTAACATTAGCTTTTTTGTTGCTGTTTTTGGTATAAAACTGATTGTTCCAGACTTTGAATTCTCATTGGATGAGCTATGTTTGAGGCATCATAAAGTAGCTGATATGTTACATCTGTTAATTAGCACATCAGTTTAATGCTATGGTAATGTGACAACTAGCCACATTGGGGTTATTTAAGAACACCTGTGGTAAACTGTAACGCATGGCCTCTTGTGGTTTATTGCTTTCATTAACATTCTAAAAAGGAGAAGTGTCAGGACACAATGAAGGACTTATTTCAGTGTCACGCATAGTTTAACATTTTGCCTATAATTTAAATTCCAGCAGCCTTATGTACCTTTTACCCAACAGAACCATTTCCTTCTAGCCCATTACACTGTAAGGGACAAAATGGTGTCTTAGATCATGATGACAGATTTCATGCTAGGTGCTAATGTGGCGCTTTTTGCCCCAAGCACTTTATGAATATGAACTCTTGACAGCTGTTGCCAGCCATAACTGTGCTGTACACTTACACAACAGTAACGGGACATTTCCCCCAAGAGTAATAGTCTGTGTGGGTACAGATATATTACAGCAGCACTTATCAATGCTAATAAGCTCCGGAGGGGCTCTCAATAACAATTAGTTTCATCATCTGATGCGAGAGCTGTGTGATACAGTCTTAAAACGTTAACACTGTTGTATGCCAACAAGTAGAGTAATGTATGCATTGTATACTGGCTGAAAATACAATAATCATTAGTTGACATGAGTGTTAAACTTTAATGATGTTTTTGTCTCCCGGGCTATTAAACAAGATTCCTTTATCAAAACTCCTACAGATTGTGCCTAACTGTGATAATCCTTTACTGTTGAAGATAAAGAGCATAATGAATCAGAAATTAACACTGCAAATATCTTGGGGTCCAAAAGACCATTAGGGAAAATGCTTCTATTTTTTCTATTTCCATGATGATCCATGTTGTCTCAGCATGATTTGAGAATGTTCCAAAAGCCATTTTGTGCGCTTTAATGGAAGCAAGAAAAGTCACTCATTTTAATTTCAGATTAGTGACATTGAAATGGTGCAGAATATCGAATATTTTAATGCATTTTGTGTGGATAACATTCCTAAAATTTCCCAAAAACGTAAAACATTATGATGGTTTCTATGGTTCAAAAAAGGTTTAAATCCCAGATTTTCAGTGTGCTCTCAGACATTTGGAGTCTTCTGTATCTAAGCCTATTATGCAGCCGTATTTTCCACTGAAATCATACATGCATTGTGTATTTCAAATTGGAAAAGCGCTTTCCCTTTTTCTTTTGAATTCATTTATTCAAGTTCGTGATGCACATCGATTTCATATGAGTCGATTCATTTTCAAGCACCGTTTGATGCGCCGCTGCCCCAAGGGCTAATTACTACAATGAATCTATTCATTCTCCATTAACACAAGAATGAGCTTTTGTTTATCCAAACAATGAGAGAGAAAACCATGCAGTGATGAGAGAGGGGAAGGCCGACGGCCGTTGATATTTCAGAACATCTCGTACACAAACCGACTACACTCATTCACCCACAGGCAGCATCTCAGATTACTTCACCTTTCCCTGCCGCCTTAGTCAGTAAACAAAGCTACAGCTGCATCTTACTGGTTATTCTAAGCAGCAACGGTGCGAGCCTGGTAACAAAAATGTTGCAATTGTGTTGTGTGCTTTTTATGCTGTTGACAGGCCAGTCAGGTGTGGGAGGGTGAGAACTGTTAAGGGACACTGCAGATACCCTGGGTACCTCTAATTGGCCCCAGGTGAATAGTTGTGTCAGCAGTGGAGGAGCGTGGGATGAAGAGATCTATGTGAAACAGCCATTTGCAGATAGGAATGATTGAGAGAGATGGATCGATCCCTGATTACAAATTCACCCATATCCACAGTCACCTGGCTGTGGTGGTTTAGTGGTAGACTGTACAGCCAGTGTTGTTTGCTTGTTCATTGGTTTGTGAGTGTTGCTTGGCTTATTGTTCATCACAGTGCTGGGTTGTGAATGCTATGTGTTCACTGTTAACACAAGTTAAAATAAGCTTTTTGCTTGAGCATTGATTTCAAGGAGATATTCAGCAAAATTGATTTTTTTATGTGCCAGAGGTGAAGTGTAAAGCTGTTAAAGGTTGTGAGAGCAGGAAATGTACAATATCGTCAAGCTGGAGGAACTTCCTGAAGGTTGACTAAGATCAACTGACAAGTCTCACAGGGGAATAACATCAAAGCCTGGTTCAACATCAGCTTCTGTTAGTCTAACAATTTCAAAAAGGACTAACCTTTCAATCTCTTTTATCAGCAGGTTTAACCTACACAACAATTAACATGCCACTTTCCTTATGATGACTAGCATCTCTGGCTGCTTTGATGTGCAAATGCGCCTAGGTCTTTTTTCTCCTTCCCCATCGCAGAGTATGTTTACATAACGCAGAGCACTGGGAGCCCGTGAGAGGCAGCGTGCCAGTGCTGCCAGGAGAGGCCCGATAGATCTCAGTGTCTGATCTCCGCTTAGCCATGGGCACTGAGAGGCAGTGGGAGAACCCAGGAATACATTATCCACTCAGGGAATTTTAAAAAGGGGGAGATAGTGAGAAAGGTGGAAGAGAAAGAGAGAGATAAGTGTGCGTGGGGGGGTGGGATGCGGGGCGGGCTGAAGAAGTAAGATTCCCACAGACCACTTGGCCGGATTCAACCACACACTCATTCACTTTCCCTCTTTTTCTCTTCCAGACTCTTTGAATTGCTCCAGCCAAGTGAGCACTAATGTACTGTACTTGTGTCCTCATTCTGCAGTTTGGTTTGTTTTATTTATTTACCCTAACAGGAGCATCGCCATCTGCTCAAGGTCAAACTTACTTAAGTAGCATTACGTAACCCCAGTAAATATTCTCTTTGTTTCTGTTGCCTGATGTGAATGCTAAAACGTGTAGCATGTTGTGCATACTGATTCGGAAAGTTCTGGAGGATTCTCATTTTACACAGCTGATTGAAGTTTAGCACTGCATCTAATTAATTTGATTTAAATATTTCACACACGGTTTGATTACTGGTGCGGGCGGATATTTGCGCAATCAGCCGCTGCCTCGTGATTACATTACTGAAAGCAGAGGTTTTGATCAGAATTCATTTTCATTTTGGTCCAGTTTGGTTTGTACTGGTTATTGCTGGTTTGATGTTACACGTGCTTCCTAACAGCAACCTTTAGCTAAATAAGCTTGGTTAATAAGATTCATTTTGCTGGTTTAGCTAGTTAGGAAGTCAGAATGTTAGGGGGAAAAATTTGTTTTAGTAGGGTAAGGTTTTCTTTAAATTTAGTAGTTATTATATTTACTGATGTGGAAATGTTGTCATACATTTTTGATGAAAACCTTCAGGAAATTATTGAGTGGAGCATATTTTGTGGTCAGAAGATTTATTTCTGGAAATAAATAATTTTTATAGATTTTTGGAAAAAATAAAAATCGACTGAAACGCACACGCTTCTCTCTCTCTCTCTCTCTCTCTCTGTAGCCATACACACATTTTTTAATGAATAAAATACATATCAAGTGTAAATGTGACAATCACCTGTGGTGTAATCTTTATATGAGTGGGGTTCTCATCGTTTGCCTCCTAAATCACATAAAAAACTCAGGAGTAAGGTAGAGTGTTATTAGAAAGCACCGTAGTGAGATGAAAATAAGTCACAGATCCCAGACCTCAATCATTTTCTGGACACAGACCAAACCTCAGTGCTAGCACACCGCCAAGGACCCAGAAATCAATCGATGTGACAAACTGCTCGCCATCTGTTTAGGAAGATCTTCCCCCTGTTTTAAACCACCTGCCAGGGGGGCATTGATCTCAACAGAGCCCTAGGGAGGATATCATTAGCATTATTTGCGGATTACACTAAGCATTAGCATTCTTTAGAAACACAGCGTACAAATGTTGCTAGTGCAGTGCTGCATTAATTTGCAGCAACATGTAGTTGTGTTTTGGATATATTTAAATATACAAAAGAGCATCACACCCATGTGTGCTTTTTAAACATTTAATTTCAGAACCTTTTGAAAGGTACAGCTTCCACTCTTCTGAAGAGGTTTCTGTGTGATGTTGGAACATGGCTGCTTAATTTGCTCTCATGCAACACAAGCATCAGTGAGGTCAGGCCCTGATGTTGTGTGACTGAATCTGACTCACAGGCTGCATTCCGATTTATTCCAAAGGTGTTTAATGAGGTTCAGGTCTGGGCTTTATGCAGGCCTGTCAAGATCCTCCACCTACTCTGTAAATAATTTTATTTTGGACCTCCTGTTGTGCACTGAGGCATTGTCATGCCAGAACAGAACTGGGGCCTTCTAAAAATATTGCTACAAACACCCTATTTTACAGAATGTCATGTATGTAGTCTTAACATTGCTCAGTCTGGAGGCTGTTAATGAGAAAATGCCCATATATTTTTATCCGTGTGGTGAATATATATCACCATCTGATCCAGTTGCTGTTTCCATGTGATGCCAGAGTGCATTTTTGTATAGGTAGCTGCTCCTTTCCACCAAATAACTTTCTGTTATGTTCCATCAAGTTTTATTGTTCTTTGAAAGCGATGTGCCAAACCATGTGGCTCTCAGCCATCAACCCAAAGAGTGACAGCAGAAATGAAAAACGAGGCAGAAGAAAACAAGCTCTGGAGGCAAAGACCGTCTGCCATAATTAAATCAACATTCATTAATGCTATTCAATTATCCTGCAGAACCCCTGAAGAAGCCGTATGCATATATCAGTATTACAGTATCACACCTCCTCTTCTGCTGAGCTCCTGAATGCCTGATCTGTCATTGTGCTGCTTCTAAGTACTGGCGCTTCTTCTTCACAGGTGTGTGTGTGTGCCTGCCTGTCTGTGTGTGCCTGCCTGTCTGTGTGTGTGTGTGATGATAGCAGGACGTCTCTTAATTCAGGTGTTTCCCCCTCACAGTTATCTTGCTGTGATCAATGCAACATGACAGTCCTGTTTTTATCAGGAGTATTTATAGGCCATACCCTGGTGGTCCGTTCCTACCTCTGACACCACAAACTCATTAAATGCCAATCAAAGAGCCTTCATACCTGAGATCTATTCCCATGTTAAGTGAAAAACCATGTCTGTGTCTTTGCTGGTGCCCCAGTCACCTGACTGCCTGCTCTAGGCTTGGAGAACTATTGAGACCTTCATTAACTTCTACATTTTTTAATATAACATTTTCTCACTTGCTGAATTCGCCAAAGTGGGGTATTATTTTTTATAGTGATTATTAGAATGTCCTATCGGCCAGTAGTGAACCGGCTCCTGGGCCTTGGCTTTCTATATTTGTTTTTTACCTTATGAAATGCAACAAGCATACAGCACAGATGTGAGAGTTATTACCACGATGAAACACAGCAGGGTTGGCAAAACTGCACTCTTCTACCACAGAAAACCAACAAAATGTAATGTAACCTGACACATCATCACAGCCCTCACAGCAAAGCAAAACCGTGACAGAGAAAATGGCCATATGGCGCATTCGAATACATGAGCATAAGTTAAGTTTTGAGCATAACATGAGTGAAATTTGAACAGTTGGTGGCGCTAGCTGGTTTGAGTAGTGACTCAACTTTTTCCATAATGTTCTATGGGCTGCCATAGACTCAAGAGTGTGGGAAAAAAAAATACTTTTGGATACAATAGGGGCTTGACCCTTAATAATAGCATAAAAGCATCATTAGCATAGTATTGTTTTTATGTAGTATTTTTGTTTTGCACCGTATAATTAGCATCAGTCACCCAACTGGGATTGCATGCTTCCATAGAAATACCATAAGAACCATTGCATGGAATCAGATTTCATTTTCCATCTCCACTCCTTTCAGTATGATCATGTTGCTGTGAGAAGGATCTGGATGGCCTCAAATGAAGATTAGTTCATACACAGACCTGTGGCGTGAGTGTTTGTCAGGCATGAGTTACATTGAACTGACTGAATGCTTCATTGAATGAGATAATTTCTGTCGCTCTCATCACAGCTTGTCCCTACAGTCAAATATTTGCTGCCTGAAAAGAATTCCGCTCCTGGTATGTTTATTGAACACCCATTACATATGCAATGTCACTTACAATAGCTCGTTTGCGACACTGAGATTAAAGAACAACAAAGGCACCGAGAATTTACATTAAGTCTTGCATGCAAGGAATTAAATGTTACATATGTTAAAAACGATTAATCAAAACTGTACATTACACCCGCCAGCAGGGGATTTGAGCACTTTCACGGTAATATGGACAGCACATATCGGTTGCAGTGCTACGTTGAACGCATGCCAACAATCCAGTTTTTTACGCTGCTCTTTACGGGCTGTTAACCAGAAGGGGAGGGATCACCCCCTTTTTTGGGTCTAATTAGCTAATGGCACAGGACAAGGGAGCGAGTTGCAAAAGGAAGTAAAATAAGAAGCAAGCAGCAACGCTAGCAGAGATAATTACTGAACTTCAAAAGGAAATATTAAAAAGCGAATAAGACCAGGAGCACCAGTTTGAATTAAGCGAATAATTTAGTAGAAGCGCTTATCCTGATGCCCAAGTTTTAATTTTGAGGGAAAAACAGAGAAAATATACCCCACCAGGCCTCATGTCTGCATTGTTGTCTGCATCAGCTTTGCCCCGAGGGGCTCAGTATCTGTTCAACAGTAGAAGGTGCTTTAAACCTATCGTCATGAAACACTCTTTGACCGTTGGCCAAACTGTTGGGTAAGATATTTGAATTCACACCATCTAACGTATGAAAGTCACCTACTGCTGTAACTAATATGAGATCGCAAATGTTTTCCAAGCTTTAACTTGAATGACTCTGTCTTTCATTGACCTTGATAGAACTAAATATGAAAGTCAGCAGGGTCTTTTGTTGTTGAGTTTGACAGCTATTCCCATGTGTTTGCGTGGGAAACATCAAAAATGTATGTTTGTAAAAGGGCTCTTTTATTTTGAGTCGATGCCCCAAGACATAGTTCAATTATGAGCCCGTCTTTCGTTTTATACATTTGGAATTTAAAAAGCAGGTCTCTTATTCACAGACACAAAGAACAACAGAAATGACCCTTTATACTAAGTCAAGAGGACATTAGTAGGACCCTTGTTAGGGTGACTGAGGTGAAGTTACAAAATGAAACTGAAGCCATTTATACCTGCCATTAAAAATGAGCCTCAGGTAATCACATGTCTCTGATTTTGTAAGTTACTCTGAAGTTTCGATCAGAACCCTTGCTGTTATTGTAGTCAAACTCGTATATTTACTGGTGTTTGGAAGTGTTTTGTTTAAAGATGCACATTATTTGCAAAGGTTAAGATCTGTGTTTTAGTACAATAGATGACTGACAAAGGAGTACACTGAACAGACCCTTTGTTGTTGTGTGTATTATGTCAGTGTTTACACTACAAATGCAATATTACACCACATATGCTTATTTATGAATACTTCCAAATGTGGTGAATTGTGTGATCCAACCACAAAAAGAGCATTTTGATCCCTACTGACACCAGTGTTTATCACTGCACACTTGTGATTGGACCGCCCAACACACATCTAACATCTGTTGCCCAGAGTCAATGAAAATGGATGAGAAGTGATTTTGTTAAGGAAACAGATTGTAGACGATGATGTGAGATTACGCCAATTGAACCCTTCTGATATTGTGCCAACTGAATGAACGCCAAAGTAACATTCATCACCAGAAAAATTATCTGCATATAAAACAGTCATGTTTAAGAGGGAAAGTGTCTCTTGGATGAAGTATTAAAGTTAGATCTGCATGAATTATTTTCATTCACTTGGCTCTCTGTAGTCTTTATCAGTCTTGAGGGTGGTGATGAGTGTTGCACCAGTTTGGTTATTGTATTCTGCTCTTGTTAAGTCCTTCTGTGATTTATAAAGTGTTGAAAAGGAAAAAATACCATCTAGGTTTGGAGTCTCTAGGCAGCGATTTATTCATTTGCTTTAAAATTAGGCTGCAGTAGGAGCCTGTTTTTCCCTTGTGTGTTCCTATTTCAAGAGCTTGACGAGGGTCAAGGTTTGGTCAGTGGAGGAGAAAAACAGCGTCCTCGTTTAAACAAGAGCAACTGCCACTCGAACATCGTTTAGGCAATTGAGAGATTAGCCAAACCTCCCACAAACTGTTGTCGTTGTAGCGCTAACACTCCAGAAACAGAGCCTGTGAGTGTGGTCTCTTCCCATCCACAATAAACAGAGCTAACTAGCACAATTATTCACATTTTAATAGGACCGTCGACGTTACGTTGAAGCAGCTTCCTGCAGTGAAGCTTGCTCTAAAACTATTTTACACTGTATTTTTGTAATTCTTTTACAATTAGTTTATAATCATAGCATTTTTATGGCCTTGTGTTAAAATAAGAGACTGCATGGAATATTTGTACTTTCGGTGATTTGTTACACCACACGACCGTTCACAGGTGAAGAGTGTAATTGTGCACCAAGCAGAGCTGCAAAAAAAATTAATAAAAGTTTCAAACACTCCTAGAGGATTCCTGCCTCTAAACCATGCCATTGGTTGAGCCAATTATAGCCATTACAGTCAAACAGACTGCAGTTTTGTTTGCCGCTGCTAATTGTGCAGAAAGTACACACTTCAGCTTTAAGTGAACTGCAAAAAGGTCATTTAAAACAATTAAAAACCTAACAGACACAAAGATCTGTTAGCATCTAAGGGTGTTTCAGACAGAGACTGTTGGCTTTGTTCTGAAACAGGCACTTAAATTGTTACAGGGTTGCAATTTTTTCCTGGTTCAGTTCCTCTGAACACTTTTACACAGTCCAAAATGTATGTGCCAGTAAACCAGCTGTAAACTTTCCATGATTCTGCACAAAAATCTCATCTGTTAGGGCTGATTGAGAACAGCGTTGTGAGCTTATTGTGGCTTCTGTTGATTAAAATGATTATTTAATCATTTATTTTAAGCAGGAAAGTAGCAAGACAACATTATTGCCATGTTCAAGGCAATGTTCTTTTTAATTTTTAATGGCAATGACAGTCTCACCCACAAATTTCACTTTGGGAAAAATTAGCAAAACAAATCATCATACATAGTGATGATAGTGGTCCACTGGGTTGAATTCTCATCACAAGCAATCTGCTCCAGAGTTCATTTTCATCACGCTCGGATCCAAGTGGCATATTTTGAACAGAGCACTGTGTTGTTTATATATGCATAAACGAACCAAGCAAAAGGTGACAACAGGACAGGCTCTGAAAAGGCTTCAGTCAGGTCAGGTACAAAAACGCCGTAAAGTATACGTTTCCATTATATAAATTTTACCTTCTGACCTAAAAACTTCATGTTAAAATAAAGCCCATGTCAACTGTTAACTCCCCAACAGTTTTGAATGTCACTTTTTTCACAGTTTGACTGTTGAACAAATCCGTCTGTCTTTAGGTTCAGTTTAGCAGTTCGGATGCTTACAGCACTCAGTATTCTGATCACTTTCCATACCAACACTCAAGTTTGTAGTCATGTGCCTTTGTGTTAAATTGACCGTTCTGTCTCAGAGCACTCATGCATTTCAGCAGTGAGGACAGCTTACCACAGGAGCCCCCTGATTAGAGCCAGTCAAAGTCGATGGAGGGTGAAAACAGGGCATGGTGCTATTTACAGCCTACACACAGTCATATAGAATAGTTGGAGGCCATTCGGAGAGCCATGTGGTCGTTCTTTTTGTCGCCCAGCCGGGCCGCGTCCGGCACACTTTCGTTTGTAGCAGGAGGTGGAGGGGGGCGGGCTGCCCGAGTCAGTCTGCCAGAGATCCAGAGGAACGGTCTGCCAAAAGCTGCGGCCTGAAAGCGATTTTTCACCTGTGTTTATGAGACACAAAAGAGAAATGGGATGAACCGGCGAGTTGTGTCTAACTGGCAGCGCAGTCAAACACATGCTGTATTTGTTGATTAATTCTTTGAAAAAGGCAACAGATGGTAATGTTTTTCAGCTGTCATTACAATTATACAATCCATCAACTTACCCTGACCTTCGCTTCGACTGCTTCCAATTTATATATCATCTGTGGCATATGGGCTACATATCACAAGTTATTTATTGAAATGTTTTTGTTAACCTCATGAGAGCGATAAAGGTCTTTGTACAGCAGATATAGCCACAGTTTAGTTTAGGTCTTATTACATTATCTCACCTATAAAATGGTTTTCTGTCCATATAAATTTTCTGTGTTTTTCAGTTAAGGTGCAAGCAGTTAGTAAATCAGTCAGCAGATTTATACAATCATGCTTTTAGTTGGCACATAAACTGGCACATTAAAGGGGTTTGCCTCCGAACCTGAGCTTATGGTCTAATACAATCAACACATACTGTATCATTTTTGGTTTGCTATGCAGGCAATCAGCTGTATTGATGTTCAAATAGTTTCATTGTTTCTTGCACTCATACCATCTTGCAATGTGTTAAAGCACTTTTTTGTTACATATGCCAATTTGCAGACTAATTTGTGTACAATTTATTTCTCATTTGTTTTTAGCTGCTTGGAGAGAAAATTCCAGTAAGTTTGGGTTCAGCTTTTAAAATTTGGGTAAGGCCACAGGGTTTGGTTTACTGGCAGCGTTTGAGATTTAACTGTGAAAAGCGCCACTAAACAGTCACCCTTTCTGTGTTACTCCAGCAGCAATTAGGATAGTAACTCTCTCTCTCCATTCTCATTTTCTCCTTCTGCCCAAAGTTACAATCATGTCTTGTTAAGTGGGTGATGATGGCTGTCGGGTGAGCTGTGTGTTGGGGGCATGGCCTCATTGGAGCCCTGTCAGTAGAGAGAGGAGCTCCTTTCACTCAGTTTTCAGACACTGTGAGAATTAAAGACTCTAGTCTACTTTTGTGTAAAATCCACTCCAGGACAGCTCTGTTTCTTAGGTGGCTTCATCTGTAGGACCATCACGCAGAAGTTGAGTGTCTCTGTGGACAGCTGTCCGGCATCATTAGGTTTCCTACATCAGAGAGACAGGACCATGTCTCACCTCTGTAGGTGAAGCCAGATGAGACTCCGAAGCTCTCAATTCCTTTTAGCAAAAACAGACTTGATTTTTCTTTAGATGTTTTCCACCCAGAAAGAGGAGAAATTGTAAATCACGTTTTTTTTACTAGTCAGCAATGAGATTAAATATAGACTTTGCTTAGGTCTTCTGCTTCTCAGATTATCTCAAGGGAAAAAGACACCACTAATCAAACTCCAGTGTTTTTCTTCCTCTAGATGCGTCTCATCAAATGTTTGAGGCCAGATTATCTGAGCTCTGCCTTTTATATTGAGTTTATTGTACTATACTGTTATGTTAGTAATTGTTTTATTTGTTTCTATTTTTATGTTTTCTAAAGCATTTAAAGAATTTATACAAAGTATGAAAGGCAAACAGCTGGGAGTTCCATTGTTTTCTTGTTATGAAAGAGAAGACTTTGAGCAATACAAGCAATGCTGTCAATGCTGCAATGCTGTCTTAATTTGTGGCTTTAGAATAACAGTAAAAATAGCTTTTGTGGGCTATTCTAATCAGTGAAAATCACTCTATATAAAAATTCTATATTAATACCAAGTTGCTATGTTGCTTGGAAACTGAAAAAATGCTACCATTAGGATAATGAACTATATTACTTGGTATAAGAGTTATTCAGTCTGAGGTTTTATTGAACAGTAGTGTCATTTAACACAACACTGTTGCTTTTAGTTTAGTTTTTATTGCTTTTATAAAATTTAGTTATTATAATAGCTATTATAATAATTTATACCAAACATAAGGGTTTATTTAATCTTAAGGGATGTTACGTTAAATTGCATCTTACACACAGTACACCTATTTTCAAATCATTGTAATGCAATCATCTCATGTCTTATTGCTTTATTAGACTTCCACTAACAGAATTTAATTTGTTTCTTTTACCATTTATGCATTTTCTTTTCTGCTTACAGTGATAAAGGAATCAAAAACAAACCACAAGATTTTTGACAATTTAGAGGCAAGAATACTTGTTGTAACTGACACCCTTCTTGTCTTTATTCATATTGCAGTCTAACAATAGTACACGTTCCGACTGCAGCTATTTGACACCAAGCTCATAAATTTATCTTATGTGAAACGAATGAGAAAATGATGCGTTTTTCGAGTCCTGCTAACGGCGTCCTTTGTAATAAGTCACACAGGAGCCGAAGCCTCCAGTCCTGCCTGCAGTATCATGCAAAAGAGCAGAGAAATCTCCTCGCGGTGACTTCCGTACGTGAAAGCTCATAATTTCACATTTAAAAAGATTACGGCCCCTGCGAGGCCACAGAAGCTCCCGGCAGGCGTGGCGTTCCCTTTTCATTGGTATAGCTAGCTGAGGAAACCGAGCTGCCTGACAATGAGTCAGATATTAGGGCCGGCGCTGCCTGTGGTAGGATGCCACACTCCCAATCCGGTAATTGTATCCAAAAGTATTATTTCTTCCCATGGAGATGCTGCGGTATCCCTGCTGTTTTTCTGTCTGGGCAGAGGGGAAATAATGAAGCTGGCTGTATGCTGTGAGGAGGCTTTGGACAGCCTTCATCAACAGGATCGGTTGCCTCCACAAGAGCCCAGGAGCCTGGCTGCAGCTCTCAGCCATTGTGACCAGAGGCAGAGTTACGATCCAGACGTCATCTATCATACACCAGCCTGCTAAAGCAGTCAATGGCCCTGATTAATCACTCCAGCTCAGCATTGCTATAGGAGGAGCTGGATATTAGCGCTTTATTTTTTTTTTTCACCCTACGTCAATGCCACAATATAGATTAGATTGCCAAATGCCTGAATTCAGTCATCCCAGTTTTATGTGCGATGTAAAGCTAAAATATGTGTTATATTTACAATCTTACGCTGTTTATGCTAACCCAACAATGGGTAGGCTTGTAATCGAAGGGTTAACACGTCTACTGTGTTAAACAGGTTAACCGATATAACATTAGAAGCAAAACAAGAACAGCATGAAATATTTTTGCTCTGCGTGTTCATCAGCTTTACGATGGATTATTAAATGTTATTTGCTAAGACTGTACAGAAATGACAGTTTAATGTCACGTAAGCGTGTTTTTGCATCGTCTGCTTTTTATAGTAAGCTGATTTTTGATAGTAATCAGCGTTTTGTTCGATTTACATGTAAACACACTCATTAAGCGACCTGCTTGAATATTTCAATAATTACACGCACGGTTGAATTTCGATTCTGCAGATTTGATGATTCCATTAAATCTTGTGTGTCGGCCGTATGATGTGCCCTGGAAACAACAGCACCAGTGACATCATCAAGACAACATTTGGCTCTCTTGTCCAGCATGTCACTCGCTCGCTTGCTCCCTCCCTCTCTCTCTCTCTCTCTCTCTCTCTCTCTTTCTCTGTCTCTCTCTCGCTCTCTCTCTTTTGGCAGCATCAGTACATCCTCACTTCTCTTGACATAACAAGGTCCGGTTCCCAAGCCCCTGCATCAGATGCGGGCAGCCGATAGCCCCAGCGATAAGTGGCTTTTCTCCTTTCTTTTATCTTGCATGGAAGAGCTTTGCCTTGGAGCTCTGCATTCAAAACATTGTGGCAGTCTTTTCTTTTCCATATCATTAAAAGCCCCTAGTGTCTAGAAAGGCTGGCATGATGGCAAAAGGCCTGCTTGTGGCAACAGCACAATAAGAAGTGCTGGAAAGCATCCAGAATCACATCGGTGTAGCTGTAGTTTGCCATCATGTGTAATGCAAGTGTTTGTAATCATCAGGTTTCAGTTCTGTTACTTTAGATTGACAGGAGTGTGTGTTTTATATACTTGAAATAAATTAGACAACATTTCCTTTTGGGGATTGAAGTCAATTGTATGACCCTTTTATGTAGAAAATTGAAATCATTATCCTAATATAAAATCAATACAAGTCTATAAAATGACCTCAGTAATATAGTAAAGCAATCGTGTTTGTGTGTATGTTAAAAAGAAGTCCTAGTATGGCACTATAAAGCTTCTTTTTCATTAGTGAAATACTTGGTTTAATTGTGCCTTTAATTACTGTTTCAAACTCAATCCACTATATCAATTGCGGTGTATTCAATTTTTTAGTCAGTGTAAATGTATCTGTTCAACCCTTAATGTTGTTACCCTGATTTAGTTCTTCATTGGTTGGTGCCAAAAAAGTACAGACAAATACACATCTGATTAAATGTAATTATATCAGATAATTATACATTTAAAAAGATTGCCCACTTAAGTAGCTTCAATGTAATTAGCTACCTTTTGTTCGTAACTTGTAGTGTAACTAACTTGTTTTTCAGAAGGATAGCTTTACTGTGGCTTGCTTTACTTTTTGAGTAGCTTCTCTACCACTTCTTTGTGTGTGTGTGTGTGTGTGTGTGTGTGTGTGTGTGATCTTTTGATACAAAGAGTGGGTACGAGAGCAAGACTTCCTGTAAGGCTTAAAGTAATGCTTATATGTGCCGTAGCTACTATTAATAGCAAAATCTGCAAATTCACTGAACTCTGCTACAGAAAAATGTTGCTACAAACTGCCCTTGTGTGTGTGTGGGGGGGGGTATAAAATATTTATAAGTGTGTATTCTTTTCCTTCCTCCAAACAAAATGGAGATCTCTTTGAATGATCAAAAGTGGATAACAAAGAGTCTTTATAAAAAGAACTGTACAGATTTTCTAAGCATATTTCATGTCCTTCGAAAGGCTTTAATGTGTGAGTAGGAACCTTCCACCTAAAAACGAAAACTCTTTTTGTCACTCTCATGTCTTTCAAAACCCATATGACTTTCTTTTGTCTTTGACACACAGAAGCAGTTATTTATCAAGTGAATGGTGACCACAGCTGTCAAGCAAGGTTGTCAAGGCAAGACTTCTATCGAATACTATCTTACAGAACCTGTCTGTTCCTCACACAAATCACATAATATATCTTCAGAAGACTTTAAATGTAGTGCAGAAGTCATATACAAAGCTTTTCATGTTCCTGCTTTCATGTTCCTTTTAGGAGAATGTGAACATTGTTCTCAAACATCTCATTTTATGTTCCACCTAAGAACGAAACACAGATTTAGAACAACATGAGATTGACTAACTGAATACATTTTTATAGGTAAAGTATACCAAATGTAACACAAATGTATGTTCGGCTCTGCCATACTGCATATTTACTGCAGTTATGACTGTTTAGATCTGCAGGAGTGTATTCTTATCCTGTCTGAAAGAGGCTTCAGATGCTTGAGTGTGAAGATCTCCTGAATATCAAAGTTTTGCAAGACAAAGGAAAGATAAAATACAGGCCGACAGCAGGTGAATGTGGAGCCTCATGCTGTGAGAAACCGAAGTGTGTTTGTTTACGATCCCGCATGATGCTCCGCCTATCTGAGGCAGCAGAAAGGTGTGTGTGTGTGACTTTATATATGAGAGAGAGATTGTTGTGATATTTCTGAGTACAGGCCTTACAGTTTACGATTTTACCACCTGTGCGGTCTGTTAACACAACCCACCCATCTAACCCGCAACCTGTTTGTGAAAAGCCATTTATTGCATTTGGTGATGGAACCAATCAGCGGTTATAGATAATGAGGTTATGGAAGCCACTGTAAATTCACAGATCAATATTTCACCATGAACCATAAACAACTTCCACGGGGAGAGTTTGAGAAGGTCAATGTGTTCTTGGAAAGATAGTGAAAGATGCGTTTCACACACGGATGGAATCCCTCAACGTATGCGGAGATGTTCCGCTCACACTGATATATGTCCCCTCTGAAATGTGTTCATGCTTGATTGGAACAAAATATCTCTGACGTTTACATTGAAGGTCAGGAGCTCCAAACTTTCTGGAGATTTATTTCTTCTGATAATATAAACAAGTGATTAGAAATAACAAGTCACATTGGCTTGTTTGAAAGAGCCTAAAATGCATTTGTCAGTTTAATGTAAACTTCACTGTGGAGAGATGGTATTGAGGTAACAGTTTAGAAATGTGGCTGATTTATAACAGGTGGAGTTGATTAGGACTGTGAGAGCTGATTTACAGTAACATATCCAGAGATGTTCCGCTGCAAGGAAGTAATTTGCCGCAGGTTTTATGGTGTAGTTCAGTGTTTCCTGCAACACTAGTTTGCGGTGTCGGGCAGTCACCGCTGCGTTTACTGTAGCAGAGCAAAAGAAAATATATTTTATATATTTTATGTTATTGTGAGAGTTGAGATATTGCAGTATAAATTAAATATTTTTAATACAATAATTGATACAATATACTGTAGATTTTTCATCTAAAAGTTAATGGATTACTAAATTTGTTTATTAAATATATATATGCTCTCTATATGTATATATAAATATATACTGTATATCATATTTCATTACTCATGACATTGATATTTGATGGAGTATTCAAGTGCTTTTATTCATCAGCTTGTCTCAAATGTTTTGATATAAAGTAGACAGTTGTTAGAATACATTAAGAATATGGAGCTTGCTAAAATTGATAATCTGCTTTTGGATAAATATAATAAGAATATAAAAAAATGTCTTTTAGTTGCAGACTTGGCAAGTCTGAGCTTATTTTGTGACATTGTTGAGATCTGTCCTGAAACAGTAAAGATGAAGTGTGAGAGTTTTAGGTCCTTTACTCTGGGCAAATTTCTGAGACACAGGAGACCTAAAAAAAACATGGCATCCATTTAATCTAAATCCTGTTTAGGAGAAACAATAGCAATATTAAAAAGATATAATCAGCGATTTGGCTTATGGGTCTGATTAGGACCAATTATGAGGGATTTAAATGAGGGAATTATTGGTGTAGGCCTTTAAGTATTTGTGTGTGTGCAAACATCTAAAAGAGCCATTAAATGACGGCACAACAAGCAGCTTTAAGAAGGCACTTGATGTGGGCTATAAGTGCTTCTCTGTGAGGAAATAACCATGTCAGTGGTTTGTCTAGTTAAAGGACGGACAGTCGGTGCTGGGGAGGGCAGCTCCTCTAGATAAGAGGACAAGACCTCATACTGAGCAATCAGGGGAAATGGACCAATACCTGACAGTTCTTTCTCACTTACACATGTGTGAGTGCTTTCTGCTGTTCTCGCTAAGATACATGTTAGTCTATAAAAAAGGCAGGTTTATAGAGTTCAGATCAAGCACAATGACTTGGCTGTTTTGGAAACTGTTGTGCTCTCGATTCTGTGGAGTTTGGGGTTGTGTTTTAGTTTGGTTGAAATATTTTAGAAACACTGTGAGAAATGATTTTTCTCTCTGGTAAACAAGAACTAAACATCTTCATAACAAACAAAGGATGGGTCAAACAAACGTTGATCATATGTCACCAAAATTAAAAGAAAAAATAAGAAAAATAAAAGTAATCACATTAGGTTTTTTTGCATTGTGAAACACTAACTCAGACATTTGTTTTGTAAAATATGCTATAAACTAATTGCTGTAGGGTTTTAAAAATTGGTTTTGTCTTAAATTTGTCAACTTTTAAGCATAAATCTCAGTATTATTTTAAATTTCTTTTTCCATCAACAGCCATTTTTTGCAGTGAGAAGCAAATACACACAGGACTGTGACATCACACACATCAGCACAGTCACACACATTTTACAGTCTCTGTAGGTCACACTGACTTTCAAACTGATTCACTAATGCTATCTTTTGCCTTTCCACTCCTCTCTCTCTCTTTCCATTTCTCTCCTTTTAAAGCTGCATTCTCATAAAACACACAATATATAGAGAAAATCGAATGTGAAGCATGAAAAATTCTTTTACAGGGCCAGTGTAGTTCAAAGCCTGGATTAAGGGTGCAATTTCATATGAAGTTTATGATTTACTTGACAAGTTAACTGGAATCAACTGAGTGACTGAATTTGCCAGCGGTTTATGTGACCATAATCAACATTCATTTATACTTGTCATTTCTGACCTTCTCTAAGACACAGTTGTTTTAAAGGGGTCTATTTTAGGCCCTGGTCAAGTCTTTCTACCAAACATCCTCATTAAAGTATTACAGAGAGAGTTAGTGCTTGTGTGTTCGAATTTTTCTTATCTTCTGTTTTGCCGTTCTTGTTCTCTCTTGTCTCCCTCTCTCTCTTTCTCTCTCTCTACATAATCGTGACCTAGATAGAAAACGTGCATTGTGGCTTTTCATTACAGCTTATTCTGTTGCAATGCCTGTGATTTTCTGGCTAACAGATTTTCCCTTTGTGTGTTAAACATATTTCTGTAGTGCTGTATGGTCTGAATGAAGCAAAATAAATCGTATAATTTTTAAGAACTGGTTGTGTCACTCATTCTGACAGGGCGGGGCTTCATTGAGCTGATTCTGAAACTCTTGGTTGCAGGTTCTGGCAGGGTGAATACACGGTGGCCGTGAGCATCAATGACTATCTGGATGTTTACTGTCCGTACTACGAGAGCCCTCAGCCTCACAGTCGCATGGAGCGCTACATCCTCTTCATGGTGAACCATGATGGTTACCTCACCTGTGAGCACCGCATGAGGGGCTTCAAAAGATGGGAGTGCAACCGGCCCCAGAGCCCTGACGGGCCCCTACGATTTTCTGAGAAGTTCCAACTCTTCACACCCTTCTCTCTTGGTTTTGAGTTTCGACCCGGACATGAATACTACTACATATGTAAGTGGCACTTACAGTACACAGTAAACTGTAAGTGAAACATACAGCCAATAATATAATATTAACATAACTTTTATAATCACGTTATTTATCAAATGCAAGTCAAATTAAAGTAAGTTCATGCATTTGTAAATATTTCTCACATTACTTTAAAAATTGAATAATGGTTAAGTTACAGGCATATTTTTTATAGTGTTTATTTGTTTCAGCTACTGCTAGCTGTTGTTTGTTTATTATTTGTATTCACCTTCTTTTGGGGTCATTTGTCATCAAATCCTTGGTAAACACTGCAGGTGTAATGAGGCTTTCAGGCACAGAGCTGCATGTGTAATTAAATGAGCCAAAGGGTCACTGAAACTGGCTTAGGAACAATCAATATTTCAAGTGATTTAATTTCTTCATTTCGATTCGGATGTGACTCAAAATGTTGATGTCGCAGTGGATGAGTTTTTGTAATTAGTCTGTCTGTTTTGACCAGTTTGATCCGTTCATGAGTTGACCTGTTGTGATGATAGACAGGCATTATCCCATTGCCAGGATAATCAGCTACTCACAGTTACAGTGACATAAAGGCACTGCCTCCTCTCCTGTGGCTCCTGCTATCCCCTTACATTATTATTTTTTTAATGACCCCTGTTACACTTATTTTACACTTACGAAGCTCAATGACATTACAGTTATCTCTTGGAAAGCAAAAGAGACACTGCATTCCTGTTAAATTTTGCCTGCGCTGTGGTTTGCTCATTGTTTTATGTTATTTTTCATGCCGTTTGTTTTGTTTTCTTTCTACACTGGCAGTTATTTTCTCATCCACATATTTTCAAGGAGGCTCTGGCTTCATTGCCTGTCCGGACAGAACGTCCCTGAGCAACAGCACATATGGAAAAACACAGGCAGATTAAGTGAGGAACTCAAATGGAGAAACAGAGGTTTTAATCTTAATAGCTTAAGAGTTTTATAAATGAGAAACATCCAACAGCTCATTCCCATTAACCTCGAAAAGCTTTAAACAGTTTGGTTCAAACAGGAAACTCGTCCTTTAATTATTTTTTTACTGTCCTCTGCTGAAGACAGTCTGGTGTAGCTAGACAAACTTTGTTACAGATGATTTATTTTAGTTTCCTGTCTGTTTTGCTAGGATAACGTGGAGCAGGCGAATCAATAATTTATATACTGATTACAATTCCTGACATGGGATGCTTTAGTGTGGGCAGATGTGGAAGGGCTGGAAGCCACCTGTGTAACAGTGTGAAGCCTGGTGACTTTGAGCTTCTGCTGGCTTTGTGTCACCGTCCATCAGGAGTCATCCCCCCATCCGCCCGCCAGCCAGACGAGCCTTTTCTCTCCCATGGAGATCCTACATGCTTCTCATTTGACTGTCGATTATTCCCTGATTGACAGCTCAGACTGAAAGAGAGAAAGGCTTGCATGGGGGGGGTGTTCTGAGTCAACATCCTTTACACACCAACCCCCTATAAATCAGCAGGGCGTAGAGCTGCTTATCATACACGCTGCAGTGTTGTTTCTTCACACGAGACTGAGGGAAACATGCCACAAAGAGCAGGAAGAAGAGTTCAAACTTGCCCTTCAGCTCTGCTGTTTATGCCCTATCCCCACCCAAACCAATTTTTAATGCACCCGCCTTCCAACTCCCTGCCAGACACTGCATTGTAAAGGCTTTTGAGACTGAGGGGCAGGGCTGAAAAAAGCCTTCGGACAGCCCCGCCTCCCCCGGCCACTCCTGTAGAGGATTGTTTGGATACCGGAGGCTCTGTGGCGGTCACGGGCCCTTGGGGATTGATGCTTTGAGGCAGGGTCGGGAGGGTCGCTGATGAGAGATAGATCTGGGAGGTTATCAGGGGGAAGTGGGGGCTGATCTTGATTGTCTGCTGGTAAAAGAACACATCCATCAGATCTAGTCAGTCTTAACCCCAGACTTCCATCTCTCCGCCCGTATTGATCGCCGTGATGACATCTTGACAGGCGTCTTCTACACAGCTGCTGGCTGGTTGAGGTTGGGTGCTCTCCAATGAACCCAAGATCCGGTGTAGTGGACATGCCACAGGAATACACAATGAACAGGGCAGGGCGACGGGGGAAGGGTGAATGGGCCTGAAGATGACAAACTGTAGACAACTCAGGCTGCACTACATATTGCAACAGCTTGATCAGGACATTAAAAATAAGCTGAAGTGCAGGGCGATCAAACGCGTTCCTTTGACTTTCCTTTGTGGACGTTTGAAGTTCAAATCATATTTCACTTTACCTTTCATTGTCCTCAGGACCTTATAAGGAAATAATCAAGAGGTGTGTTGGGTCTGGAGAGCAGAGATGAATGAAGTCTTCTGTCAGAACAGCTATGTCTGGAGAGCGAAGATGAACTGTGCTGGAGATGTACTGGTGGTAGCTGATATGAAGGCTGATGTTTCTGAGCTGGCTGACTCAATAGTGATTCTGTGCTCTCAGGTCACAGACTGTTCTGTGGGATAATTTGCTATGGGGAAACCGTGTGTGACAGGCTATTGTAAGTGACGACACCAAGCTGGAGAAGGTCAGAGCAATCTCCTCTGAATGGAAAAAATATGAGACTTTGTTCTTGATTTGGTTGTCGAGGGGTCAAACCAACTCTCAGGCTAGAGAGACTTTCAGTGTCATCTTAGAACAGCAGCAGAATCTTAAACAGATTGATGAGCCACATATTTATTCAGTGTTTGAATGTTTCTGTTTGCCATAAGCACATTTGGCTGATTGAAGTCAACTTCCTGCATTGTGTAGAACTCATTATTTCTTTCTCAATTTCCCCTCTTCCTTGTCAACAGCTTCTCCTCATCCCAACCACGCTGGCAAACCCTGTTTAAAGTTGAAGGTGTATGTTAAACCTGCAAGTAAGTAACGCTCTATGTATCTTGCCCTTTCTCACCATGCAAGTACAGTAATATCCCACGCCAGCCGGCTGTTGAACATAACATGCAAATAAGCAGTGTTAGTCACATCTTCCAGGAACATTTTGTTAATGAGATGTCATATTTTTTATCAAGCTGTAAAATGTGTCCAAATGAGATTTGAAACCATCACAATAACAGCTGAGGTCTAATGGGAGCGATTACAATTGTTGTGAATTATTTGTCCCCAGGAATTTATTGCTTATCACAGAAAATTAAACAATAACAGTTGGCAAATGCGAGTCCTGTTTTAAATTGGTTAAAATATTAGCATTAAAACCCTTTAAAAAGCAACATATTAATCAGCCAAAGATAGTTTGCTGGTCTTCAGATGGTACTCCTACACCCCTTCAACACCAGCAAACTTATCTGTCACAGTGTCAACACTCACGTCGCCTCAAACTGCCAGCTCTCATTGAAAATGCACGCCTTCTGATTTCTTTGTCATTGCAAATTGTTATATGTGTGAATACGCTTGACAAAGCCGCACTCTTGAAAAATAATCACCATCTTCTTCTAAATGGAAATCCAGTGTTTTTTTATTCATTGGCACAAATATGTCAAGTTCATGTAATCTATGAAAATTGTTGCAAGCGGCAAAAAAATGAGGCAGATCCTTCGTCTCAGTAATTAAAGTCTAATTAGGTCAGTGCTGTGGGCCTCTGCTGCTTTGGGTAAAGGTATGTGTTTCTAGCACTTTCTCCCTGTGTGCTGTCTCTCTGTGTTTGTGTGTTTCAGATGGTTCGGGTTATGAATCTCCAGAGCCCTTTTTGACTGATCGGAGCTACCGCTGTAGGGCAGACGGCCCGTGTCTAGCCACGCTGCTGCTTCTGCTGCTGGCCTTACTGCTGGCCCGTGTTTAAAAGCTCCACAGCGGCCCAGATTGCCTACCGCTCTCCCTTCGTCCACACTCCCTCAGGGAAGCCCTCTTATACAGCCCCCCGGCCCACGGGCTAATGCGCAATCTGAGTCACGCATCCTCTTTACTGATTGAGCCCAGAGTTCCTCACGGCTGATCTGAGAACAGAGACATTTGGCCTACTCTGGGACTTATGACGCTTATGGGACAAATTAGCAGCTGATGTAAAGCAGTAGCGAGACTTGAACACCTGGAGTTTGTTGTGGAATGTGACCTTTTATATATGCTGTCATATAATCAAGGCTGAACATTGCATTTTTTTCACAGCATTGGGCATCGCGGTTTCAATCAGCAGTTTACAAATGATTTCAAACACTGATTAGCTATAATCCCTCCACATCATCTTTAAATTTACATCATAATCAAGTCCCTATCCACCCAGAGTTTTTTCCCATAACAACAAATGACACCAAAGGACTCTCTTCAGAGTTTAGTTTTTGCATTTGAAGGGAGAAAAACCCATGTGTTGTGGTAGCCAGCAGTTAGTGAATTTGTAGTAGAAATTCACGTGCATGTGAAACACTGTGAAACCGATCTTCTTACAATAGTGAAGATATATTTTTATTAGCAACAAAATAAAAATAGACTCCCAGACCTTCTAGACGCTTCTGAAGCGTAAAAGCTCAGCTGATGCGTTGAGGATCAGACAGACAGATGTCTGTGCTCACTGCTGGCCCTCACCTCAGAACTGTGTATCAGTGCAGTGGAGTCAGCTAGAGGAACAAGGACTCAGAATCTCCTAGATTATAATAAACTTGCTTTGGTGCAGAACCCAAATGCCGCTTAACAAGACTTTGCATTGTGTTTTTTTTTTCAGCTCTGTGGAATGAACAAGCAACGAAACAAAAACGATTGTTTCAAAAATGATCTCTGAAGATCAGGGATTAGCCTCTTTAAATCACCAGTATAAGATGACAGCACTGCAGGCCTGGACAAAAAGGAAATGGATTTTTTGTATTCTATTTCATGTTATTTTTGTAGCATTTAAAAGCAACATTAATTATTCATGTGATATGGGGAATGGTGGAATGGCGTCTTGAGTGACGATCCAGCGTGTGAGTCAGCAGTCGGACGCATCCAGATGGGCCCACTCGTTCACTTACTGTTGTTATTGTGATCTTGTCAAACTGTATTCAGTATTTAAAGAGACAGAAAGCATTTATTCCATCTGATTTGATTGTGTCCTTTTTCATGTGACGTTTTGTACAGACAACATGTTTTGTCAAACTGAAGAAACATGCAAAATTAAAAACAAAAATAAAGCGTTTTTGTCTAAAAGATGCAAAGATAGCAAAATGTTGCTGTGAGAAAAGATGGAAAATGAGATTTATTGCCTGAAGTGACATTTTGGCATTTAGAGTTTAATGGGAAGTGGTTTGTGTGTGTTTTAACAATAGCAGATGTTGTGGACGTGAGTCATATGAACCTATAATAAACATTGTATAATGTGATGGTCTTTTCTGACATATAGGATACAATGAAGCCAAAGCACCCTGGGGTAAAAAGCCCTTTTGAATTATTTCTCACAAAATGGCAACAAAAACCACCACAACACTTGCCTAAACACTGCTTATTACTTTGCATTGTAAAACTTTATCCATGAGGACATCATGTGCAAATTGTCTGGAGAGAATTTAAGCTGATCTAACACAAAACAGGTTTAAAATGTTCAATGCACAATTATGTAGGTCATGAGAATTCATGAACATACTGCATATTTTAAAACATGTCTTTTCCCAAAGTGATTAAATCAACAGTTTTTCAATAAGTGCTGAGTAAAACCATAGTATTTTAGATTTAAAAAGCTAAAGACCAAAGCCAAAAACTAAAAACACTTGTTTTTAACTGTTAACTTGGAAGACAACATGCAAACACTTAAATTGTTTTTCATAGTAAGAGAATGAATTTGTGGATGTTATGTTTGCACATAACATGTTTGCAGTTTCAATTGAGATGTGCATGTGACTGTTTATACTAACAGTATAGTTCCAAGATGTTTACCACACGCTTCATGCAAAGTAATACAATTCTTATAAACACTAAGTGAAGTTGTCAAAGATGTGCAAAAGTGATGAAAAAAAACAGAAGATTGTTTTTCCATTATCAGAAGCATAATTTTAATAATAATGTACCCAATCATGTCTTGATATATCAGAGAGTTTACATATGGTCACATTTGCTACTATATAACATCTGTGCTATAGCCCAATAGTTGATGTGATTTGTAATAAAACCAAAATTATTTTATCGTGTTGCTGTATCGGTATTCACTAGAAAGAAATTATATTTTTTATATCGCTCTACTCAGATAAAAGACAAAAGCTAGGTCATACCTTCATACACAATTTGGATTACGTCCAAGGTTCTGAATTTTAAAAGAAAAAGAATATCCACAAAAAAATGTTGTTTTCAGTTCACCTGTTACTATTAAACAGACAAAGCGTCTATGTAGCTTATGTATGCACAGGCATTTTTAAACATGATGGCCTTTGACGTGCTCGGATGCAAGATGACTGAAAGGTATAATGGTCACCGTACCGGCCTTGACATTTAACCAGGGCTCTACTTATTTCAGCTTTGGACTTGGCCTGGATGCTCTTTCAGCTCTTAGGTGAGGGATCCGTGGCCTGGCTGAGCTCAGAAAACTGAATGTCCTATCTGAATATTTTATGCAATGTAGACTATGATAAAAAATACATGGGCTAGAAAAGCATCAGCGCAAGATCTGCAGGCTTGAAGACGGGAGCTGCGGGTGCAAAACAAACACGAAGCGGTTTAAAGGCTGTAGAAAAGAAACACGAATATAAATATGATATTTATGAAAAATATGTATAATGACAGAAAAATCTTTTAGCATGATTCTTTGTCACACTTTGTGCCTTATTTTGTAATTATTATTAATAACAAACAACTAGAGATGGATTTATTTAATAATGTATCGTTTAACAATATAACGTGTGCAAATGAGCCTTTTTGCTCCATTAATATGTAGAAGTTTGCTGCCCCCTTGCGAATGTTTTTTTAGTTCATTTTGTCTGTCACTTGCTCTTCTCTACTGGTATTGTGGCAAGGGTCATTTTTTCCACACGTAATCCAAATGCATTCATAACGTTTATCTATTAGTATTTTAAATACTATACTCAGCTTCTGTCTAACCTACACCTGTGTTTCTGTTGAAAATACCTTGGCCTCCCACAGTTTGCTCCCTGAGGTAATCTCAAGATAAAGCACAAACACACGTCTCAGAGCTCCTGAGCAGTCAAGGTGTGTTGTCTGTCTGAGACATGAATCGTTTGAAGGGGAAAGAACGGAACATATCAAGAATAAAACATCTACAGGGCGCTCCCTTCAAAGACCTTTGTGAAACGAAATGGTTTGTGGATGAGCAGAAAATTCTTGCCAAAGATTACAGAAGATCGATGTTTTTGATCAACAAAGAAATACAAGAGGTTCAAAAGACATTAACGGACATAAAATTGACAAGTGGATATTGTCATCAAGCCTATGCTGCTCATCTGAGATCAGTAAGTATTGCATTTTCAACTTTCAAAGAATCCAAAGAAGCGAGAAAACTTAGTGGTATTGACTTGAATGTTGAAAGCAGAGACTCATTCATGTCAGGACTCATGTTTGGCCAGAGGCATGACAGCTTGAAACATTGTTTGTCTGATGAAGCCACTTGTGAAATCGATCTGTCACAGACTGACCAACATACACTGACTTTGGGGACAGATGAATGTAAGAATCTGAGTTCCAATGGTATACAGTTGGAGAGGTCTAACAACTGCATTTCACCATATAGAGATTCTAAAACCAGCTTGAAGCAAAACAATATTGAATTATCCTCATGTGAATTCAATGAAAAATATCAGCTTGCAAATGCCCAGAAGACTTTAGAAGGATCACCCAGGAGTTCTTCATACAACAACAAGACAGATCTGAAGAACAATTCCTTGTCTCCTATACAATTCACCTCTCAAAGAGGAGCAACACAAGCCCATCAAAAATCTGATCTTTGTAAACAACCCACAGCAGTGATTACAAAGCCCTTGAGTGAACAGGATGGTCTGTGGCCAAGCCAAAGCAGTAAGATGTTGTCAAGATACTTCCAAGATGTCTTTCAAGATAAAGACACCATAAACAATGCCAGAAGCCCCATATCAAAGATGGCCATTAAGCGTGGTTTAGATCTACTCATCAAAAGATATAATTACCCTCAAAACACTGACATTTTGAACAACGGGAAACAGAGTGTTTTGCAAGACAAGGTGTCTAACTTTGTATCAGAGCTTTCTGAGTTCAAATGCAAGGTTTAACATCCAAGAGTTTTATTTTCCTGTTTGGATTGTAAAAAATGATGTTTACTTTCTAGGTAAATATAAAGTTGCTATCAGTTTCACCAAGTTCATCAAGTTTCAGATGCCATTTCATAATGATGGTTATGCTAATGATAATCAACCCAATTATTAACATGTTATATTGCATCCTTTGTTACGTGGGATTTTTATTAATTTATTAAAAATGTATTAGAAAAATCCACACTGTTCAGACTCACCCTCTGGGAGATTTAATTACCTTTCTATTATATTTCATTTGGTTGGCAAATACATTACAGGCATGGCTGAGTAATGTCCTACATTTAGTTCCTCAATACAATTTTGGTCTGTCCTGGCACACAGAAGAAACACAGACATCATTAGGAAGGTTTATTGAAAAGCATTGTACTGCAAGTATTGCTCTTAAGTTCAAATTCACAATGCAGCAAAGTTCTTAGCAACTGTTTTACCCTAAAATATTTAAAGGATCAATACACTCAATACTGTGGTAAGTAGCCTAATTAGAAAATACAAAATGCAGATGCTGACTCTGTAACCACCTGAGGAAATAACCACTTGTCACTTTTTTAAATGCATCTGTGTAAGATGTTGTAGCAATAATAAAGCAAATTAACAACATTTATGTAATAACAGGAACTTACAAGTAAAACACGGAACTTGCAAGTAAAATACTTACAAATCAGTTCTCTGGTAGGGAGACACATCAGCATTTTTTTTGTTGACATTCAGGTTGTGCTGATCTAAACGTTTACGTCATTCAATTACAAGGTCATGGATTTGTGGCCTGGCCTGAACAAAATCAGCATTTCTTGTGGCCATTATGGGACACTGTCCCAACCAGGCTGTAGTTTGTCACTAAAAATGTAGTTTCCAATAAACTATTAATTACTATTTCAATAAACTATATTAACCTGTACAAAAGAGCTAAAATACAAGCAACAACAAAGAATGCTTTATTGTGTTTGTGGTCTTCCTTAATCATTGTCTTCATAAAACCTAAGATGTAAAAGGTTTTGTATGCGTGTATGAGGGTTGATCTAACAACAAAATAACAAGTGCCAGGAGACTGTGTTGACATGCCTGTGTCACATCTCACACTCAGAACAGCCTCTAATGAAAGCCAGTGGGGTTTCATTGTAGCTTAACAACCCTTGTGTTTATTTCTGCAAATCTGTCAGGGGTCTGTCGATTACTGCTCTCCTGATGAACTTTAACAAACTCTGAATGATTATTTTTTCGGTTTTGCAATTAATTAAAGCTTTACACAGTTTATCTTTTTACTAACAGCCAGTAGGAATACATTTAAAAGCAAATGTTGCTTTTTTGTACCACATGTAAAAATCCATTTTCAGGTAAATTTTATAGACTTTGTATGAAATGAAAGTTGAGCCTTTGCCAGATTGACTGAACAATCATTTTAATGACTATATCAACTCTGATATCTGTAGGTTATCAAATTTGCAAGTACTATTGAGAAACACTGTATAACAGCAGGAGCTCAAGGTCTCATCACAATGTGTGTCAGAAGCTCCAGTGGTGATGAATACTTGACTCCTTGCAGAGAACACAGATTAATGAAGACAAGAGCCACACCTGACAATGAATCACCTGGAGAAACCAGCTATAATTAGCTCCTTATATAAATATTCATATTTTGTCTAAA
Source organism: Yasuhikotakia modesta (assembly GCA_036877545.1). Lineage (NCBI taxonomy): Eukaryota > Metazoa > Chordata > Actinopteri > Cypriniformes > Botiidae > Yasuhikotakia > Yasuhikotakia modesta. Next base: position 169,880 of record JBAJNP010000037.1, read on the forward strand.
TTATGTACTTGATGAAACTACCAAAAACTGTGAGCCAAAGATGTTCAAAACAAATTGAAATTTAAAAACACTTTTTGTTTAACACATTTACTTACCCATACATACATACAACATATTCAACATACAGAGTAAATGTGGAAATGTGATGACAGACAATGCTTGAGGATAGCAAAATCTCCAAATCACAGTTAAAAAATTTTAGTTTAAAGTAAAATAAGTGGTTTACATGAAATCTATGTTTGTGCCAGTTAATGTGTGATGTAACATGTCTTCTTTTTAGAATATACTGTACTCTGTCTTGCATCCTGATTTAAAGCCCACTATCAACATAACATACCTCTCTCCTCATTTAATAATCACCCAGCATTAAACATGAACAATGACCTCCTGAATTATTAATATTAATAAACCTCTACTTGAACATGCACAGTGAAGGTTACAAATCCCAGATGTGTCTCAGCATCTTTAAGAAACAAAGAGCAGAAACAGACATAAAGGTCATCTTCATACTGTGCATACATAATGACCAGAGAACTACACTCAAAACAAAAGGACACAATGTTAAGTCTTTTTATAGCCAAGTTCTCTCAAGTCCTTGTTCCTTCTGAAGGATGCTACCATTATTAGATGACAGCAATATGCGGTGCTCTCCATGGTTTGCTGGTTTCCCTGTTCCAGAACAGGGCTGGCTGCACACAGGAGGGGAATGAAATGGCTAACTTAGATCTGCAAGTCAACTTAGCTCAGTAAGTCTGGTTGAAGGCCAATCCTCTGAAGAACATCTTCAGGCATACAAAACACAGGGTTTACTGGTTTGATCTGCTCATCTCCCAGCAAAGACAGCCCAGCCACACCAAACAGCGTGTGGAACGGATCCACCTGGAAGTAGGATGAACAGAAATAAATGTATCTGGCAATGAACTGCTGAGACTGATAAAATCAGTTTGAAGAATATCGAGTACTACATAACACAACTTTTCTGTTCGGCTTGTGCAACTTCTAATGTAAGCTTACCATGTCCCCAGGCCTATCTGCAAACCCTCCAGTCTCTTCATCCTGGCAGGCAAGAATAAAATTGCGCAGTTTCGTTTTGTCAATCCAGTGGATTCTGCCAATGATCTTCAAAGATGCAAGAACCCACCAGGAATAGCAAACATCAGGCAGCTGAAACCAGAAAAGAACAAATCAGAAACCTGCTATGACCTGCTGGTGTTTGTTACTATTGATTCTGAGAGCCCCACCAGGAATAATTAAAACTGAGGGTGCAGTTTTTATGTTTCAATTTGGATATATTTGATTGTGATTTGTGAGTTGTGATTCTTCTTATTTAACAAAAACAACCTTGATTTACAGAGCAGCTCACCTTCTCTGGTCTCCCATTCAGGCCTCCTGAAGGCAGCTGTCTTTCACAGAGCCACCAGCCCAACAGATCTGCATTAACCTGATGCAGCTGTCCAGTGATGGACAAGAAGCCAGTGCAGCAGTAAATCTGGATCACAAATACAAAGATCAGAGACAGGCTGAGAACAACATGTAAAAGTATAACTAATACACCACTAATACACTATACAATACATATAATGTGATACATATGTACAAGAGCATAACAAATACAGTAAAGTCATATGCAGGTGTATATTAATGTCAACATTCAAATACTTTACCTGTCCTGCATGTGACTCTGAACCAGGCCTACAACCAAAACCACCATCAAAGTTCATGCAGGAGAGCACAAACTCAACTGACTTGTCTATGTTAACTGCATCCAACTTTCCCTGCAAAAAACATGTCACATTATTTGCACCTTGCAGAAGTAATCATGACAAAACAATTAGATGTAATATTTAAAGAAAAACACACACCAGTAGTGCCAATGTTGCAACTGCACAAAAGGAAAACCGTGTATCTATTTCCCCTGTTGAATACATAACAAGCATTCATATAGGTTTATAAAATCTAGTGATTGTTCCAGTAATGACTAAAGTAATAGGTTACATCGATTATGAGGTGTATAAATGTACCCCATTTATCCCCTGCGAATGAGCCGTCCTCCTGCTGCAATCCTTTAACATAATCCACCACTTTGCCCACATCAATGACATTAATGCTATCATACAAGCACAGGATCTAAGGGGGAGGTCAAGAAGATTTTATTTGCACCTTCTTTGTCATTTTGCAATATTTATTAAGTAACTATTATGGTAGTTTATGTGCATTCTAGCCCGAGTAGATTTGCTCTGACCTGCACAGCACTGAGGGTGTAGAGAAGATGAGGGTCGTGGCCAATACTGGCACTGATACCTCCGCAGTCATGCTGACAGGACTTGATAAAGTTTATGATTTCCTCGCGGTTCATTCGAGGAAGTTGATCCATAAGATCCATCACTGTCAGACCCCAGTAGATGCCGCTCATTCTCAAGTATTCTGATAGCGTATACTCCTTTCAGCGCGAATACAAAATATACACAGTATGTGAATTTAAACGAACAGAATATGAAACATGCTTCCAACTCATTTTTTTGTTGTAGGAATACCAAACACATTTTTAGCAAGTCTGGGAACTTACATAATCGTCCTTTTTGGAGCCATAAGCTGCGATATAGTCTGCATGCTTGTCTAAAAGGACAGTGCTTGGAGCATCAGGTTTAATAATCACGTCTTTGACTTGAGTCCCCTGCGAGACAATAAATGACCTGTCAATTAATATAAATGCTGCGGTCGGACACATTTCGTAGTAGCTGTAAACAATAAAAGGGTATTTAAAAAATTACAGAAAAAACAACAGTGATTTGATTGTTAATTTAAGTTGTTTTGACCCAGACCTCTTTAGCTGAATGGGTAAGAGGAACCACAAGCGTGTTTATGTTACGTTTATGTACGTATGTACGTGTTGCCTGCTTTAAAATCGCAATCCATCGGTTATTGTAACGTGCTAGCCAAACGCATTAGCACAAACAGTAATTAAACATATAGAAATTAGATATTATTTACCATCCTGTCGACGAAACGATGAAGTGGACTACAAGCTGCCTCTCAGCTGTCACACGCATATGACGTCATTTCTACTGGTGCCCAGATAGGACAAAATATATTGCAAGAGGAAACGCTACAGTGTAGATGTTTACATGTATTTTTGATATATTCACTGTTGCAATTCAATTAAAGACATAAAGCATTTTATTTTGAGCACAGAACCTGTTAGAAAACAGTAATGAAAAGCTGTGAAACTAATGTTACATTATTCAGTTTAACATTTCATCAACATTTATTGTTAAGTGCCACAAACGCAAACATTGCAAGGCATGCGGCAACACTCCTGAGTTCCATCAACCAATAAACATTATCAAGTACAAAGGTCTCTAAATATAATTATAAGCGTCTGGCATGAATGTCCTTATTTGTTCTTTTTTGTTCACTGTTTGTACTTTCCAAGGTGCTCTCTTGAGATAATAAGCCTTTGGATCTGAGCAGTTCCTTCATAAATCTGTGGAAAGCAAAAAACAAGGTGGTCAAACTTTGCCATCTTTACCAATTAAATAAAATTAAAAGATTGCAGGATCTACAACCCTGACCTGATAAATCTTGGCATCTCTCATTAGCTTCTCCACAGGATATTCACTGTTAAAACCGTTTCCACCGAAGATCTGGACAGCGTCAGCGGCACACTGGTTTGCAATGTCTCCAGCAAAGGCCTTGGCAATCGAAGCAAAGTAGGTGTTCCTGCGGCCCAAATCCACTTCCCAGGCTGATCTCTGATAGGCCATCCTAGCAAGCTCCACCTTCATGGCCATTTCAGCAAGCAGGAATGACACTGCTTGGTGCTGGGAGTCAGAAGACAAAACATTGATTTATTTTATAAATGCCATATAAATGTATATTCAAAGGTTTAGCTTGTCAAACATGTCTACAGAAGTACCTACCTCTGCAATTAACCTGCCAAAAGTTTTCCTCTCCAAAGCATACTTAGTGGCCTCATCCAGCGCTCTCTGAGCAAGTCCTGTAGCACCTGCTGCCACCTAAAAAGCAGAAATACTTATTTAATTTGATGGAAAGTGTTATTTATCTGTTATTGTATGGGCCTTATTTGAAATGGAAGAAACATCAAGACATAGCTGATATGATTGTGATCAGACCTAACCAGCCATTTGCAGAATGGCATATATAATTATTATTGCTAATTAAAATCAAATAAATACTTACTGGTGGCCTGGTCTTGTCAAATGCACCCATGGCGATCTTAAAGCCAGCTCCTTCTCCAATCAAAACATTCTCTTTAGGAACTACTACATCCTCAAATGTGATGCCCCTGGTGTCCGAGCATCTCTGGCCCATGTTCATTTCCTGTGGCCAAGATGTATGCAAGCGATAAGCAAACTCAGAGTGGTTATTCACAGTGTTATATAATAACATATTGTATTAGCAGTAACATATTGTTATCATAAAAGTGTACTTACCTTTCTGCCTGGTTGAACTCCTGGGGTATCAGCTTCTACAATAAAGCCTGTAAAAGCTTTGCTAGCAGGACTTTTAGGGTCAGAGTCTGTACGAGCCAACAGGAAGTACCTTTATATGGGTTTATAAAAGGGTTTATAATTAGCCAAAAACACAGTTACAATTACAAATTATTGAGCTGGTTTTGAAGTGTATTACATACCAGTTTGCTTTACCCCCATTTGTGATCCACATTTTCTGACCATTGATCACATAATCATCTCCTTTCTTAACAGCCCGGGTCTTTATTCCAGCCACATCAGAGCCTGCCCCTGGCTCTGTCACACAGTATGCCTGTCAACAACACACAAACATGTTTTATTATTATCAACAAGTAAAATTGTACTAATTACTTGGTAAAACTTACTTGCAATAAAGACTTTAGAGAATTGTACACTTACACACATTAGTGGTTCCTCTGTCATTCTGCCCAAATATTTCTTCTTCTGGGCATCATTACCAGCAATAATGACTGGCATTTGCTGCATTAGAAAAACAATTCAAATGCAATTTATGCAAAACAGGGTTTGGCATTTTATAACCACAATTAAAATCACAAGGAAAAAGGTTTACAGTACAAAATAAACATGGTAATAAACATGGTCCAATAAAGACATTGTAAGCTCACATGTCTAAATGTTAAACAAAACATAAAATCACATTCCAGTAAGATCAGAAAGCTTAGACATACTCCAAGAGAGTTTGCCTCAATAGCTGTCTGTACTCCAGTGCAGCCGTAGGCCAGCTCCTCTGTGATGAGGCATGCATCAAATATGCCCAGACCCATTCCACCTGTAGTGGTATTGATCCAACATCCAGCATGAATTAGGTTGCCAGTGCTTAGGATGCTCAAACAGGATTAGATGATAAAGTACCTACCACAATCCTCTGGAATATGCCCATTCATTAGACCCAGCTCCCATGCTCTTTTAATCAGAGGAAATGGATACTGCCAAGAAATCGCCAGAAAAACAGACCATATGCTTTAATACATGTAACACACCATAATATAAAAGCCTAAATAAAAGGATATAAAAGGATAATTAGCTATAGGCTATATGAATAATAATATAAACAACATACTTCACCACTTTTATCATATTCTGGGGCAGCAGGGATAATCTCCTCCCTCGCAAACTTTCTAGACAACTCCTGAAACTCTTTCTGCTGGTCAGTTAATTCTGTAGAAATTTAAAGAGTGTTTTTAATAGGCCTTTTTGAAAACACAGTATGAATAGATGTAAGATTATACAGAGAATGACTCTACATACCAAAGCTGAATCCTCCATGAGCTGCACTGGAGGTTGCAGCAGCAACTCTGGCACTAGCCTGAGCACCAGTGCTCTGAAACCTGAGGCAAGCCTGAACGCCTGCCCTCAAAACCTGCCAGACAATTATTAGGTACACATCACACATTATGTAACACAATAATAAGTAAATTAATACTGGCAGTTAGCGAGGAGGAAATGACCCGTTAGAAATATTCGTCATTAGAAATATTCATATTTTTCTAGATGCAGTACTGCAGTTAAGTGTTTATTCCTAGTAAAGGATGACTGTTGTTATTTTTACACAGACAGTAGTGAACCTACAGTGATATAAATTTAGATTTGACATGAGCAGAACAAACATGTCAAAAGCCAGTGAAATAATTTAGCAAACATAAATATTTAGCTGGTATAATTAGCTTGTAAATATTTAGCAATTTATAGTAAACTTGCATGATCCTTTATACAACAACCTTGTCACTAACGTAACTGAGTATATCGGTTTGTTTGGGTAAAGCAGCTACTGTAGTTAACTATGTATCTCACAATCTTCACAGATTACTTTTGACATTGACTGGCGTTAATATGAACAGCAATTAACAACAGAAAGACGCATTTACCTTATTATAAAGCATTGCTGTTTCTTTACGACAACGCGCAGACAGGAAGAATGTCCTGTTGAGACGATCACCCTACAGAACGAACGAAGAACAACCAATCACCCGCCTCTCCTTCGTCACGTGCTCAAGTACCATAACTCTGGTTACTTTTGCCCTACTTTCTGACGTAATGGTAAATGTGAAGTCATAAATAATAATATTAATAATAATAATAAAAAGACCAACTTTCTATGCTTTGTACGATGAAGCCGAGAAAATAATAAATATAATTTACAAATGCACGTGTATAACATAAACAATAATAATAATTGTGATGGTATTTATTTTATTTATTATTGTTTTAATGTAAAATATAAATTGAATTATAAAATAAAATAAACATAAAATATATATTATAATATAGGTGCCCAAAAATAGAATTTTAAATATACATTTAAACGAAATAATTTGAGTGTGTGTGTGTGTGTGTGTGTGTGTGTCCTTCAGACCGGCAGAGAGACTCATAGCTGCCTTGACATACATACGCCAGTTGTTTAGCTCTGATGCCGTCACCGGTGAGAAAGATCTGACTGAATAAAAATGCATAGCTGTATGTAGACTTTTCTCGTATGGTTAACACCGGTAAACAGGGAAATAAAGGGAAAAGATATGTAAGTGCAATGATCGCTGACAGCCGAATTGCTCAGTGTTGATGACACATCTTCAGCTAGCTGTCAGGCTAGCACACTGAAACTTGGAGATGTCTCCTGCCGACAACCCTCACACCCTACTGGGCAGGATCCGGTTTTTAAACACATGCATTGAATGTTTCCGAAAGAGTGAACCTCTACCGGAGTCATTATGTTATTTGCCGAAAGAGGTTTGCTACAAAATCTGTAAAGATTCGTCATCGGGCGCCACTTCCGCGTTGTCATCAACAACAGGTAACTCGGGTGGGAAAAGTGTGGTGTCCGTGTGGGAGAGCCCACATCAAGCGCCAAACAAGAAATTATGCAAGTGTAACATTGAGCCAAAGAAAGGGACGTGCATACGGACATCAGGGGAAGAATACTGCAACAGCCATGGCCTGTGGGTCAAAATAAACAAGGTAATATCGATTTGTATGGGTCTCTGCAGTTTCATATTTGTTATTGGTCACTATTTACTTGCCCTAACATGACACAAGACTTCCTGGTCAATGACGTCATGACATGTGTTGATCTATGGCTCTCAGAATTTTCCACTCTGCAGCTCTATGGTTGTTGTAATGAGATGGCCATTCAATTGAGATTCAGTCAGTTTTGTTTGTCAAACGTTTAGTTTGACTGTCCTGTCATTCACAGGACCAGCTGGAGGAGTATCGCGCTGGTCTGGACATAGAGGAAGGCTGGATTCTGGTGTGTAAACACACAGAGGGTGGAGACAGACTTGTGCCAGTGGAATCTCCTGACACGATTAGCCGACAACAGCAGCTGTTTGGCTATGACCACAAGCCTTGTAGCAGGTTTCTACCTTTGTGATTCCCCACCTAAATCCCCAAAACATGCAAACTCAAGTCACTTCTTTAATTTCCAGATAAGAAGCAAATGCATGTGTTATATTTTTACGCAACATATTTTTGGGCCTTAAAAAGTTAGAAGTTTATCATAAACATCTAGATGAAAAGAAAATCTACACTGCCATTAGATAACTAAAACAAAGTTTTATATAGCAAAGACATATTCTGTCTAGCAACAGTTCAGTTTTGAATTGTTTACTTAGAATAACACAATAGATGGACAATTATGAATGGCTGCACAATTCTAATGTTTTGGATGTGAAGTGACGTAATTTGTTCTGATAAAATGATCTTTATTATTTGGCTTGGGTAGATGGGAGCAGGTGTTGGATGTGAAACACTCTTTACATTTAGGTGCCAAACCCAAGGTGGCAGAGCCAGACCAGGCTGCTGTTCAGAAACTGAGGTAAGAGCTTCATTAGATCCAAAACCAAAATTTCACATTAGCCCTCCAGATTATGAATCATGTCTTTCATAGGTTTAGGGCAGTCCTGCTATGGTAATTATATTCCCCTGTTATAAATAGTATGCATTTAAAGTGAACACTCTGTCTTCCAGGTATACACCTCCAACATGGACATTTGAATGTGATGAGGACCTTGTTCACTACTTCTATGACCACATTGGAAAAGAAGATGAAAATCTTGGCAGTGTGAAACAATGTGTGACCAGCATTGATGTCTCCTCTAGTTCGGTACATAAATGCTGACAACCATGCGATTTCTGGCTAAAATCATACTTCATGCAAGTACACAAACATAAATGTTAAAGCTCTGCCAATGCAAGTATGCAGTCATGTTAAATATACTTAAGGTGGTAACAAACCTAAGTGTTTAGCAATAGACTAAAGTGTTTAGCAATAGACAAATGTATGTGCATTGTTGCAGTATATTTAATACAAATCAGCTTTGGTTGAAGCTAATACATATTAGCTTCAGTGTTACCAGTTAAGAAAACTGTCCACCACAATTTCCAGCAATTTACTGTGTTAATAATTGTGGTTTGACACACTCTGAGTTCAACAACACAGATGCATCTTAGTTTGCAAGCTTCATTTTATGTTTGCTTGTACTTGTGTGTAAAATGTTTCATTTACCTTAAAAAGAGCAGAGAAATTTCAACATATCAGATGTTCTGCACTAGTAAGTGAGTTGATGTTTAAAGGAGGACCAAGCTGGTGGAGCAAGCTGCCTGACAGATGGAGACACTGAGACATACTGGGAGAGTGATGGGATGCAGGGACAGCACTGGATCCGTCTGCACATGAAAAGAGGCACTGTGGTCAAGTAAGAACAACAACCTCCAACAATCTGTTTCTGACTATTGCAATTGTTTTCCTGTTGAATGCAGGATGTCCACATTGTTCTTTCAGTGTTTGTTTATTTTTCCTCCTTTAGCAAACTGATATTAACAGTGGATTCCACAGACGATAACTACATGCCTAAGAGAGTGACTGTGTATGGTGGAGAAGGGGAAAACCTTAAGAAGTACAGTGACGTAACATTAGATGAGTAAGTTCCACACAACAGATATACAGTGGCCCTAAAGTGTATTTGGACACTTAACTATGCTTCTACACTTGCCTATATAATGTATAGCATTAAAAAACATTTTGATCACAGAACTAACCAGTTTTGCAATTATTTTTTTCTCACAGAAATTTGATAGGCGAGATCTGCGTTCTGGAGGATATGACATCACACTTGCCTGTTATCGAGATCAGGATTGAGGAATGCAGAGGTGAAGTTAATTAAAAAATGACATGTTTCAGGTCAAAGAGAGAAAGTTAGGCTCAAGAATAGTTACCTCAGGTCTCCTCAGGTTACTTCAAGTTTTTTTATACTTCTGCTTAACTGTAGATGAGGGAATTGATGTACGGATCAGAGGTCTAAAAATCAAATCTTCTTGTGAGCGTGACCTGGGTTTGAATGCAGAAGTGTTTCAGTCTCCCAACCTAGTGCGCTACCCAAGACTGGAGGGCACGCCCCCTGATGTCCTCTATCGACGTGCACTGGTCATTCAGAGGTAGTACTCTCAATGTGCTTGTGACATATCAAGTAGAATCTTCATCATTGGTTTAGGAAGAAACCATTTGAATGCTTGCATGGTACAGCCATGGTACCTCTGTGTTGTCTTTGTTTCTGTAGGTTCATCACACTTCTGGACAGTCTGTTGCCTCACATGGTTCCTGCATGGGACTACAGCCTTGGAACATTCAACCAGATCAAAGTTAGTATTTATGGTTAGGTTAAGTTTGTCTTGTGGCAGTCAACATATACCCTCACCAGTTTTTGAGTTTTAGTCAGTTAGTTCATTTAGTTCATTTAACAAATCGTTCTAGTGTTCAAGATTTTTTAATGTTACTATTATTGATCTACCTCCTTTACTGTGTTTGAACACAAACAGTAAATCTCACTACACTTGTGTCAGGAGCATGTGGCAAATTTTTTTTTTTTTTTCAAAACCCTCTGCTTTCCCATTAGAGCATAAAGCAGTTCCTATTGTTGTCAAAGCGCCGCTCTGCCCTCATCACCCAGTGCCTGAAGGACTCTGAGACCAGTAAGCCTAACTTCATGCCCCGCCTTTACATAAATCGGCGCCTCGCTATGGAGCACCGTGACAACCCCACTATGGACCCCACATGCAAAAATGCTGTCTTCACTCAGGTACTTTACTATTATCAATTCAATTTCTTGACTGTGTTTTAGAGATTTAATTTTAAAATCTATGGAAAATACTCTTTGCTATATCCTGTAGGTGTATGAGGGTCTAAAGCCATCCGACAAGTTTGAAAAGACTCTGGATTACAGGTAAAATAAGTTATTTTTTTTAGTGTTACTTGTTTATCTATTACGCTGTATAACTTAATACAGACATTGATCAAATTAATCTTTGCTTTGATCCAGGTGGCCTTCGCGATATGACCAGTGGTGGGAGTGTAAATTTATTGCAGAAGGCATCATTGATCAAGGTCAAATAGCGACAGGCTTCCCCACATCCCAGTAGTTCACTGATCTGTATGGAAAAATAGCATCCAGTTCTCACCTGTAATGTTTCTCCTGTAGGGGGTGGGTTTCGAGACAGCCTGGCAGACATGTCTGAAGAGCTTTGTCCCAGCTCATCAGAATGTTCCATGCCTCTTCCATTCTTTACTCGAACCTCCAACCAGGTATTGATTTATTTGTTATACACCCTGACCTGTTCTCTTGGCTTCCTTTGTCTCAGACCAACTGGCTCACCTGACTAGCAACTGAAACTATTTTTGTATAATGATATTATAAATAGATTGATGAGATGTTTGTGGTGTTTACGTGTTTATAGGATGTTAATTTTTATATGTTTTAGGGAGCAGGAGAAGCTAGGGACTTTTACGTTCCAAATCCTTCGTGCCGGGAATTCCATAAGTTTGAATGGATTGGTCAACTTATGGGAGCAGCTCTTCGTGGAAAAGACTTTCTGGTCAGTATTTCTTGCTGTCTAATTGTAACAGTACTGTCAAATTCATTTAATGTTAGCATTACAGGAGGTGGATTCTCATAATCTTTATCCTTCAGGTTCTGGCTTTGCCAGGGCTGGTGTGGAAGCAGCTAATTGGAGAAGATGTCAGCTGGGGCAAAGACTTTCCTGCTGTAGACTCAGTTCTGGTAAGAAGCTGAGATATCTCCTCAGGCATTTTTTTCTCAGTGTCTTTGTTCCATGTTGGTGCTGACTGCTTCCTTTTCCAACATGATGTGTGATGGAACATGATCGATGTAATTCATCAGGTGAAGCTGTTGGAGGCTATGGAGCATATGGACAAGGAGACATTTGACTTTAAGTTTGATCAGGAACTGGTCTACACCACACCCCTGAGTGATGGGCAGCTGGTGGAGCTGATTCCAGGAGGCAGTGGCATAGTGGTCCAGTATGAAGAACGCATGGAGTTCATACGCCTGGTACAGAAAGCAAGACTTCAAGAGAGCCGAGAACAGGTATTGATACATGGAGTCTTAATGTGTCTGTTTTGTCATATAAGTAACTTTTATGTTGCGAGTTAGCAGGAAAGCAGCATTCTAATAGCAACACTTTTTAAGATTAACGTTTTTTTTATTAGCACAAACCAAGTTGGTATTTTCCTGTTTATCTCATATTTAACCACGCCTGCATTCCTGCACTACAGATAGCAGCCATGCAAGCTGGACTTTTGAAGGTGGTGCCACAGGCTGTGCTTGATCTCCTGACGTGGCAGGAAGTGGAGAAGAAAGTGTGTGGAGATCCAGAGATCACAGTGGAGGCCCTCAAACGCCTCAGTAAGTCACACACCAGCTGATACAAAAGACATGACAAGTATTTGATGTGKTTTTTTTTCACCCTTTATTTTTTATTTAATTTCTGTAAAGAATTCATGCTTAAATTTTGAAAGTTATTTTTAGTGTAATGTATTTTATGAATAACATCAATAATTTTGTTAAGTGGTTAATTTTCTTTTTTAATCTCTGTCAGCACGTTTTGAAGACTTGGAACAGACAGATGTCAGAGTACAATATTTATGGGAAGCCCTGATGAACTTTACCAATGGTGAGTTGGGTTTACATGAAAATACTATTTTCTAGTTATGTTTAAAATAATTTTTTTTCCTTACATTGATATATTTTCACTGTTTACAGAGGATCGTAGCAGGTTTCTGAGATTTGTGACTGGCAGAAGTCGTCTTCCTGCTCCAATCTACATATATCCAGACAAACAAGGGTAAGTGTCATGCTAATAGCAAGTAATATATAAAAGACTTTTTTTAACTTATGGCCTCTGTAAACAATGAACAGCTGCATATACATTTTTGTCTAGTTCTGAAATCACAGATGCGCTTCCTCAATCCTCCACGTGTTCCAGCACCCTTTATCTGCCCAAATACCCAAGGTTTGTTTATACAAAATAATACATATGTGAGTTTGTTTATATTTGCATAAGCACTGAATTAAATGTCAATACATTGGCTGTATTGTGTGTGTGTGTGTGTGTGTGTGTGTGTCTGTCTGTCTCTCTGTCTGTCTGTCTGTGTGATCTCAATCCACAGTGCTAAAGTTTGTGAAGAGAAGCTTCGTTATGCTGCATATAACTGTGTGGCCATCGACACAGACATGAGTCCTTGGGAGGAGTGATCTGATTTTCCATGTTTACAAATTTTACTCTGGGATTTGTAGCCTTCAGCACCGTGCACATTACCATGTCTACTTTATTGCCAATTACATATGTACAGTATAAATTAAAAACTATGTAAATGGACCTTGGTTTTCTGGTGTTTTTGTCCAAGATTTGTGGAGAAATTTTGTACCAATTGTGAGGGTGAAACTTGTTAGGGTGGACCTAAAGCCCAACTCTCGCAAATTATCGCGAGATGGTGTTGCTTGAAACCCGCCCATGATCCTTTGCGATTCCTCTTTCTAACCGGCGCCTGAGAATGGGTACGTGTTTTAAGAATCTGGTTGCTGGAACAATCCGTCACCATCTTCACTATGTGACGATGGCTTTGATTAAACTCGATCTGTGGTCAATTGTAAAGGTAGTTTATAATCGGTATCGTTTTAAATTGCAACGTTTAGTGTCTTTTAAAATCACTTTGGGGAAAGACTTGGCAAAATAATTGGAGACATGACTCAAGATGGCTGCGCTCATGGATACAGTTCTGTTAAGAGACGTTTAGAATGTAGATAATGCACCGGATTAGGATACGAGAGTTGGGGGTTATGTATAAATATTCACAGATAAAGGTGTGTTGGTGTAGGTTGGAGAGGACGTGTTAGCATGACGTGCTAAACATAAAGCGCACGCATGTGTCAACCACTGCATGGCTGAGAGTTAAGTAACTGCTCTAGACTCGAATTTGGACGATCTTCACCGACCATCGTGTAAATATTTCCTATTACTGGGTTTGCAAATATATGTAAACAACGTTAGCGGAAGCGCCTTAAACGCGTATGAGCCAAGTTAGCTTTCGCTAAAGCGCATAACTGTATGGTAGAAACTTTGCTGAACTGCGGTAATTTACACAACAAACTTGTCTAAAAACTTGAGTGTATATGATGAATCCAATAGCGGAATCCGATTTATTATGCGGATAAACACCTTGGAGAACTGAACACTCAAGTGTGCGGGGGACACGCATGTCACGTTCGTTCAAATGTGGTGTTCACACGTCTTTCTCAATATACTACAGGTATCTCAAGGGACAACTGGCACAAACGCCGTAAGACCGGTGGCAAACGTAAGCCCGTCCACAAGAAAAGGAAATATGAACTCGGGCGTCCTCCTGCAAACACCAAGGTACCTGAATAACCACGTGTAGCCATTTAAAAATATATTACAGCTTGGCGATGTGAGTGATGTAAACATGTCCTTAGGTTGGTCATTTTTGACCGTTTTGGTCAAAGTCTTTGACCTTCCAATGTTAGGATTAGTCATAGTTACACTGACACATGGTTGTTGTCAATTGATCTTAATGGGTTTGTTGTATGTGCTTGTAATAGTGAAAAGTTTTATGATTTTCTGTAGATTGGAGCTCGTCGTATCCACACAGTAAGGGTCCGTGGTGGGAACAAGAAATACAGAGCCCTGAGGCTGGATGTGGGCAACTTCTCATGGGGCTCAGAATGTAAGCATTTTTAAAAATACTGCAAATCACGTGTACATTTTTTTCAATGAAGAAAATCTGTCCAGTTCTGCTACTGAAGTCTATGATGGATATCTCTATGTTCCAACTCTGAGAAAATACAAGTCTGTCTTAATCAGTTAAGCTTGTGACCTTTCATTACTGTAACAAACGTATTGTGAATGTTTACAGGCTCTACTCGCAAGACCAGGATCATTGATGTGGTCTACAATGCCTCCAACAATGAGCTGGTGAGAACCAAGACCCTGGTGAAGAACTGTGTGGTCCTTGTGGACAGTGCTCCCTTCAGACAGTGGTATGAGTCTCACTACGCTATCCCGCTCGGGAGGAAGAAGGGTGCCAAGCTGGTAAGTTAAATTTGGGTGTACGGCACTACTTATGTTGGTCTTTCTTTGATGATAACATTGTCCAGTTCTGCTACTGAATGAAAGTGATGCAGTTTAAGACTCTGAGGAAGACTTGATTTAAAATATAACGCCTATGTAACGCTCTTGCGCTTCATGCAAAAATGAGGTTTGTAACTAATTGTTTTTGTTAATGTAGACCCCTGAAGAAGAGGATATTCTGAACAAGAAGAGGTCCAAAAAGGTCCAGAAGAAGTTTGATGAGCGCAGAAAGAACAGTAAAATCAGTCCTCTATTGGAAGACCAGTTCCAGCAAGGAAAACTGCTTGGTAAGGTCTTTCTTTAAGGTCTTAATGTTACTAATGTAAAATGATGAAAATTTCAACCAGTTCTGCTACTGATACCACAGTGTTGAATTATACAGTTTCTGATGCAGTCCCAAATGCTGCCTGCAGCAACATTTGCTTAGTTTTAAATGGTAATGTTTGTGTTCTGTTTCTCCCCAGCTTGCATTGCCTCCAGACCAGGACAGTGTGGTAGGGCTGATGGCTACATCATCGAAGGCAAAGAACTTGAGTTCTACCTGAGGAAAATTAAAGCCAAGAAAGGCAAATAAATGTACAGTGCTCTTTGATACAACCAGTAAAGAAAATACCCCAATTCAGCATGTCATGTCATTATTTTACATGTTGTCAAAGTTTAGTTTCTCTTCAATGTGATGATCATGTTTATCTTCATGAACACTGTCTTTGTTAGATCATATTTGGAGGATTGAGAAGGTTAAGCAGGGGTTTCTTGTACTGCATTAACTGGTTATAACCTCCTAGATTAATTACAGGTGTTGTAGGGCCCTGTTTCTCTTCAGTGTCATTGCAATACTTGTATACATCGCAAATTATTTTGTTCAGGAATCATACAAATATCTACACAGTGTTCATAATCATTAAAACACCCGTAAAGAAAAGACTGTAAAACACCATCTGAAGTCTGACAGGTTGTATGTTGCTGATATGCTCTGCACCTAACTTACAACACTATCATTACCATGGTCAAAATGTGAGTTTGCTGTTGTTAAATAGATCCTGATATTATTTATTCTGTAGTTGTGATCAATGATATCAAGATAATAATGGCAGAATATAAGGGACCCAGTATTTTCATGCATGTCGTTTACTGCTAGCATATGAACCTAGATAAAAACTGACAATGTAGCCATGAATTGTTTTAAATGTAAGTCATTTAAACTGGGTATTGAATATTAATTAACTGACCTGAATGTATTGATCTGTTTTGCCCAAATAGATTGTTGCATCCTCAGACACATAAATTACACCAGTTTGTAGGATGAAATATGCCCTTTGTTTGCTACCCATCATACAGTACCTTTAACAAACCAATAAAGGAAAACTTCTGCCACAGCAGCTAAACATTCATGCATGAAACACCTGACAAGCAGGTATTCTGTAAGAGATGCTTCACCTGTGTGGACACCAGAGGAACGCTGATCCAGTCATAGTGGAAGAGCTGCTGCATTTTGACGTAATCAGCTGCCGAAAAACAAAATATATTTGTTTTTCTTGCATATAACTTTATTGCAAATTGTTAATAAGGTAAGAATAGTTTCTTCACCTCAATGGTCTTCATTGCTGTCTTCAAAACAATGTATCCAATTAATTTATTATCATTTTTAACTACAATTTAAAAACTGACTTGAGAAATATGACTTGTTTTAATGGAGATTAAATGGTGTGAGCCACATTTTCTCATCTTTAAAGCAATATTTCTAAAATGCACCACAGACCAGTTGAACATAGTGCAAATAATCCAGTAGTTGATAGCAGTGTAATTTATATTGTTTTGGTCAAAACAAAATTGCTCACCTGGAAGGAAGGTAGAAATGATGTGCCAGTTGCTCAGACAGTTCCTGTTCTTCATTGTTGAGAACACATGCAAGCTGCAACATTTTGAGGAACCCTGTTCATCCACTTAAACCAATGAGAGGTGCATTATCCTGAGAAAAGCCACGGTGGGAAACAGTTCAGTTTGTTAACACACTGCTATTATATTTCGTCCATATCCTTTAACAGTTTGTAGACCATTCTTTATTCAACAGTATGAGGAATGATCACCAGGGGGCGCTAACCACTAGAAGAGACAACAAGGTTTAAACATGTTATTGGAATTTAAGAGCCCCTACACAGAACAGCTGACGTCTGTATGCTGAACACAGGCCCCTTTGGGACATTGTTTTCTGTTTACTTGTTAAAACAAATAAGGTGATAAGAAACACGAGAAGGTCTTTTGAGGCATTTGCATTTAAAATATATTAAGAATACAATCCCTTAAAAGTTATTAATAACATAGTTGGAAGAAGCAATAATTTGAAGAAAAAAACATCTACACTGAAAGGCATCAGAATGTGCTACATTTATTTATCTTAAACATTCATATGGGAGAGTAATTAAACTTCCTAACTATGCATGATTATATCTGTGTCTTATATCTGTACTTAATATGAGCTAAATTACAGTATGAAACTAATCACATTACAGTGTATTAAAACCAACTTTTGAAAGTAAGAAACAAACAAACAGTGTCTTGCTGCAAATTTTCATGCAAAATTATGATAATAGTGGATATGCACAAGTTATAATAATGGTGTATTTTATTTAGGATCAAACTGCAATACTGGTTTAAAACAGCTTGTAAATGAAAGGGCGTTTAATTATAAAGCTTGTGTACTCAAGGGTAATCTTGTGTGTGTTAGGGCAGGTCATAAAACATAGATTCACAACTCTCAGGCACACACAGACCCCACAATATAACACTCGCCTCCAGCCAGGCAGGTAGAGATGAATGTGAGCCCATTACAGCCTTTCCAGTTTTACTGTGACTGAGTAACCCAATGCTATAATTACAAACTTCCACACAAGAGGAAATCAGAGGAGGTTTAATTACTGATGAGCTATTTCAGACACTAATGAATAGGCTGGGTTATTATGGGGACACAAAAGCAGAAAAATAATGTCCTGCAAATGCCAGTGTGAGATTCTGAAAGCTGCAAATTTAGTTCATATTTGGTCCCTTGGGTCAGAAATGACCAAGAATAATTAACAAATTTGAACTGAAAAATTAAAACAGTTTGATAAATTACACTGCAATTTTGTTTTGACCAAAACAATATAAATTACACTGCTATCAACTATTGGATTTTTGCATTATGTTCAACTGGTCTGTGGTGCATTTTAGAAATTTTGCTTTAAAGATGAGAAAATGTGGCTCACACCATTTAATCTCTGTTAAAACAAGTCAAATTATCACAGCATTCAGAGAATTAAATATCTTTTATAATGTACATTTTCAGCATTGTTGTCTTGGTAATTCCTGATATTAAATACATAAAGATAGTCATATCCAATGTGATACTAAAAAATACAAAATTCAGAACTGTGCATTTTGTAACATTGCAAATTTCTGTTTAGTTGGCCATCAACAAATATCTATTAGTTTCAGACTGAAAACTACATTTATTCTACTGTTTATACAATGACCCAAAACATGAAAAAGAAATGTACATATACATAGACAGAAAAGGCTAGTTTTCAGCAACTGGTTTTCTTTTTTAAAATTCTGCTACATTTTTGCTCACAGAGTTACCCATATCTTATCTGAAAGGCACTTTTAACTGGACATTTTGAGTGTACTATTTTTAACAGACATTTCATTGTAAATGCGTTATTACACATTGTTGACCAAACAACTGAATGAAAATTTCCAAAAGTTCAGTAGTAAAAGATGTGGCCAACAACCATATAGGACCAGCCAGATCTTACCAACTGAATGGTTATTGTTTTTAACATTTATATTGCAACAGAAACAGTAACCCTACATTCTTTGCTATGATAGAGAAATGTTAGTTTATCATACATTGTCAATGAATATAAGCAAAGAACTTGATTTACTTATGGTTACTGTGACAGATTTAATTATGATAAGAAACAGAGGTTCTGTTTAATGTTCTTACAGAATTGCTCTAGAAGAGTTCCTCGAATACAAATAAAGCTAACGTTTTTCTTCCTAATTTGATATGTTATAAGGTGTCAGACACCAAATACATACGCATTGTAACATTCAGAAATACAGAGTAATATTACAAAATCATAACTATAATCTAAACCAGCAAAACAGAGAGATAAGTTAATATATCAGTTAATATCAGTTAATATATAACAATGTAAATTTTAGGCAACAGCTATATAATAGCTTATCTTGGCAACAGACTGGCTGAGTCTGGGAAAGCTCATTTTGACACATTATTATATCAGTACAGTAATTCATTCATGTTGTATGGAAATGTGATGGTGTCACACTGGTTCCCTAACTTCCTTTTAAACAGACGTTCATTGTGCTCTGCAACACTTCCTGACCAGTGATCCAGTTCAAAAGAATAGACACAAACTGCAAATGTACCTGACAGCATGTTTGTAAAGAATGTCACCCAAGCACACAATGAAGGCATCTTCTCAGATGTTCCTCTGATGTCACGAGAGGTCCACATTCTCATACTCTCCATGATCTGAGTCTTCCATTTCAATACCAGGTACCAAGCTGTAGTATGCAGTAGACTGAGTCAGATAAGCTTTCTCCCGATCTGTAGAGTCCTTCAGTACCTCAGTCACGCTCACTGCATCCAGGTCCTGCTTGCCTGCAGTTCCTGCTGTAGAGCAGGTGGACGATGGGGGCGCCAGCGAGTCCACTGAGCCCAGTTTGATCTCCACCTCCTCATAGTCATCCTGAGTGCTGCCTAGCAGGTTGGATGATGGCTGAAGAAATAGCTGGTTCCTCAGTGCTATCTCCTTTCTGCTGTCTGCAGCCACAACTGACTCCCCAGTGAGCAGTTTGCCATGTGGCCACCGTCCATTGCACCGCGAGATGTTGGACCTTTTGCGAGCTGGGCCAAACGATAAGGTCTCCTTCCTCTTCTTTTTCCTGCCACAGAACCAGCAGAGCACTAGAGTGAGGAGGAGGAGCAGAGGAAGTAGAATGAAGAGAACAGTCAGGTTGGCCAAGTGGCACACGTCACCGGTCTGCAAAGACCAAACCATACGTCCTGCAAGATTCTCAGGAGAAGCACAGGTCAAATTACCCATGATGCCCTGAGGGCTGCTGGAGTTGTCATGGAAACAACCCTGGAGCTCCTCCAACAGGGAGCAGGTACAAGCCCAGGGGTTCTCAAAGAGCTCCAGATGCTGCAGTGAAGGTTTAAAGACTGAACCTGGGAGAAAGCTCAACTGGTTCCACCCAAGGAGCAGAACCTCCAATTGTTTAGAGTTCTGCAAAAATTTCTCTGGCAGATTATTTAAACCATTCATTCCCAGATCCAGGACTTCCAAGCTGTAGGCTTCAGCAAGGAAGTCAACTGGAAGAGATGTCAGTCTGTTCTGACCAAGATATAGTTTTCTCAATGAAGTAGAACTGCCTTTAACTTCACTGTGATCAATGTGACTGATATTACAATTAGTCAGGTCCAGAACCTGCAAATGTTTTTGTGACATAACAGCAGCCCAAGGCACCTGGTTAAATGTGGATCCTGAGTAGTTCAAGCAGCAAGTGTCAATTGGGAAAACTGATGGAAAGTGAGTCGAAATGGTGGTTGCTGGGCAGTCACATTCTCCAGTGCTTCCTTCAGTCATGTGCAGCATATGGAGAATGCCAAAGACACACGCCAAGACAAGACCTACAACAAAGAAGCACAAGAATATGTAAGACATTGTTCAAAAAGATGCTAGTAACCATAATTCACTTTTATTGTATGAAACAAAGAGCAACCCCAACATTCTCTAAAATCTATTCTTCTGTGCTCTAAAGAAGAAAAACAATCATGTGAGTGAGTAATTGATTTAACTGACAGGCATTTAAATGATAAATTACTTGGCAGACATGTTATTTTTAGGCTGTTCAATGTGTTTAAATTCTTGCCAAATGGTGGCACCAAATGGAATAAACATTATTATTAAAATTATTATTTCCAAACAGGTTCCTCAAATACCCCTCCTGCCCTTGTGCACCAGTCCTGCCCCTGACACAACTGGACA